>QXTE01000457.1:228715-305591 GCA_003942145.1 Platysternon megacephalum
CTGCTGATATCAAGGGTAGTGACTCTGGGAAATGTGCAGGTCATAGTGGATGGCTTTGCTGCAATGGGATTCCCTAACTGTGGTGGGGCGATAGATGGAACCCATATCCCTATCTTGGCACCGGAGCACCAAGCCAGCGAGTACATAAACCGAAAGGGGTACTTTTCAATGCTGCTGCAAGCACTGGTGGATCACAAGGGACGTTTTACCAACATCAACGTGGGATGGCCAGGAAAGGTACATGACGCTCGCGTCTTCAGGAACTCTGGTCTGTTTCAAAAGCTGCAGGAAGGGACTTTCTTCCCAGACCAGAAAATAACCGTTGGGGATGTTGAAATGCCTATAGTTATCCTTGGGGACCCAGCCTACCCCTTAATGCCATGGCTCATGAAGCCATACACAGGCAGCCTGGACAGTAGTCAGGACCTGTTCAACTACAGGCTGAGCAAGTGCAGAATGGTGGTAGAATGTGCATTTGGACGTTTAAAAGCGCGCTGGCGCAGTTTACTGACTCGGTTAGACCTCAGCGAAAACAATATTCCCATTGTTATTACTGCTTGCTGTGCGCTCCACAATATCTGTGAGAGTAAGGGGGAGACATTTATGGCGGGGTGGGAGGCTGAGGCAAATTGCCGATCCAGATTGATTTCAATGAGAAATAGGCATGTAAATACCAATGAAGATCAGGCCCAGGTGACTAACCCCAGGTATCAGTGCTGGAGCAGGGAATCAAAGCCGGGTTTTGCAGGTCCCAGGTTAACGTCCTAACGACTGGACCATCCTTCCTCTCTTCAAGGCAGGGGGGCCTGGACCCACAAAGGGCGTTGTGCTGCTGAGAGTCACAACACCTTGTGACGTTGTGCAGTCTATATGATTTTGTAAAAACATGATAATAAGTGAATATAATGTAATTGGAATAGTTTTATAAAAACATGATAATAAGTGAGTATAATGTAACTGGAATATGCTTCATGCAAAAGGTCTCTTGTAAGGTATCATTACAAAGCTTATAATCTACTGAGTGTGATCATCCTATTTGTATAAATGTACCACTCTTGTATCTGAAACTAGAAATATGAAATATAACTCTGAGGGCCTATTGTAATTATGTAAAGTGTGGGCCATTAATGGTGGTTTGGAATCTTGATGACTCCCATTAACTAGGACCATTGTCTGCAGATGGCTGTATTTACCTGTGAGTCTTCCTGTATATGTGTGTGCTGGCAAGTGGGTAATGAAGTCTTACAGTGACATGTGATCATGTCACCTGAACTGGAATCCATCTTTAACCTGGTGCTTTTCCAGTGAGGGGGGGTGGAAACCCAGAGGGACAAAGGATTCCCGCCTTATGCANTCTATCAGTGTTATAGAGGGTGAACAATTTATGAGTTTACCCTGTATAAGCTTTATACAGGGTAAAACGGATTTATTTGGGTGGTTTAGATCCCATGGGGAGTTGGGCATCTGAGTGCTAAAGACAAGCACACTTCTGTGAGCTGTTTTCAGGTAAACCTGCAGCTTTGGGGTAGGTAATTCAGACCCTGGGTCTGTGTTGGAGCAGACGGGTGAGTCTGGCTTCAGTAAGACAGGGTGCTGGAGCCACTGAGCTGGCAGGGAAAACAGGAACAGGGGTAGTCTTGGTACATTAGCTGGCAATTCCCAAGGGGGTTTCTGTGATCCAACCCGTCACACACCTAACTTTCAGATGCCTAGAAAAATCTCAGGAACAGCACCAGGATCCACCTCACCTGGGTTAAGTTCCCCAGCTCCCCTACACAATGAATGGGGAGAGGTAGGCGCCGTAGAATGGGATTCACAACAGCCAGCATGCTGGGCAGGGAGAAGCCTCCAACAGCCTGAGAGGGGTGTGTCCTAAGCCCTGCCCCTTCAGGGAGTTTGGCACCTAAGTCCAGGCTGGAGCAAGGCAACTATCTCCGCTAGCTATCCACGAACTGGACACGTCTCTGGAGTCAGACAATTAAGCTGCCTGAGTAGTTTCTTGTGAGATAGGGATAAGCAGCTGGGCAGGAAAGATGACTATGAGCCACCAATCCTAGGGTGCATTAGGCAAGATATTTCCAGTAGCGACAGGGAAGTGTTTGTACCATTAGTCAGTACTAACTGTCAGGATAGTTAAGCACTGGAATAAATTGCCTAGGAAACTTGTGGAATCTCCATCATTGGAGATTATTAACAGCAGGTTGGACAAACACCTGTCAGGGATGGGCTAGATAATACTTAGTCCTGCCTTGAGCGCAGGGGACTGGACTAGATGACCTCTCGAGGTCCCTTCCAGTCCTACGATTCTCTAATTATCCAAAGCACTGGTGAGACCTCACCTGGAATACTGTGGGCAGTTCTGGTCTTCCGTGTTTAAGAAAGATGAATCCAGACTAGAACAGATGCAGAGAAGGGCTACTAGGACGATCTGAGGCATGGTGAACCTACTTTATGAGAGGAGATTTAAAGGAGCTTGGCTTGTTTAGCCTAACCAAACAAGGCTGAGGGGAGATAGGATTGCTCCCTATAAATACATCAGAGAGATCAATACCAGGGAGTGAGAGGAGTTATTTAAGTCAAGGGCCAATGTCGGCACAAGAAAAAATGGATATAAACTGGCCATCAATAAATTTAGTTTTGAAATTAGATGAAGATTTCTAACCACCAGAGGAGTTTAGTTCTGAAACAGTCTTCCGAGGGGAGCAGTGTGGACAACAAAATAACTTGTTTTAAGACTGAGCTTGATAAGTTTATGGAGGGGGCGGGGGGTACGATGAGGTTGCCTACAGTGGCATGTGGCCCATCCATGACCGCTAGCCGCAAATATCTCCAATGGCCCATGATGGGACACTCGATGGGGAGGGCTCTGAGTTACTACAGAGAATTCTTTCCCAGGCGTCTGTCTGGTGGGTCTCGCCCACATGTTCAGGGTCTAACTGGTCGCCAGATTTGAGAGCAGGAAGGAATTTTCCCCCAGCTCAGCTTGGCAGAGACCCTGGGGAGGTTTCATCTTCCTCTGCAGCATGGGGCATGAATCACTTGCAGGTTTGAACTAGTGTAAATGGTGGATTCTCTGTCACTTGAAGTTTTTAAACCATGAGGTGAGGACGTTAGTGACTCAGCCAGAGGTTCGAGGTCTGTTACAGCAGTGGGTGGGTGAAGTTCTGTGGCCTGTGATGTGCATGAGATCAGACTGGATGATTGTGATGGGCCCTCAGGTCTCTGAGTCTATAGGGCTGCATGTGTGTCTGGCGGGTGGGCAGGAGGGACACGAGCCTACAGGCCAGAGACCAGCAGATGAATCCTGCACTGCCGGGGGGGCGGCAACATGGGTGAGTTGTGAGAGTCTGAGGCAGGCGTTATCCTCTCCCCCCATAATGAACAGAGTCTAAAAACAACCCCCATAACACGTGCATCTGTCGTCCTGAACAGGCAGTTGGAGGCCCCCTCTTCAGTTGTGGGCCAACCGTCAACTCCCAACTGTTGTTTTCCATGGTTGACTGAAGCAGCTGCTGGGGGTAGATACAAGGTATCTCACAACCGACTACGCTCTAGCCAGGCAAGGACAAATTGGAGAGCTGGATAAGGAAAGCGGGAGGGACGATAACACAAGCAGTTGGAAGTGGTGAAATGCCACAGTCCTCCTCAACAGAAAAGCAGCTGAAATAAATTTCTTCTTTGGCAGGTGTTAAAATCCCACACTCCTCCCGAAACCACCAATTACAGTGAACAATGAAGAATTGGGAAGCAGTTTCAGTAGGTGTCTGGCTGGCTGAATGTTTATTTTAATGCTTATTATACAGAATGCCATTTGTTTTCAGTTTTTAACTGAAAAATTCCAGGGTTTTACAAAAGCTATTGGGTTGGGGGTTTTTTAACCAATTTTTGACCTCTCCAGTACACGAAAATACTAATTATGTTTAAAAAAAATCCAGTACATTACATTAGGTTGGTGTGTTCACGTTAATAATAAGTTAGTCTAAGTGTAAATGCGACGTTGTCTAGCGCACAGTCAACTTGCGGAACTCCTTACCTGAGGAGGTTGTGAAGACTAGGACTATAACAATGTTTAAAAGGGGACTGGATAAATTCATGGTGGATAAGTCCATAAATGGCTATTAGCCAGGATGGGTAAGAATAGTGTCCCTAGCCTCTGTTCAGAGGATGGAGATGGATGGCAGGAGGGAGATCACTTGATCATTGCCTGTTAGGTTCACTCCCTCTGGGGCACCTGGCATTGGCCACTGTTGGTAGACAGATACTGGGCTAGATGGACCTTTGGTCTGACCCGGTACGGCCTTTCTTATGTTCTAAAGTGAAAAACACACACGTATGTGAGTGCCTACATGTATATACTATGTACAGTTCATAATACAAACCACAGCGTTAAACTGAGTTTCCTTTCAATACTCCCACTTTCCTCTACTGTTACTTTTTTTCCTGTCCCCCACTATTTACTCAGAAAACTGTGATGTTAATTTTTTGCACTGATTTTCACCTATGTTTAAATTTTTTTGCAATAAACACTGATAAATTCCCAGGGACTTTTAAACAAAATAAAAACAGCCCTTGGTTCTATATATTACCAGTAACATGTTAGAGAGTCTGGAATTGGTACCTTTTTATTATCTGAATCGTAATAAAGTCTCCACCCCAGTAAATGTTTCCATCAGGATTGGATGTTTTTCTAAACCCTCTGCTCTAGTTCAAACCGGAATTCATCCAGGGCCGCTCTCTGGCTGGTGCTACTCCAGAGCTCGGGCTACATGATCACAATGGTCCCGTCTGGCCTTGAAATCCGTCAATCTTGTCCGCTCGGTCTCAAAGCCGTGGGACGTCAATGGGCCCCAGTTCCAGACCCTTCGGTTGTCACGAGCAAGTCTTACCACCACAGGTTGGTGCCAGGCTTTGTCTCTACGCTGCGCTGGTATAAATGGGCTGCATGAACTGGGCCCATTGTTTGCCCTGCTGCTTAAAAAACAAGCCCGGTGGTGCAGTGGGTAAAGAATCCCAGGAATGTGTTTGCTCCTCGCTCTGAACGAAGAGCTCTGCTAAAATGAGGAACAGCTCCCAGCGCTGGTGCACTGTCTACGCCGGCGCTTTATAGCGCTGAAACTGGCCTGACTCAGAGGGGTGTTTTTTCACACCCCTGAGCGAGAAAGTAGCAGCACTGTAAAATGCCAGTGTAGACAAGCCCTCAATCAGATGCGAGATCAACTCACCCAGCAGCCTGTTCCCCTAGTAACAGCAGCTGCAGAACATGAAACCCGCAGTAGGAACTTCAAAGGAAACAGCATTAACCCCAAAAGCTGCTCTGTCTGTCTGCAACGTCGGTACGAAGCCTGGCACCAAACTCCGTGGGGGTAGGATGTGCAGGGTGCCCATGGCAATGGACGGGTCTGGAACTGGGGCCTGTTGATGTCCCAGGACTTTTGAGACAGAGCTGTCCTAGCTTACGCCCATGCTGGACTCAATGCACTGGATGTTGTCCGCTTTTGTAGGCCAAACAGCCCCAGGCCTGGCTAGTGCTTAGAAGACCAGTCAGGAAACCAGGCCGTCTGCGTCATTGCAGAGCGTCTGCCTAAACCCTTTCCCAACCCCCATTCAGACTCACCTCCTGAGGAAAAACAGGCTATAAACTAAGAAATTGGCTAAGGAATTCGTTTAAAAGCACAAGAAACAGGATACAATGTGATGCACCTGTTATTCATTGGCCTGACTCCTAGCAACCACATTTGCCTGCGCACAGACATTTGCATTTAGTTGCCAGGGAAGCAAAGGAAAAAACAAGCAGCAGAAGAAGATAAATGAACAATGAACAGACAGTTGAATCCGATCAAAATCAGTTGTTGCAATTTCCCAGGGGGATGGTACTTCTCCAGTCCCAGACACAACCCTAGGAACCTCCATCTTGCAGTGTCTGGTTATGCCCGCTGGACACTGAAAGCTTATATAAGTTTGTCAATTTAACAAAGAAATTGATATGTACCAGAGTCATTTACCTGGTCAGCGTTTTGCATTAATTTGCCATCCCCCCCTCCCCCCCCCCCGCCCCGCCACCTAGTGATTTTAGTTCCTGCAGGTATTTCTGTAACGCTCCCCAGGCAGGGGTGGCAGAACACATGTGGGTGGGGAAGGGGGGCATGCGAGAGCACCCCCTCCGCAATGGAAATATTGCAGGGGCTGATCTGTTTCTGCCCCTGCAGGTCAGGCCGCTCAGGCTGCGGGGGCTTGCAGCTGCTGGGGGCAGAGACAAGAGCAGGGGCGGGAGCAGCCACTGGAGCTCCAGGGATCGGGCTGGGGAGCAGGTGGGGTCCAATGTGATCAGGTCAGCAGCAGCTACCCCTGGGGAAGAGACGGAATCACCAGGACCCATCTTCCCCGGCCTTTTTACAGGACTAGATTCACAAAACAGATGGAGGTGGTCAGGCACCGTTATCCCTGTGGTTAGAGCAGCTCCTGGGAGACGGTCGGGCTGTGGGGTGTCCTTGGGCAGGTACTTCCCAATCTCTCCTGCTGACGCCATATAAAGTACTCAGATCTTCATTGGACCAGAGAGCATGTGAACGTCCCAGCCACCAGGCTATGGAACCAGTCACCTAGGAGGAAGAAATCCCTGCTCCATCCTCTGTGAACATCCTCCCTGTAGAACTTTTAGTCCAGTGGTTACGACAGCATCTACCCCCCACCCCACTATTTTGTGAATGGCACCTAACTCAAGGGAGGGGGTTGGGGGGAGGAAATGGCCAAACTATTCGGTGAAATGGTGTCAAATTTGCAAATAGCTTCAGGTCAACTGAAACAGCATTTTACAGCAAATAAACTTTGCATGTGAAAAATTTCACACACACCCGGTGATAAGCCAACATTACTCATGTTCAGCTACAAGTTATGAAACATGGGGGAGGTCTCATTTCTTGGAAGACAAGATTAGGGAGATAACTAGACCAGCAGAAATGCTTGCGCTAAGATAAGCAAATGGAACAGTAAGCTAAAAGAGAGAATGTCTGCACTAGCTATGATAAGAGGGAAAACACCCGGGGAACCATTTGTTAACAGCAAGAAAACAATCATAGAATATCAGGGTTGGAAGGGACCTCAGGAGGTCATCTAGTCCAACCCCCTGCTCAAAGCAGGACCTAATCCCAACTAAATCATCCCAGCCAGGGCTTTGTCAAGCCTGACCTTAAAAACCTCTAAGGAAGGAGATTCCACCACCTCCCTAGGTAACCCATTCCAGTGCTTCACCACCCTCCTAGTGAAAAAGTTTTTCCTAATATCCAATCTAAACCTCCCCCACTGCAACTTGAGACCATTACTCCTTGTTCTGTCATCTGGTACCACTGTGAACAGTCTAGATCCATCCTCTTTGGAACCCCCTTTCAGGTAGTTGAAAGCAGCTATCAAATCCCCCCTCATTCTTCTCTTCTGCAGACTAAACAATCCCAGTTCCCTCAGCCTCTCCTCATAACTCATGTGCTCCAGCCCCCTAATCATTTTTGTTGCCCTCCGCTGGACTCTTTCCAATTTTTCCACATCCTTCTTGTAGTGTGGGGCCCAAAACTGGACACAGTACTCCAGGTGAGGCCTCACCAATGTCGAATAGAGGGGAACGATCACGTCCCTCGATCTGCTGGCAATGCCCCTACTTATACAGCCCAAAATGCCGTTAGCCTTCTTGGCAACAAGGGCACACTGTCGACTCATATCCAGCTTCTCGTCCACCGTAACCCCTAGGTCCTTTTCTGCAGAACTGCTGCCTAGCCACTCGGTCCCTAGTCTGTAACAGTGAATGGGATTCTTCCATCCTAAGTGCAGGACTCTGCACTTGTCCTTGTTGAACCTCATCAGGTTTCTTTTAGCCCAATCCTCTAATTTGTCTAGGTCCCTCTGTATCCTATCCCTACCCTCCAGCATATCTACCACTCCTCCCAGTTTAGTGTCATCTGCAAACTTGCTGAGAGTGCAGTCCACGCCATCCTCCAGATCATTAATGAAGATATTGAACAAAACCGTCCCCAGGACCGACCCTTGGGGCATTCCGCTTGAAACCGGCTGCCAACTAGACATGGACAAGAGAAGTCAGGAGCGTAAATATGAGGTAAAGAGTAAAGTTAAACATAGTGCGTGCGTAGAGCATGCTGTACAGGGATTGGTTCCTGCAAAGGAACCAAGCCAATCCCAAAATGTGAAGCGCTGTATCATGAATGCACTGTAATGTATAAAGGAAGAGGTTGGCGGTGTAACTTGGGATGTGTGGTACGTCCCATACCCACCCCCTACACTTGAGTCTGATCAACTCAGCGTAGCTTTGCTATCTGCCAAATCAGACACCTGAGTGATCAGCCCAGAGTCGTTCTTGGGGAGCTGAGGGGAAGAGGGGAACCCCAACATAACTAAACAGAGGCGAGCCCCTGTGAGATTGCCCTGAATGGTGTGCTGCAGTTTAGCTGAACACCTGCTCCCAATGACCTTAGCTCCAAGCCTCTGGCGTTTAGAAGCAGCAATGGGTGGGTGTGAGAGCAGATGGAAACAGAGTGATTGTTGTGGTCCTAGTGTGCTGGGGGGGGGGGAAATGGCAGATGGTCTCTTAGCAGCCGCATGGGGAGCATGGTGGGGGAAGCAAACAAAGGACTCTTTCAAGCAGAGAAGCAAAGTGCATTGGCCTTCAGAGCATGGCTCACATTCCACATGTCTGGAATGGAGCTAAGCAGCAGGGGGTTACCTTGATCCTCAGGAGCTACAGAGTAGGGGGCAGTGGGGACAGGGACGGGGACACACACACGGCTTGGATTCCTGAGTCTCTCATGCCACAGATGTATATAGATCTCGTCTGAAACCTGGTCCTCTTTCTTCCATTATGAGCTCTTCCTACAATACACACTCGGGGAGAACACACACATAAGAGGGAGTGCAAAAGGCACACAAAAAACACACCCCAAGGCAGGGGGACTCACACATACTAGGAATCAGAGAGGACACAATGGCGGGGAACAGAGGGCAGGGAAGGGAAGAGACATTTTGGGGTGGAGCAGATGAGGACACTGAAAAAAAACAACAACACACATACGCACACCAGGGGTCAAGGACACAAACTGGGACAACACAGACACACACGCCCCTCTGCACCCACTTGGAAGCAGAGAATGTTCTGCAATGGAACCATTTCCCAGGCTCCTGGAAGCTACCTGGGGATAAAGGGAACTTGCCTTTGTGAGCCATTCATGCAGTATAAATAGACTCGGCAGGATTCGATTTTTATCTGCCACTGTCAATAAGGGTCAATATCGCCACACAGGCACAAACGAACGACAAAATATTTCCAGCCACAATTATCGAGATTTGCAGACAGGCCAAGTAAGGAAAATGCTGCTTGAGAACTGATTAGGGTTTGTTTGACATGTATTTCCCTTGTATGTTTTGACATGAGATGTTGACATTTGTGTTTTAAAGGTTATAAAGCTTTAATTGTTTAAATCTCAACATCTATTGTCATTAATTATTATCTGACACCCCCCGACACACAATTAATTTCCCACAACTGCGAGCATTTAAATAAACATTTTAAAAAGGCCTAAAACTCATAATTTTGCACAGCTGTGAACATTTAAAATGGATGATAATCTTTTTTTAAAAAAGCTTAAAAATAAACATCAATTTTATCTGTCAAAATTATGAAAATCAGCATCAACATCTGCCAAGCCTAGTTATAAACACAAGTCATTTAAAGTCCCCTAGGAAACAAATCCCCACTTGCCCAAGCGTAGGCTGTTACCCACCTACTGTGGTTCTGCCAGCCCGGATCCAGCACCAGGGGGGTTGGGATCAGGTTCTAGTATGTCCACACTGCAATGTAAGCCCCGGGTTCCAACTCAGGCTCAAGGCGAACCCCTCTTCCATCAACACACAAATCACGCTAACCCAGGGTTCCACTGGGGTCGAAGGCCTGAACCGGAGTCAAGCCAGGACCCAGGGTTCAAGACCTATTGCTTTGCTGTGTAGACGCAGCCCCACTGGACTCGTGCTCTGGGAATCCGCCCATAGTATCCCACAGGCTGACTTTTTGTCCTCTGGACAGTCAAGTTTTCCCACACTGCACCACAAACAAAGGGCTAGAGGGGCCACATTTTGGCAGGGTGCTAGGAAGTCTGGGATATGGGTGGTTGGACTTGGGCCTGCACAGGGCATTGCAGACACTGGAGCCCTGGGGAGGGACCCAGGGTTGAACAATTGCTAACCTGGGTTACAAATAAGTGTAGATGCTCAAGTCTTAGGTCAGTGGTTCCGAAACTGTAACAACCTACGAACCCCTTGTGACAGCGTACCCCATAAGGCTTTATGGGGGGAGGGGGGCTCATAAATGTATGTATGATATAACTGGAATAGGGTTTTGCTACACAGGCAATGTAACATATCTATGTAAAGGTTATGATCTACTGGTTATGTTCATCCTAGTTGTATGCAGGCACCATTTGTGTGTTCAAAGTTATGAACATTGGCTATATAATTGCTTGATTTCTAAGTGGCCTTAGTTAGAACATTTGATCACTTCTTGGGAAAGGAATGTGCAAATTAAGTGTTCAATCAGGGAGCACTTAACAGATGAAAGAGCTTGGAAGACTCCAATCCACATAAGAAGTCTACCTGAGGACGTTCAAGGAAGCATGTGGGTAATGGCTGCTACCTGCAAGTCCTGAGTCATGCATGGGCATGTGACCTGCCCATGTGATTCCGAATCTCCATTTTGTGACTGGATTCTACAGAGGGTGAGGAGGGGGTCTCCACCCACAAGAGACAGTCTATTTAAACCCGTGGGAGACCCCTCCATTTTGTCTTCAGCTGGCTAAAGAAGNCAGCTGTGCATACCTCTCTATCAGTGTTATAGAGGGCGAACAATTTATGAGTTTACCCTGTATAAGCTTTATACAGGGGAAAACGGATTTATCTGGGTTTAGACCCCACTGGGAGTTGGGCATCTGAGTGCTAAAGACAAGCACACTTCTGTGAGCTGTTTTCAGGTAAACCTGCAGCTTTGGGGCAGGTAATTCAGACCCTGGGTCTGTGTTGGAGCAGACGGGTGTGTCTGGCTTCAGCAAGACAGGGTGCTGGAGCCACCGAGCTGGCAGGGAAAACAGGAATAGAAGTAGTCTTTGCACATCAGTTGGCAGCTCCCAAGTGGGTTTCTGTGATCCAACCCGTCACACTTACCTCTCAGTCCCAACAAACGATGGTGACAGCACTGATCTGCTGACCAGAAGGTCTTGGTTCAGTTCCCAGCAATGACATCACAGGCTCCTTGGGCTAGTCAGTTCATCTCTCTGTCCCTCACCTACCAAACAGGCCTGTGATAACGCTTGCTTGGTGAGGGAATATTTCATTCCTATTTGGGAGGCTCAGACTTTGCAGTGACAAACAGCAGACACCTCCTAAACTCCACACCTGGAACAGGAAATTCCATCGACCTTCAACTTGGCTGTTACCTCAAGAGGCAGGGCTGGAACAGCAGGTTCGGAAGCGACATGCGCCTGCATATGCTGGTTCTGATGAATCTACAGAGGCTGAGGAGAATAAAGAAATTGTTTTGGTATAAAGGGTGTGTGGAACCGACTGAAAGGCCAGAACACAAAAACTGACATGGATTTATTCTACGGGTTGCCAGATTTTTGTTTTGAGGACTTTGATCTTCCAGAAACCACTAGGAGACAGGTGTGGCTTTTGGTAAGATTAATGTGCATTGAGACCTTTGACATGTTGTCAGGGTTCCCTCCCCCCCACTCTGAACTCTAGGGTACAGATGTGGGGACCCGCATGAAAGACCCCCTAAGCTTATTTCTACCAGCTTAGGTTAAAAACTTCCCCAAGGCACAAATTCTTCCTTGCCCTTGGACAGTATGCTGCCACCACCAAGTGAGTTAGACAAAGATTCAGGAAAAGGACCCTTTGGAGTTCATGTTTCCCCAAAATATCCCCCCCCCCCCCAAGCCCCTTCACCCCCTTTCCTGGGGAGGCTTGAGAATAATATCCTCACTAATTGGTACAGGTGAGCACAGACCAAATCCCTGGGTTTTTAAAACACTAAAAACCAGATTCTTAAAAAAACAGAACTTTATTATAAAGAAAAAAGTAAAAGAAGCACCTCTGTAAAATCAGGATGGAAGGTAATTTTACGGGGTAATCAGATTCAAAACACAGAGGATTACCCTCTAGGCAAAACTTTAAAGTTACAAAAAACAGGGATAAACCTCCCTCTTAGCACAGGGAAAATTCACAAGCTAAAACAAAAGAAACTAACACATTTCCTTCCTATTACTTACAATTTGTAATCTTAGATGCTTAGTTCAGGTATGGCTTTGGGAGATGTATTTTCCCTGCCCTGGTTCCTTGCTGACCCGGAGGGAACACACAGAAAAACCTTCCCCTACAGATTTGAAAGTATCTTCCCCAGGAGCGCTGTCAGCTTTTTCGCTGCCCTAGGCGGCGGAAGGTCCCGCCCCCAAAATTCCGCCGACGACCGGGGTGCCAGCGCCCCCCAAATCTTAGCACCCTAGGCGACTGCCTAGGTCGCCTAATGGGTTGCGCCGGCCCTGATCTTCCCCCCTTATTGGTCCTTTTGGTCAGGTGCCAACCAGGTTATCTGAGCTTCTTAACCCTTTACAGGTAAAGGAGGGATTTTATGCTACCCTTAGCTGTATGTTTATGACACATGTTCTCACTAATGCTTTTGTCCCTCAAAGAAGAGCACGTTGCATCCGAAAGCCTGGGCTAAATGGAGAGCCATGAGCAGAGTGAGCTGCAATAGGAGAACACCTATCAAATTGCAGTGTAAGAGCTACAAGACGATAATTAGATCTGCATTTTTATATGGCGCTGGGCGCCGAGAAAGAGACAGGAGCAGATCTTGAAAATGGTGAAAAAGAAAAGCTTGCGCTGGCTGCTGGGAGTTACAAGGAGGGTTCTGTTTATTCGCCTCCTGGATTCTCAGCTTTTCGGATTCATCTTTTCCAGCTTTTCTCGCGGGCCACGAGGCCTAGAAACAGACCAGAAGGTGAATAAACAGTCGGGGTTCACTGCACGTCTCTCCCCCTCCCTGGCCTCCTCAAGCCCAGCCTCTTTGTTTTCAGCCTCCAGCCTGGTGCCATGCTACAGGGGTGACAGCTGCTGGCCTGGATGACGCTGCAGGGACTGAGCCGGGGATCTCCAGCTAAATGCTCCAGTGTGAGCTGAGCTGGGCTCAAACAACCCGGATCCTCTGTGCGTTGGGTGCAGAGGAACAGCCTGTAAAAACACACTACAGGATGGGCAGCTTGTTCCCGTCTGGCCCTGGAAAGGCCCCTGCACTGGTGAGGGGGATTTTTGGGGTATTCCCAAAGCAGGGGGGCCTTGACCCCCTCCCCTCCAGCCCCTTTGCACCCCTGCCTCAGGCCCTCACTTTGCAAACAGACATCGACTCCTCTTCCCAGCCCTGCTCCCCTCTGCTCCCCCACCCGGCCCCTATCCCACCCCGCTCCCTTAGCCCGGATCCACCCTGCCTGCTGCAAACCAGACCCCTTCTGCTGTCTGCCTTCCCCATGGAATGAGCCGCCTCCGTCCTTCCCTCAGCAAACATGGATCTCCCCTCCTGCCCCACCCCTCAAATCCAGGGGCCTCCCTCCCCCCCCCCCCCCCCCCCCCCCCCCCNCTCCTTCCCGCCATGCTGAGATCCCTCCATCCTTCCCCCAGCCCATCTGAGCAGAGCAGGGGGCGGCTGCTAGCTGGGTGGGCTGGTTTCGGCTGCGGCTCTCCCTGCATGAAGCCCCATAGGAAGGGAGGTGATCCAGCAAACCCACAATCGCCCATCTGTTCTGTGCTGCCGCCTGGCTCCCATCCGCCCACAGATGCCCCGGCCTGGCCCTGCCTTAATTCAGGAACCCCACTCCCTTTCCCCTGGGATTGAGGGTGTGGCCTAGCGTAGGTACATCCAGGCAGCTGGATGGAGACAAGCAGGCTCCAGGCTAATGGAAATCACCCTGCGTCCTCGTGACAGCCCCTGCCTCCNCACACGAGGCGCCAACCTGCCAAACTCCCCGGGGCCAGGGCCAGAGCTGAGCTGGGGGGGGGGGGGGTGGTGATGCTGGAAGGTGCTGCCAGCGCCCGGCTCTTTGTTCCACACAGACCAACCCCTGCCATCCGGCAACTGATCAGCTGCAGCTTCCCCGAGTCAGCCTGACACAGAGAAACTCCACCAAGCCGAGCGCTGCCCCCTGCTTGGCTGGGCCAATTCACCGCCCTGAACTCACCTTTTCTCCTCCCTCGGATCCGCTCCCCTCAGATCTCAAACCTTCAGTCCCTTCTCGGGTGTTTTCCCTACATCCCTGGGGGCCTGAAGGGGTTTTTCCCTCTTCTGCCTCCAACAACCACATTCCTTTAAGAAATCCACTAGCGCATGCAAAAGGTCTCTTGTAAGGTATCATTACAAAGCTTATAATCTACTGAGTGATCATCNTGCTGGGCCAATTCACCGCCCTGAACTCACCTTTTCTCCTCCCTCGGATCTGCTCCCCTCAGATCTCAAACCTTCAGTCCCTTCTCGGGTGTTTTCCCCACACCCCTGGGGGCCTGAAGGGGTTTTTCCCTCTTCTGCCTCTAACAACCACATTCCTTAAAGAAATCCACTAACCCCCCCGCCCAATTTCCCCTGGACACAAGCCACCACTTATCCTGACCCCAAGCAGCTGCAGCGAGTTAAATGCATTGGGCCTGCTCCATGCAGTGAGAGCATCTGTAGGACGCAGTGAATGGTGCACTACAGCATTTCAGCCCCTCCTCCCTTTTATCTCCTGAGCCCTCCCACTCCTTCTCCCATTGGCTGTTCAGGATGACGAGCGGTAATGGGGGGCAACGGGAGATTTGAACGGATAGAGTTGATGATAAGCAAGATAATAGAGTTAGTCTCCGCTAGCCCTGGGATGCTGCTAAGCACTGGAATAAATTGCCTAGGGAGGTTTAATTTCCCCTGGGAATTTATCAGTGTTTATTACCACAGCAAACAAACAGGTGAAAATCAGGGCAAAAACCAATTAATATTTTTTCTGGGTAAATATCGGGGTTTGTTTGGGTGGATGGAAAGACCGGGGGGGGGGGGGGGGGGGGGGGGGGNAGGACAGTATTCCTTAGATTAATGCTTTGAATGCCGTTCATCAATGCGGTTTGCTGCAGGACTGAAAGGGAACTCAAGACACGCCACTGTGACGTTGTGCAGTCTATATGGTTTTATAAAAACATAATAAGTGAATATAATGTAACTGGAATATACTTCATGCAAAAGGTCTCTTGTAAGGTATCATTACAAAGCTTATAATCGACTGAGTGATCATCCTATTTGTATAAATTTACCACTCTTGTATCTGAAACTAGAAATATGAAATATAACTCTGAGGGCCTATTGTAATTATGTAAAGTGTGGGCCATTAATGGTGGTTTGGAATCTTGATGACTCCCATTAACCAACACCATTGTCTGCAGATGGCTGTGTTTACCTGTGAGTCTGTATATGTGTGTGCTGGCAAGTGGGTAATGAAGTCTTGCAGTGACATGTGATCATGTCACCTGAACTGGAATCCATCTTTAACCTGGTGCTTTTCCAGTGAGGAGGGGTGGAAACCCAGAGGGACAAAGGGTTCCCGCCTTATGCAAAAGATATATAAAGGGGTGGAAGAGAACAAGGAGGGGAGGAGCCATCATGAAGAATCCCCTAGCTACCACCTAAGCTGGAACAGAGGAAAGAATTGTGCCCAGGCCTGGAAGGTGTCCAATCTGAGAAAAAAAAACTTACTGAAGCATCTCTGAGGGTGAGATTACCTGTATTCAGTTTGATTAGACATAGATTTGCGCATTTTATTTTACTTGGTGACTTACTTTGTTCTGTCTGTTACTACTTGGAACCACTTAAATCCTACTTTCTGTATTTAATAAAATTACTTTTTACTTAGTAATTAACTCAGAATATGTATTAATACCTGGGGGAGCAAACACTGTGCATATCTCTCTATCAGTGTTATAGAGGGCGAACAATTTATGAGTTTACCCTGTATAAGCTTTATACAGGGTAAAACGGATTTATTTGGGTTTAGACCCCATTGGGAGTTGGGCATCTGAGTGCTAAAGGCAAGCACACTTCGAGCTGTTTTCAGGTAAACCTGCAGCTTTGGGGCAAGTAATTCAGACCCCGGGTCTGTGTTGGAGCAGACGGGTGTGTCTGGCTTCAGCAAGACAGGGTGCTGAAGTCCTGAGCTGGCAGGGAAAACAGGAATGGGTAGTCTTTGCGCATCGGGTGGCAGCTCCCAAGGGGGTTTCTGTGATCCAACCCATCACAGCCACCTCGGAGTCTAAGAAAACAATATGTCTCTAATCCCCAAATAAAACTTTTCATTTGGGCAAACAGTTACTGTTATATTAGCCTAGAACTATTTACATTTAATAATTGGGTCGCACCATTTGTAGCGCCTACGCTCAACTTCATCCTTTTCTCCTGTTTTTGTTTTAAAACTTTTGAATACTTCTTTGTGTTCTGAACCGTATTCTGAGACAGATTTTCGTTTTCTTCTCACTTTAGTGTGTCAGATCTCTAAACCGTTATCTCCTAGCAGCTTGAAATGTGTATGTGGTGGGCCTGAGATTCAGCAGTACATTCACACACACAGACTAATGTACTATCATAAGACACAGATTACAATACATTGTGTGCATTTTCCTAATAAAACAAGTTATTTTTTACATATATGAATGATATAAAAGTAGGGTGAAAAATCAGAAAAAAAATGAAAAATATTTTTTGTAAAACCTGGGAATTTTTCGGTAAAAATCGGTTTAAACTGAAAACGAAGGGGCTTAAGTGTGACTCAGAAAATTGGGTTTCTATCCCTGACTGCCCCCTCCCTGCTGCATGACCTTGGGCTCGTCTCTTCCCCTCCCCTGTCTTGTCTATTTGGATAATAAACTCTCCTGGGCAGGGACTGTGCTGTGTCTTTTGCTCTTTGCACAACAAAATAGCGTGTAGTATCCACACAGGCACAGGGGAGTTCCCAATCACCGTGTTTACTGACTACACACCCACACGCCAGGCTCAGCTACACACACGGTGCCACTCCGGCTGCGTCTGGCTCAGGACAAAGTGAGCGCCGTTAACTGAGTCAGTGCAAGCCCTGGCTTTTTAGGTCACAGAAAAACCCACCGTCAAAAAGTAACAAAAGTTTCTTCCCAGCTCAGTAGTTTTTATACCAGCCCTGCACTGAGCTCACCCTTCCCCCAGCCACTCCCTGCTGGCAGGGTCTGAGAGCAGCTGGTTATAGCTTCCTTTCCCAGAGCAGCTGTATGTACCTGAGCCGCAATTTAAAATCATTCCCTCCCCACAGGTCACTGAGTGCCACAGGAAAACAAACACCAGATCCGGCTGGTGTATATCAGTGCTGCTCCATTCCCGTCAATGGGGCCAGATCGCCAACTGGTGTGGCCACACCTCCATCCCAGACACCCAGCCGGTCTGAAGGAGTACTTAACCAGTTGTACTCCTTCCTGATTAGATTACTGGCTGGGATCAAGTGACTGCAGTGGATCTAGGCTGAGTTACATGTAATTTTACATAATTAGACTGTGGAACTCATTGCCACAGGAAAATGTCAGGGCTAAGAACTTTGCAACATTCAAAGAGGATTGGACCCTTTTATGCATAAAAAGAGCCCCTAGAGTTACAATAGTTATTGCTAACAAATTGTGGCAGGGAACTTCCTTGTTCGGGGCATAGCTCAATCTCCAACTATTAGAGACCAAGGTATGACCTAATGTCCCACAGATTATCCCACATCTCCTGCTGCCAGGGCCGGCTCCAGGCACCAGCTGAACAAGCAGGTGCTTGGGGCGGCCACTCGGGAGAGGGGCGGCACGTCCAGCTATTCGGCGGCAATTCGGCGGAGGGTCCCTCACTCCCGCTCGGAGCGAAGGACCTCCCGCCGAATTGCCGCCGCAGATCGCGACTTTTTTTTTTTTTTTTTTTTGCTGCATGGGGCAGCAAAAACCCTGGAGCCGGCGCTGCCTGCTGCACTTACATTGGTCTTTGAAGTATCGGTTACTGGCCAGAGGCAGGGTCCTGGGTTAGATGGATCTTAGATCTGATCTGATCTAATCCATTCTGGCAAATCCTATAGGAACTGCCCCGAGTACAACGGGTGCTGTGACTTCTGCCTGAGTCTGCAGACAGCGTGAAACAATCGCTGTGAGATACGAACGCACCTTTCATGAAACCAGCACAACCCTCAACCTACAACAAAGTCAAAGCCTCTGGATATGTTGGTCTGTTTTGGCAAGGGGCAACCGCGTTGTGAAGAAGGCTGGCTTGGTGCTCAAGGTATTGCCCTGTCTCACTGTTTGTCTGTGCAGTGCCCGGCACAACAGGGCCCTGATCTCAGCTGGGGCAGGGACTGTCTCTCGCTGTGTGTCTGTGCAGCGCCCGGCACAACAGGGCACTGATCTCAGTTGTGGTCTCCAGGTGCTACAGCTGTTAGTAACCGTTCACCCCAGCAGGGTGTGCCTAGTTGGGAGCTCAGTACAGCATAAGCTCAGATGCCAGCAGTGCAAAGAAGACCCCGGCTCCAGCCCTGGGGGATCTCCATGAACCCCACCCATTCCCAGTAAGCGATGGATGAATCCTTACTGTGGCTGGCAGAGATCGGGGGAACCAACGCCCTGAGCACCTGGACAGCAGCTTACAACAGAAGATCAGCGCAGCCGCTGCTAACCCAGCCCCCCAAGGCAGGCGGTTAGAGGGGAAAAGGGAACTGTTCCCATGGGCACCTCTGTCCCAGGGCCATGTCCCTCCAGGGTCCCTTCTCCCAGGGACAATCCCGCAGCTCCTTGCCGATCTGCCAGACAGAGCTCCGACTTGTGTCTGTGGTCTCACTAGGGCCTTTCTGCACCATCCTCCTTCCACCCCACGTGCATTTGCCCCACTCTGCCCCCCCCCCAGCATTCCCTGTCTCTCTTTTTCTAGCACAATCTCATTGTGCAGCTCTCTGAACTGAGTAATGCAGCCACCTCTGCTGGCTAGATCCTCTCCCTCCAGCTTGGAGGTGTCAAACCCATTCAGAGGGGAGGGCTGGATTCACTGAATCATATTGTTAGAAGGGACCACATTCTAACCCTCTGTCAAGATGCAGGATTTGTTGTGTCTAAACTATCCAAGACAGATGACTCCAGTCTCCTTTTGAAAACCTCCAGCGAAGGAGCTTCCACACCTCCCTGGGCGTCTGTTCCACTGCCCTGCTGTTCTTCCAGTTAGGAAGTTTTTCCTGAGATTTAATCTAAACCTGCCTGTGACGGTGCTGCCCATGGGAGCCAGCTGAGGTCACTCAATCAGGGTGAACTGCAAACAAAACGGGGCAGACAAACCCCAGAAGCTAGTGGTTATTCTAATACTTAGATTTACCAACCAGCCCAAAACAGCCTCTGTGTTACCTCACTGGTTACTTAGAAGTTCAAACAACGCAGTTCCCTTCAAGTACCCAGCCTTAGGCCTCCATCCAGACACACCTGTCAGATATGATGATGATGATGATTACTGAAAATCTTCTCTCATCATATAAAAGAAAAGGTTCTTCCAATCCCAAAGGATCAGCCAGATACCCAGGTCTAATTATAACTTAGATCTAACCCAAAATACACGCTATAGCCAATTCTTATTAACTACGCTAAAATTTATTTAAAAAGAAAAAAGAGAGAGTGTGTTGGTTAAAAGATCAATATACAGACAGACTTGAATTCAATTCTTGAGGTTCAGATGCATAGCAGAGGTGAACTTGTAGTTGCCAAAAGTCCTTTTAGAAATAGTCCATAGGTTATAGTCCAATGTCCATATTCAGGGTGGCTCCAGTCAAAGACTGGGGATCTCAATCCTTGCGGCTTAAGGTTTCCCCCTCTTGAAACCCAAAGCGGATCTGAGATGATGTATGATCATGTCCCAAGGTTTTTATACATTTCCAGCAGCCTTTTGGCCTGAGAAAACAATAGGCTTAACTTTCCTTCTTTTAAACATCAAGGCAATTAGCACAGGATAATTTATCCATTAAACAGTTCAGATACAGCTTACCACAACCTTCCAAGAGACATATAGACAATAATACTATTTCCCTCAAGTATCATCATAAATGTTAATATTCCCTTTTTGATCTTTGAATTAAAGCTATAGCAATAGACAAGACTTGTTTGCTTATATCACAAGACCTGAGCAAACATCTACCCTTCTATCTCTAACAATGCAGACATGCATTTCAAAGCTCTGTTCATTTACAGATCTTCCTAACCAGTCCGGCCATAGGTTAGGTCAGTCTGGGAGGTAATTCACTCTTTCTGGCCCTGTCATCTTTCAATGAGATATTATATTATACTCATAACGTCACATTGCCATGCTGTTGTTTGAACCAATTGCCTTTTGTTCTGTGCTCCCCCTCTCCACACACACACACGGCTCTTTGTTCCACACAGACCAACCCCTGCCAGCCGGCAACTGATCAGCTGCAGCTTCCCCGAGTCAGCCTGACACAGAGAAACGCCACCAAGCCGAGCGCTGCCCCTTGCTTGGCTGGGCCAATTCACCGCCCTGAACTCACCTTTTCTCCTCCCTCGGATCCGCTCCCCCCAGACATCCAACCTTCAGTCCCTTCTCGGGTGTTTTCCCCACACCCCTGGGGGGTTTGAAGGGGGTTTTCCCTCTTCTGCCTCCAACAACCACATTCCTTTAAGAAATCCACTAACCCCCCACACCCCCCAAACTTCCCCTGGACACAAGCCACCACTTACCCTGATTCCAAGCAGCTGTAGCGAGTTAAATGCATTGGGCCTGCTCCATGCAGAGAGCATCTGTAGGACGCAGTGAATGGTGCACTGCAGCATTTCAGCCCCCCCCCCGCTTTTATCTCCTGAGCCCTCCCACTCCTTCTCCCATTGGCTGTTCAGGATGAGATCGAAAGGGGGGCAGGTGAGGAGGAGAAGCGGGAGAGATGAACGGACAGAGTTGGTGATTAACTCTGTATGATCTTGCTCGTCTCGGCTAGCCCTGCTGGGATGCTGCTAAGCACTGGAATAAATTGCCTGGGGAGGTTGTGCAACCTCCCGCACTGGAGATTTTTAAGAGCAGGTTGGACAAACACCTGCCAGGGATGTTCTAGAAAATACTTATTCCTGCCCTGAGTGCAGGGGGCTGGACTAGGTGACCTCTCGAAGTCCCTTCCAGTTCGATGATTCTATGCTGGGCCCTCTGGCAACCTTCTCTCTAAACCAGCCCAGTTATTTTTGCATGTGGGAATTAACCCTCACTAAGCCACGGAACAGAGGGAACCTGAAAGCCACAAACGAGCTCCCAGCTGCTGTGGCAAAAGGGCTAACCTGATCCGGGGGCACTGCATTAGAGGCAGCCTGGTCTAGCACAGGGGTGCTCAGGACAATTATTTTGGTGGCCTCAGAATGCGGCCACCAACTCTTGCTGGTGGCCACTCACACTTTTTCCTAAAATACTTACTTAGCTCCCCACCGGTCACTGAGTGCCACAGGACAACAAACACCAGATCCCAGCTGGTGTGTGTCAGTGTCGCTCCAGTGGAGTCAATGGGGCCAGATCTCCAACTGGTGTGACCACACCTCCATCCCACACACCCAGCTGGTCTGAAGGAGTACTTAACCAGTTGTACTCCTTCCTGATTAGATTACTGGCTGGGATCAAGTGACTGCAGTGGATCTAGGCTGAGTTACATGTAATTTTACATAATTAGACTGTGGAACTCCTTGCCACAGGAAGATGTCGGGGCTAAGAACTTTGCAACATTCAAAAAGGATTGGACCCTTTTCTGCATAAAATGAGCCCCCAGAGTTACAATAGTTAATGCTAACAAATTGTGGCAGGGAAACTCCTGGTTCAGGGCATAGCTCAATCTCTAACTATTAGAGACCAAGGTATGACCTAATGTGGGGGGCAGATTAACCCACATCTCCTGGTGCACTTACATTGGCCTTTAAAGCATCGGTTACCGGCCAGAGGCAAGGTACTGGGTTAGATGGATCTTGGATCTGATCTGATCCAGTCCGGCAATTCCTATAGGAACTGCCTCAAGTATAACAGATGCAGTGACTTCTGCCTGAGTCTGCAGACAGCCTGAAACAATCACTCTGAGATATGAACTTATCTGCCTGGGCACTAAGCGAGATGATGCCAGGGGCAGCCATGTTGTGAAGAAGGCTGGCTCAGCGCTCAAGGTGTTGCCATGGTAACTGGAAAATTTAGATTTAATTCCTGACTCTGCCACAGACTCCCGGTGTGACCTTGGCCAAGTCATAACATCTCCACAGCTCAGGTCGCCCGACTCTACGGGCAGGGAGGATTGCCTCTTCCTGTGTCTGTGCAGCTCCTGGCACAACGGGGCCCTGATCTCAGCTGGGGCAGGGACTGTCTCTCCCTGTGTGTCTGTGCAGTGCCCGGCACAACGGAAGGGAAGTAGCTGAGGTTGAAGAAGGAGCTGATGCAGCATAGACCCGGTGGAATCATTTCACTGCTAATTAACTTGCACAACAGCCTGCCAGGGGCAGCTGGGGAAAGCAATTTTTGGCCACTTCAGCTCTAGAGCAAGGTTAACTTTTTGCCACCAGATTTTTTTGATGGAAATTTGGATTTTCAGTTAAATGAGGTTTTTTTTTTAAATGGAAAGTTTTCCTTTTCCCTGAAAAGCTTTGACTATTCAGTAGAAACAGCTCTCAGCTGAGTCAAGGGAGAGAATTAATCCAGGAGTGGGTGGGTCAGATTTTGTGGCCTGCATCATGCAGGAGGTCAGACTAGATGATCATATTGGTCCCTTCTGACCTTAAAGTCTATGAGTCTGAGTTTTAGTGTATTTTATTTTTTGGTTTACAGCAGTTTTTGGCCAACAAAAAATAATGTTGAGGTAAAATCCAGTTTTCAGTTGCCAATCTGAAAACAAAACATTTTTTTTTCTCTGTTTCACAAAAAGTCAGTTTTTTTCCCTTGAAAATGTTGATGAGAATTTTCCCCAGGAGAGGAAAGATTTCCTGCTAGCTCTAAACCACAAGCTAAAGGCTGTATGTGTAAGAATTAAATTAATTTATTTGATAATAATCAATGTTGAGAACTCTCACAATTCAGTCCCAATATTTGGTGCTTTTCTAAAAGCCCCAGCTCCTGGATTCAAGTGATGACATAAGAATCTAAGCATTTGTGGGCCGGACAAGGCTGTGGAACAAAGTCCAGCAGGATCTAGGAGCTAGCCAAGGCTCAGCACTGTAATCAAGAACACGGCACTCCCAAGCACTGCCCTCCCGCCATAAGTGAGCCAGTTTCCCCCACCCCCAAGCACATTCGTACAGGTATTATTCCCCCTCTTCCATCAGCTCATGCAACTTCCGAAAGTGAGCACCCAAAGCATCCTGGACTTCTGCTGCCCGGGTGCAACCAGCCCCCGCAGTGGTAGCCGCACTTTCTGGCTGAGGGAATCGAGCCAGCGTCCCCTCGCTGTCACAGATCCATTCAGGGGGAAAGGGCTCATCTCTGGCTTCACACAGACTGTGAAGAGCACAGCGAGCCACAGTGATGCAGACAGCATTGACGACACTGGCATTGAAACAGGTCTGTCAACATCTACACCAGGATTTTAATCTGCCAAATGCACATCCAACAACCATTCGGCACCTGATGACAGTGTAATAAAACCTCAGGGCCTCTGAAATCTGGGTACAGTTTCATAAACCAAGGCAGAAGGGGGTCCCCAGGGTCCCCCAGAATAACAGTGGGGACAGTAACACTATTTATGTCAATATAATTAGAGGAAATAGCATCCCAGCCTGTCCATGAACGTAGACTCCCGAGTGGCGAAAAACTCTGGCATCGTGGACTTTTCCTGTGCAGCCCAGACTGACATTCATAAATCGGCCTCTGTGGTCCATGAGGGCCTACAATGGGCACGTGTGTCCCGTCAATAGCACCACCCGTTGGAAACCCTATTCTCGCAAAGGTAGCAATTACCGCTGGAAAATCTTTCATGCCTGCCACCTTGGGGTAAACCACATGCCCGATTGCCTCAGTTACCTCCGCCCCCACTTCACCCACAGTCGACTTTCCATCCCCAAACTGGTTGGCAGTGGACCTGGAGCAGTCTGGGGAGCCAGCTTCCAGACAGCTATAGCAGCCCGCTTCTGGACTGACAAGGGGGACCTCAGTTGGGTCTCTTTACGCTGGAGGGTCAGGGCAAGCTGCTCCCAAAATGTTGCTTTCTTCATGCGAAAGCTCTGGACACACTGCTGGTCACCCCTGGTCTGCATGAGGAAGTGTTCCCACCAGTCTGTCCTTGTGGCCCTGCGCCAGAAACACCAGTCTACGTAGGGGGCATCAGTGGCCATGCCGATTATACTGAGCAGCAGCTTCCGGTGTGAGTTTGCAATGTCAGGGTACTCCTCCTCCTCCGCCGCCTCCTTCAGATCCACCAGGAAATCCCTAAAGTTAGTGCCCCGGATGGGTATACAGGCCCCTAAGATACAGCACCAGCCCTGGGATGTAAAAGTGACGTCTAATTAACTCCATAAACCATCACAGAACCACCAGCTGAAACCTGATTGTCTTCTACAGGCTTGTGTAACCTGTGAAAAGGCACCATGTGGCAATGCTAACCAATCAAAAATTCCCAGCATGCATTGCCCATCCTTAGCATGTATTTTGTCTTGTGGCTTTAGCACCTTTTAGGATAATACTGTGTAGTCCACGGGACTGAATGCCTCAAATTATTTAGAGTGATTGCCCTTTAAGAGCCTCTGTCATCCTGAGGATCCCTTTCAGACATCTCTCAGGCTGCATTGTGATAATCCCCCAAAACAACAACACTCATGATAATCTCTCACTCTGCATTGCTCTCTCTCGCTCTCACTGACTTGTGGCACTGCAGGGACAGAAGCAGAAGAGGAGTGAACATTATAAAGCACAAGCCCCCCTTACTACTGTCGAAGGCACGTGGAATGCAAGCTCTTTGTGGTCTGGACTGTCTGTGTTAGGTTTGTACAGCACCTTGCAGAATGGAGCTGAAGTCTTTAGACACTACTGCAATACAAAGAAGGAATCCTTGTCTGGAGAAGTTTACAAGCTCCGAAAAAGGCAGAGATAGCAGGAGATGCAATGGGTTAGCTTAGAGTTTTGTGCATGTTGAAACCCGGAGCTGAGAAGGTGTTACATTAAAAGGGGGTTAGTCCCTGGGGCCATGTAGAGGCAGTGGGTTGTCAACAGGGATCTGCAAAGACAACGTTCAGTCCTAAAGCACCGGGAGAGGTAGAGCGTTTTACTGCACGTGCTGCAGCAGGAGCTGGTTGGAAAAGGAAAAGCAATTTTGTGAAAACGTCAAGGTTGTTCTCATTTTTCGCAAAACAGGGCAATTTTGTCACTTGTTGTGCTTTTTAAAAAAAAATTGTTGATGTCCAATAACTGCAGAAAAGGGAAATAGGATTTCAGCCATTTTTGGAAGGAAAAAAGCCAACAAGGGGTGAGGGGAGACCAGAAGGGAATGGGGGGGAAAGAGAAGGAAAAGCAAGAAAAAAGGAACGGATGGGGGGAGAGGGGGGAGAAGACAGACAGACAGATAGACAGACACACACACACAGCCCTTTCCCCCAAACAATGAAATTAATTTTCATTGGTTTCCAGGTTTTGTAAAAAAATTTCAGCTTTGAAAAAAAAGACCCCTTTTTTTGGAATCAAAAACAAGCAAGCAAACGTGGTTTGAAATTTGCATTGATCCTTTAGGTGAGTTTCTGCGTTGAGCCCTCTCCGGCAGCATTTTGATTCCCTCTGGCGTACACATCTGGCCAGCTGCAGATGAAGCGTCTCTCTGAGTAGCACCCGGAGCAGCTGACACCAGGATTGTTCAGGTAGGCACAAGGCCCGTCCCCTCCGATCTGAAACCTGCCCAGAATGGGGATTGAAAATGAAGCCAGCTGCCACAAAGGGCACCACAGACACCCATGGGACACCACTCAACTTGCGGTGTTTCTTGAGTCTTTCAATGCATGGGGTCTTTTCAATTCACCCATGGCAGCACACCTGCCTCTTCCTTCGTGTTCCCCTTTCCTTTTTCCTCTGGTGCCCTCCTCTTCCGACCCCCTCAAACAAGCCTTTATCTTTCCCTCTGCCCATTCCTCTACTCCCCACCAGGAGCGCCACCAGCTTCTTTGCCGCCCTAGGTGGCGGAAGGTCCCGCCCCCAAAATTCCACCCCCGACAGGGGCGCCGGCGCCCCCCAAATAGCACTGCCCTAGGCGACCGCCTAGGTCGCCTAATGGGTTGCGCCGGCCCTGCTCCCCACACCTTTTCCTAGTCCTCTTCATGTCCCCCCAGTCTCATTTTCTCTGCAGCCCCCAAACTCCCAGTCCAACCCCACCCCAGTCACCTCCCCATCCCGCCACTCCTAGCTACAAGCCAGACTTCCCATGGTGGCAAGTTAGAGCCCAGATTTGCTAGGCAAAGTTCCACCTCCGGGAATCAAACTGCCCTGCCCTGTGTAGCTGACCACTCCCCACTGTGGTGAGTGTCGTCAGCATGTGTGGAGCTAAGGGGTAGATCCCGGTCTGTAACGTCGAGAGAACGCACCACTTATTGAATTCAGTCCCGTTGGTCCATTTCCAGGGCTGGCCAGGGGAGTCCCTCTGCAGGCCGATCCAGTAGACAGGGGGCTCTTTATAGCGCAGCATGAAATCCTCGAGAAAGCAACACAAAATGTAAGAAGCTCAAGTTAGTTAATGCAAGAGACGTTTTCATAGATTCTAAAGCCGGAGGAGATCGCGGTGATCGTCTAGTCTGGCCTGCGTAACACAGGCCCCAGAGCTGCCCCGGTGTGATTCCTGTTTGAACTAGAACAACATCCAATCATCATTTAACGCTTGCCAGTGATGGAGACTCCACCCCGACCCTGGGTTTTAACAGGGAGGGTCATTAACCACTGGAACTTACTAGAGACATGGCGGATGCTTCATCACGGTGGGTCTTTAAATCAAGACTGGATGTTTCTTTCTAAAAAGATTTGTTCTCTAACTCAACCCCAAGTTATGGGCTGGATGCGGGAATCATTGGATGAGGTTCCCCAGCCTGGGTTTACAGCCGATCAAACGAGAGGTCATCATTGTCCCTTCTGGCCTTACCATTTATGAAAGACTAGATCGCACGAACACACACCCTTCACCTTCCGGGACCTCATTCTCCGAGCCCTGTCCTTCTCCTCTGGGGGTCTCTANGTTTTTGCTGTGTGTATGTTCAGTAGCTAGCACAATGGGGCCCTGATCCCTTATTGGGGGGCTCAAGATACTACCGTGGTACAAATAATAAATCATCATAGATTCAGAGAGACATCAGGCTGGAAGGGACTTTGAGAGCTTTCTAGTCCAGCCCCCTTCTAGTCCAGCAGAGGCAGGGCCAAGTAAACCTAGACCGTCCCTGACAGGTGTTTGTCCAGCCTGTTCTGAAAACCCTCCGGTGTTGGGGATTCCACAGCCTCCCCTGGAAGCCTGTTCCAGAGCTGAACTACTCTCAGACTTAGAAAGTTTTTCCTAATGTCTAAGCTGAATCTCCCGGGTTGCAGATTGAGTCCATTACGTCTTCTCCCTTCATTGGCCATGGAGAANAGTGGGAGGGGAGGTGTTGACCAGATACTTTCTGTTAAGTGGTGACGTACTCTACAGAAATGATTGAGAACCACCCCCGCCCAGAGCACAACATTTCCAGAAGTGGGATCAATTTCCTACCACAGCCGTTCAGTCAGACCTCGAACCCAGGATTCTCCTTGATCTAGTAGGGAGGGGCTCTGGCAGAGCAAACCCTATCGGTGTCCTGAGTCGCAACTGGGTCGAGTGTCTCTCTCTTACCAGGTCTTGCTGGGAGTCAATCACCGCCAAGGAGGCACCCAGGGAAGAGCAGTTGCTGTGGCTAGCGCTCCAGCTCCTTTTATTCTCGGAGAAGTAGTAGCATTTCCCTTGGTACCCGACCCAGCCATCAGGGCACGCAGCAGTGACATGGGGCGGGCAGTGTGGGCAGGGGGGCGTCTTCTTGGCTGAAAATAAGCAGGTAACAAAAGTGTTGAGAGATCGACAGCATCCCTGCGTGGGACCTGGAGGGAGGAGTTTGGAGGCAGCGCCAGGAATTCAGTCTCTGAGCCCATGGAAGTACAAGCTGGAGCTTGGGCTCGAGTTATTACCCACAATGCACTGCCTGGAACACCCACTGTGTCTGAGTGGGAATGAGACAGAGGGAATAAGCCGCTCACTGATACAAGGGAAGAGAGATTCACCGCTCTGTGGCACTAAAGCCCCTGCAGATACAGGCTTCACAGTCTCAGGACGGCTGTAATTTACCCTCTGCTCCTGTGACCTCCTATGAGCCCCGAGAAACAGAGAACAGCCGTCATGCACTACCCTCTAGCTGAGCCCCGATCCATCCCCTATGCTGCAGGCTGGGAGCAGGGCCCTTTCGCCAGCTCCAGCCCAGCTGGGAGGCCCCCTGCGTGGGGGGATGTATTCCCGGGGGGCTATAGCCTGCCTCGTTGAGCCCCCTTTATGCTGCCAGAGCGGCACACAGGGTGTTGAGCGTGACTGAGAATCAGCGCCAGCGACTGGGTTAGGCAGGTTTCTTCACTCACCCGCCAGCCCGATGATGGTGGCGACCAAAGCCGTGATGACGACAGTAACGGTGATTGGGATCCATTTATTTTTAATGCACTTTAGGCTGAAATCTGAAAAATAACAGGAACACGGAGGGCGACGATCAGCATGGAGAGCCAACGCACCCATAGTTAATGCTCCTGTCGCCTGAGGGCGGCAATGGTTTGCTAAGGGACTCTTGTGGCCAGAGGATGCATCTTGCCATTTACATATTCCCCATGTTCCTGCACAGACTGACTAGTCTCATGCTCCAGCATCGCTTCTTTTTAAAGGCTGGTTTATCGTTTTTAGCAATCCGCTGAGACTCCATCCCCTGCAAAATTCCTCCCGCAGACAAAGCATAGAACACACCGTCTCTTTGGGGCGAGGTCCATGTGTCCCTGAGCGTTTGACCAGCTTCCAGCACCAAGGGGCTGGATGCTTATTAAAGAAATGAAATTAATCGTGAATTAAGACATGCTGGAAAGTGCTGTTTTGTTCTGTAGCTCGTTCCAGCTGGCAGTAGAAATTGGCAATGGAGTCTGGTGCTTGTTTGATGCGATCTGGTTTATTTACATGGAATGTCTAAAGTCCTGCTTCTCCAAATGCAGGAGAAACCCAAACCAAGAGGAGCAGTTCATAGGCTGCTGGAGCACCCATGGGGAAAAATTAGTGGGTGCTCTACACCCACTGGCAGCCAAGCTCCCCTCACCCCCCACCCCACCTCCTCCTTCTCCTTCCCTGAGTGCGCCGCGTCCCTGCTCCTCTGCCTACCTCCCAGTGCTTCCTGCCCAGCCACCGCCAAACAGCTGTTTGGCAGCATTAGCATGCTCCAGGAGGGAGGGGGAGGAGCAGGAACCTGGTGTGCTCAGGGGAGGAGGCGAGGCCAGGGCAGGGATTTGGGGAAGGAGTTGGAATATTGGGTGGGGGGGGGCGGAGTTGGGGCGGGGACTTTGGGGAAGGGGTTGGAATTGGGGTGGGAAGAGGCGGGGCAGGGGCGGGGCCTCATGGAAGGGGTGGAGTGGGGGCAGGGTTAGGAACAGAGTGGGGGGGGTCAAGCACTCACGGGAAAGAGGGGAAGTTGGCGCCTATGGAGCAGTTTCTGTCTTTCCCGAGCCCACATGGCTGCAGGGAGGGGTGGGGCAGTATGAGGTTAAAATATGGTGCCCCCAAATAGGGTTTCCCCTGCAGTTCTAGGTTCGGGGGTGCTAGGAAACCCAAAGTTAGCATGTAAAGTTTCCCAATGCAAGCTAAACCGATACATGCCTGGTTTTCAACCAAAATGAGAGTATTCGCATATGGGTTTGCGCTAGTCTAACTAAAATGAGTTTTCAACCGTGCCGTTAGTTTAGCTGGGGCAATTTTTTTCAGTACACTGAGCCTCCTCTGTCCATCATAAGAAAACCCCAATATTTTTCTCCTCCACAAGCCACACTAAAGGATCCAGGACAAAAATAACTACTTACTATTGTGTCTTCTCTGATCTTTCGCTCTCTCCATGTCAATCAGCATCGAGTCTGGCCTGCCTCCACCTACCAGGAGCAAAGACAGGTTGATTGTGTCACGTTCCCTTCCCCTCTAATCTGAGATATATCACACAGGGCAGGAAACAGAAGCTATGCAAGGCGACCAAGGCCCCACCCAACTCCTTCCCCATCTGTGTCTAATTCTTCCAGCCAAAGATTGTATCCATGGTCATTGCTTCCCTGCCCCTCCACATCTTCATTTACCTCATGGTCCCCATATCTCCTCTTACTTGCTCAGGTGGTGACAACCCAGCCTTCGCCAGTGGGAAGGCTCCAAGGGCCAGGAGAGAGAGAGTGTAACACACCAGTACAACAAGTATGAGGTCCCCTCTAGGGTCTGGTCCACATAAAAGATAACAGCCTACCACTGCTGCCAGCTAATGGAGTCACTCCTTGAGCTTAAGTGGTAGAGTGCCCTGCTTTTAGGCTCAGATCTGAAAGCCAATTAAAGTCAATAGAAAGACTCCTGCTGACTTCAGTGGGCTTTGATTTGGGACCTTTACTTTGGAGAGCATGATACCATGTTCATGAGACACTACTGTTTCTGCAACAGAAATCATGTCTCAATAACCTTAGAATTTCTTGAACATGTCATTAAAGTAGTGGGTAAAGGCGAGACAGTTGACATAGCTGATTTAGATGTGCAAAAGGCCTTTGACGAGGTTCTGCACAGAAGGGGGAGGGATAGCTCAGTGGTTTGAGCATTGGCCTGCTAAATCCAGTATTGTGAGCTCAATCCTTGAGGGGGCCATTTAGGGATCTGGGGCAAAAATCTGTCTGGGGATTAGTCCTACTTTGACCAGCAGGTTGGACTAGATGATCACCTGAGGTCCCTTCCAACCCTGATATTCTATGAGGTTACAAGTATCAGAGGGGTAGCTGTGTTAGTCTGGATCTATAAAAAGCAACAGAGAGTCCTGTGGCACCTTTAAGACTAACAGATGTATTTAAGCTTTCGTGGGTGAATGCCCACTTCATCAGATGCACAAAGTGGGTATTTACCCATGAAAGCTTATGCTCCAATACTTCTGTTAGTCTTAAAGGTGCCACAGGACTCTCTGTTGCTTTTATGAGGTTACTGAAGAAGTTAAATAGTCATGGGGTGAGAGACAAAGTACTGTCATGGATCAAAGACTGGCTAGGAGACCAAAAGCAGAGAGTCGAATTAAATGGTCAATTTTCTTCATGGCAAAAGGTTAGTAGCAGGAGCTTTAAATATTCTATACTAGGCCTGGTGTTTAATATTCATTTACTAATGATCTAGAAAGGAAGGATGAGTAGTGAGGAAGCCAAAATAATCAGGCAGGGGAGGGATAGCTCAGTGGTTTGAGCATTGGCCTGCTAAACCCAGGGTTGTGAGTTCAATCCTTGAGGGGGCCATTTAGGGATCTGGGGCAAAAGCAGTACTTAGTCCTCCTAGTAAACGCAGGGGGCTGGACTCAATGACCTTTTGAGGTCCCTTCCAGTTCTATGAGATAGGTATATCGCAATATATTAGCAATAGGAACAAAAGAGGACTATAAGAACTTCAGAGAGACCTGAAATTCTTGGTGAATGGGCAACAGGGCTGGCAAAATTAATTAATTGTTGATAAATGAAAAGTGATGCACATTGCAGGGAAACATTTAAAAACGACTTTCACCGTGGAGGGTTCTAAATGAAGGTATGAACTCAGGAAAAGGGCCTGAATGTCATTGTAGACAGCTCAACAGAGAATTCTGCTCAGTGTGCAGCTGTGGTCAAAAAGGTTAACAAGGCATGAGGATGCATGCGCAGGCAACATATTTGTTACTTTGCCTGTCTAGAACTAGAGGGGGTCCAGGGAAGGGTAACAGGAACGATCAATGGCCTGGAAAAAACCTCTCCTATGAGAAGAGATTTAAAAGACAGGGATTGAATTCCTTAGAGGAGGAGCTGACTAAGGGGGGGATAAGATAAAAGTCTATAAATAAAGAAAAGCCTGGACAGATTAGTTTTTTTTATCAGCCAATGTCAATAAACGTCAATTTCACCTTATGCACATAAACGGATGAAAAAATATTTCCATCAATAGTAGTCAAAAGGTACAGCTAGGCCAAGTAACAGACATGTTGCCTGAGAACTTATCAGAGTTCGATTTCAGACTATTTACTTTATGTATTTTGAGATGATGTTGACAATGTGTGTTATAAAGCTTTGACTTTCTGAATCTCAACAGTACTGAAATTAATTGTCTGACCCCCACCCTCATTGCCAGACCCGCCCCTTATTTTCCCACAAATGTGAAATATAAATCAATAAAAATGGAAGAAAATGCTTAAAACCCATATTTTTCTGCAACTTACATTTTAAATGCATAAAAATGGGGGGGGGGAGCTTTAAAATGAGCATCAATGTTATCCATCAAATTCACATATAAAAATAAAAAATAAAAATCAAATTCTGCCAAGCCTAGCTGTAAAAAAAATGAAGCTCTGTATGCCCCCCATTTCCCCTCAAGGGGGTCCCCTCATTCTGCCCTCACGTCAGTACTTCTGTGCATCCCCCTCCCCACATACCAGCACCCCACAATGTCCCATCCCCTCACAGGGCTCTGTGCTCCCCCTCTCCCCACACACACTCATTTCATTTCCTCTAGGTGATCAATTACGCAAGGTGCCAACCTGCCAAACTCCCCGGGGTCGGGGCCAGAGCTGAGCTGGGGGGTGGTGATGCTGGAAGGTGCTGCCAGCACCCGGCTCTTTGTTCCACACAGACCAACCCCTGCCATCCTGCAACTGATCAGCTGCAGCTTCCCCGAGTCAGCCTGACACAGAGAAACGCCACCAAGCCGAGCGCTGCCCCCTGCTTGGCTGGGCCAATTCACCGCCCTGAACTCACTTTTTCTCCAGCCTCGGATCCGTTCCCCCCAAATGTTCAACCTTCAGTCCCTTCTCGGATGTTTTCCCCACACCCCTGGGGGGTTTGAAGGGAGTTTTCCCTCTTCTGCCTCCAACAACCACATTCCTTTAAGAAATCCACTAACCCCCCCACCCCCAAATTTCCCCAGGACACAAGTCACCACTTAACGTAATCCCAAGCAGCTGCAGCAAGTTAAATGCATTGGGCCTGTTCCAGGCAGTGAGAACATCTGTAGGACCCAGAGATTGGTGGCACTGCAGCATTTCAGCAGCTCCTGCCTTTTATCTCCTGAGCCCCCTCACTCCTTTTCCCATTGGTTGTTCAGGATGAGGAGTGTAATGGTGGAAGGGGGGCAGGTGAGGAGGAGAAGGGGGAGAGATGAATGCACAGAGTTGGTGATAAACTCTGTATGATCTTGCTTGTCTCCGCTAGCCCTGCTGGGATGCTGCTAAGCACTCCAGTAAATTGCCTCGGGAGGTTATGGAATATCCCTCACTGGCAACCTTCACTCTAACCAGCCCAGTTATTTTTGCATGTGGGAATTAACCCACACAAGACCACGGAACAGAGGGAACCTGAAAGCCACAAATGAGCTCCCAACTGCTGTGGCAAAAGGGCTAACCTGATCCAGGGGCACTGCATTAGAGGCAGCCTGGTCTAGCACAGGGGTGCTCAGGACAAAATTTTTGGTGGCCTCAGAATGCGGCCACCAAGCCTTGCTGGTGGCCACTCACACTTTTTCCTAAAAAACTTAATTAGCTCCCCACAGGTCACTGAGTGCCACAGGACAACAAACACCAGATCCCAGCTGGTGTGTGTCAGTGTCGTTCCATTGGAGTGAATGGGGCCAGATCTCCAACTGCTGTGACCACACTTCCATCCCACACACCCAGCTGGTCTGAAGGAGTATTTAACCAGTTGTACTCCGNAAGTTAAATGCATTGGGCCTGTTCCAGGCAGTGAGAACATCTGTAGGACCCAGAGATTGGTGGCACTGCAGCATTTCAGCAGCTCCTGCCTTTTATCTCCTGAGCCCCCTCACTCCTTTTCCCATTGGTTGTTCAGGATGAGGAGTGTAATGGTGGAAGGGGGGCAGGTGAGGAGGAGAAGGGGGAGAGATGAATGCACAGAGTTGGTGATAAACTCTGTATGATCTTGCTTGTCTCCGCTAGCCCTGCTGGGATGCTGCTAAGCACTCCAGTAAATTGCCTCGGGAGGTTATGGAATATCCCTCACTGGCAACCTTCACTCTAACCAGCCCAGTTATTTTTGCATGTGGGAATTAACCCACACAAGACCACGGAACAGAGGGAACCTGAAAGCCACAAATGAGCTCCCAACTGCTGTGGCAAAAGGGCTAACCTGATCCAGGGGCACTGCATTAGAGGCAGCCTGGTCTAGCACAGGGGTGCTCAGGACAAAATTTTTGGTGGCCTCAGAATGCGGCCACCAAGCCTTGCTGGTGGCCACTCACACTTTTTCCTAAAAAACTTAATTAGCTCCCCACAGGTCACTGAGTGCCACAGGACAACAAACACCAGATCCCAGCTGGTGTGTGTCAGTGTCGTTCCATTGGAGTGAATGGGGCCAGATCTCCAACTGCTGTGACCACACTTCCATCCCACACACCCAGCTGGTCTGAAGGAGTATTTAACCAGTTGTACTCCGTCCAGGCTAGATTACTAGCTGGGATGAAGTGACTGCAGTGGATCTAGGCTGAGTTACATGTAATTTTACATAATTAGACTGTGGAACTCATTGCCACAGGAAGATGTTGGGGCTAAGAACTTTGCAACATTCAAAAAGGATTGGACCCTTTTATGCATAAAAAGAGCCCCCAGAGTTACAATAGTTAATGCTAACAAATTGTGGCAGGGAACCTCCTGGTTCAGGGCATAGCTCAATCTCTAACTATTAGAGACCAAGGTATGACCTAATGTGGGGGGCAGATTAACCCACATCTCCTGGTGCACTTACATTGGCCTTTAAAGCATCGGTTACCGGCCAGAGGCAAGGTACTGGGTTAGATGGATCTTGGATCTGATCTGATCCAGTCCGGCAATTCCTATAGGAACTGCCTCAAGTATAACAGATGCAGTGACTTCTGCCTGAGTCTGCAGACAGCCTGAAACAATCACTCTGAGATATGAACTTATCTGCCTGGGCACTAAGCGAGATGATGCCTTAAATATTAATGTTGTGAGTTATGTCACTGCTCATTAAAGCCTGGGAACAAGGAGAGTGACAATTAATGTTATGAAAATCCACATTAGCAATTCTTCTAGTGAGGAATGATGGACTAGCTGGGCAGGGAGCAGACACGGAGCATGTCTCAATTAAGATGCGGAGGCTTTTAACACCACTTGCTTTGGTTACAAAAAGGGGAACAATTGGTTTCATTTCCCTGACGTAGGAACATGGGGAGTCAGGCTGGGTTTCGCACCAGTTTAACTAAATGGGTTTAAAAACGCACCTTTTATGAAACCAGCACAACCCTGATCCTACCACAAAGCCAAAGTCTCTGGATGTGTTGAGCAGTTTTGGCCAGGGGCAGCCATGTTGTGAAGAAGGCTGGCTCAGCGCTCGAGGCGTTGCCATGGTACCTGGAAAATTTAGATTTAATTCGTGACTCTGCCACAGACTCCCGGTGTGACCTTGGCCAAGTCATAACGTCTCCACAGCTCAGGTCGCCCGACTCTACGGGCAGGGAGGATTGCCTCTTCCTGTGTCTGTGCAGCGCCCGGCACAACGGGGCCCCAATCTCAGCTGGGGCAGGGACTGTCTCTCGCTGTGTGTCTGTGCAGCGCCCGGTGCAACGGGGCCCCGATCTCAGCTGGGGCAGGGACTGTCTCTCCCTGTGCGTCTGTGCAGCGCCCGGCACAACGGGGCCCCGATCTCAGCTGGGGCAGGGACTGTCTCTCCCTGTGAATCTGTGCAGCGCCCGGCACAACGGGGCCCTGATCTCAGCTGGGGCAGGGACTGTCCCTCTCTGTGTGTCTGTGCAGCGCCCAGCACACTGGGGCCCTGATCTCAGTTGTGGTCTTCAGGTGCTACAGCTGTTAGTAACTGTTCACCCCAGCAGGGTGTGCCTAGTGGGGAGCTCAGTACAGCACAAGGCCAGATGCCAGCAGTGCAGAGAAGCCCCCGGCTCCAGCCCTGGGGGATCTCCATGAACCCCACCCGTTCCCAGTAAGCGATGGATGAATCCTTACTGTGGCTGGCAGAGATCTGGGGAGCCAACGCCCTGAGCACCCGGACAGCAGCTTACAACAGAAGATCAGCGCAGCCGCTGCTAACCCAGCCCCCCAAGGCAGGCGGTTAGAGGGGAAAAGGGAAAGGTTCAGAAAAGGGCAACTAAAATGATTAGGGGTTTAGAGAGGGTCCCATACGAGGAGAGATTAGAGAGGCTAGGACTCTTCGGCTTGGAAAAGAGAAGACTAAGGGGGGACATGATAGAGGTATATAAAATCATGAGTGATGTTGAGAAAGTGGATAAGGAAAAGTTATTTACTTATTCCCATAATACAAAAACTAGGGGTCACCAAATGAAATTAATAGGCAGCAGGTTTAAAACAAATAAAAGGAAGTTCTTCTTCACGCAGCGCACAGTCAACTTGTGGAACTCCTTACCTGAGGAGGTTGTGAAGGCTAGGACTATAACAATGTTTAAAAGGGGACTGGATAAATTCATGGTGGCTAAGTCCATAAATGGCTATTAGCCAGGATGGGTAAGAATGGTGTCCCTAGCCTCTGTTCGTCAGAGGATGGAGATGGATGGCAGGAGAGAGATCACTTGATCATTGCCTGTTAGGTTCACTCCCTCTGGGGCACCTGGTATTGGCCACTGTCGGTAGACAGATACTGGGCTAGATGGACCTTTGGTCTGACCCGGTACGGCCGTTCTTATGTTCTTATGTTCCCATGGGCACTTCTGTCCCAGGGCCATGTCCCTCCAGGGTCCGTTCTCCCAGGGACAATCCAGCAGCTCCTTGCCAACCTGCCAGACAGAGCTCCGACTTGTGTCTGTGGTCTCACGAGGGCCTTTCTGCACCATCCTCCTTCCACCCCACGTGCATTTGCCCCACTCTGCCCCACACTGCCTCACTGCCGCCCCTCCCCCGCCATCCACAGCATTCCCTGTCTCCGTTTTTTCTAGCACAATCTCCTTATGCAGCTCTCTGAACTGAGTGATGCAGAGACCTCTGCTGGCTAGATCCTCTCCCTCCAGCTCGGAGACATCAAACCCATTCAGAGGGGAGGGCTGGATTCATTGAATCATAGGGTTAGAAGTGACCACAAGGGTCATCCACTCTAACCCTCTGCCAACATGCAGGATTTGTGTCTAAACCAGCCAAGACAGATGGCTCCAGCCTCCTTTCGAAAACCTCCAGCGAAGGAGCTTCCACCACCTCCCTGGGCGTCTGTTCCATTGCCCTGCTGTTCTTCCAGTTAGGAGTTTCTCCTGAGATTTAATCTAAACCTGCCATGCTGGTGTTTGAACCCATTGCCTTGTGTTCTGCTCCCCCTCTCCCCACGCACACTCATTTCTTTTCCTCCGAGCCATCAATCACGCGAGGTGCCAACCTGCCAAACCCCCCGGGGTCGGGGACAGAGCTGAGCTGTGGGGCGGTGATGCTGGAAGGTGCTGCCAGCGCCCGGCTCTTTGTTCCACACAGACCAAAACCTGCCATCCTGCAACTGATCAGCTGCAGCTTCCCCGAGTCAGCCTGACACAGAGAAACGCCACCAAGCCGAGCGCTGCCCCCTGCTTGGCTGGGCCAATTCACCGCCCTGAACTCACCTTTTCTCCTCCCTCGGATCCGCTCCCCTCAGATCTCAAACCCTCAGTCCCTTCTCGGGTGTTTTCCCCACACGCCTTGGGGGTTTGAAGAGGTTTTTCCCTCTTCTGCCTCCAACAACCACATTCCTTTAAGAAATCCACTAGCACCCCCCCCCCCCCCGCCAATTTCCGACACAAGTCACCACTTATCCTGACCCCAAGCAGCTGCAGCGAGTTAAATGCATTGGATCTGCTCCGTGCACTGAGATCATCTGTAGGACACAGTGAATGGTGCACTGCAGCATTTCAGCCCCTCCTCCCTTTTATCTCCTGAGCCCTCCCACTCCTTCTCCCATTGGCTGTTCAGGATGAGATCGGAAGGGGGGCAGGTGAGGAGGAGAAGCGGGAGAGATGAACGGACAGAGTTGGTGATAAACTCTGTATGATCTTGCTCGTCTCCGCTAGCCCTGCTGCCACAGGAAGATGTCGGGGCTATTTTTCCTTCCAGTTTCATGGGGAAACACCCGAGAAGGGACTGAGGGTTTGAGATCTGGGGGGAGCGGATCCGAGGGAGGAGAAAAGGTGAGTTCAGGGCGGTGAATTGGCCCAGCCAAGCAGGGGGCAGCGCTCGGCTTGGTGGCGTTTCTCTGTGTCAGGCTGACTCGGGGAAGCTGCAGCTGATCAGTTGCCGGATGGCAGGGGCTGGTCTGGGGATCAAAGAGCCGGGCGCTGGCAGCACCTTCCAGCATCACCACCCCCCAGCTCAGCTCTGGCCCCGACCCCGGGGAGTTTGGCCGGTTGGCACCTTTCGTGATTGATCACCTAGAGGAAAAGAAATGAGTGTGTGTGGGGAGAAGGGGAGCACAGAGCCCTGTGAGGGGATGGGACATTGTGGGGTGCTGGTATGTGGGCAGGGGGATGCACAGAAGTCCTGGCGTGAGGGCAGAATGAGGGGACCCCCTTGAGGGGAAATGGGGGGCATACAGAGCTTCATTTTTTTTATAGCTAGGCTTGGCAGAATTGGATTTTTATATGTGAATTTGATGGATAACATTAATGCTCCCCACGCCCCCCATTTTTATGCATTTAAAATTTAAGTTGCACAAAATTATGGGTTTTAAGCATTTTCTTCCATTTGTATTGATTTCTATTTTCACATTTGTGGGAAAATAAGGGGCGGGTCTGGCAATGAGGGTGGGGGTCAGACAATTAATTTCAGTACTGTTGAGATTCAGAAAGTCAAAGCTTTATAACACACATTGTCAACATCATCTCAAAATACATAAAGTAAATAGTCTGAAATCGAACTCTGATAAGTTCTCAGGCAACATGTCTGTTACTTGGCCTAGCTGTACCTTTTGACTACTATTGATGGAAATATTTTTTCATCCGTTTATGTGCATAAGGTGAAATTGATGTTTATTGACATTGGCTGATAAAAAAATCTAATCTGTCCAGGCTTTTCTTTATTTATAGACTTTTATCTTATCCCCCTCATCCCTCTGAGTCAGCTCCTCCTCTAAGGAATTCAATCCCTGTCTTTTCAATCTCTTTGGCTGGAAGAATTAGACACAGATGGGGAAGGAGTTGGGTGGGGCCTTGGTCGCCTTGCATAGCTTCTGTTCCCTGCCCTGTGTGATACATCTCAGATTAGAGGGGAAGGGAACGTGACACAATCAACCTGTCTTTGCTCCTGGTAGGTGGAGGCAGGCCAGACTCGATGCTGATTGACATGGAGAGAGCGGAAGATCAGAGAAGACACAATAGTAAGTAGTTATTTTTGTCCTGGATCCTTTAGTGTGGCTTGTGGAGGAGAAAAATATTGGGGTTTTCTTATGATGGACAAAGGAGGCTTGGTGTACTGAAAAAAATTGCCCCGACAAAACTAATAGCATGGTTGAAAACTCATTTTAGACCAGTGCAAACCCATATGCGGATGCTCTCGTTTTGGTTGAAAACCAGGCATGTATCGGTTTAGCTTGCATTGGGAAACTTTACATGGTGACTTTGGGTTACCCAGCACCCCTGAACCCAGAACTGTGCAGGGGAAACCCTATTTGGGGGCACCATATTTTAACCTCATACTGCCCCACCCCTCCCTGCAGCCATGTGGGCTCGGGAAAGACAGAAACTGCTCCATAGGCGCCAACTTCCCCTCTTTCCCGTGGGTGCTCAACCCCCTCTCTGCCCCTAGCCCCACCCCCACTCCACCCCTTCCATGAGGCCCCAACCCTGCCCCACCTCTTCGCACCTCCATTCCAACCCCTTCCCCAAAGTCCCCGCCCCAACTCCGCCCCCTCCCTGCCAATATTCCAACTCCTTCCCCAAATCCCCACTCCGGCCCTGCCTCTTCCCTGCCTCCTCCCCTGAGCATGCCATGTTCCCACTCCTCCCCCTCCCTCCTGGAGTGTGCTAATGCTGCCAAACAGCTGTTTGGAGGAGGTGGGGTGGGGGGTGAGGGGAGCTTGGCTGCTAGTGGGTGCAGAGCACCCACTAATTTTTCCCCGTGTGAACTGCTCCTCTTGCTTTGGGTTTCTCCTGCGTTTGGAGAAGCAGGACGTTAGACATTCCATGTAAATAAACCAGATCACATTAAAGAAGCACCAGACTCCATTGCCGATTTCTACTGCCAGCTGGAACAAGCTACAGAACAAAACACAGCACTTTCCAGCATGTCTTAATTCACGATTAATATCATTTCTTTAATAAGTATCCAGCCCCTTGGTGCTGGAAGCTGGGCAAACGCACAGGGACACATGGACCTCGCCCCAAAGAGATGGTGTGTTCTATGCTTTGTCTGCGGGAGGAATTTTGCAGGGGATGGAGTCTCAGCGGATTGCTAAAAACGATAAACCAGCCTTTAAAAAGAAGCGATGCTGGAGCATGAGACTAGTCAGTCTGTGCAGGAACATGGGGAATATGTAAATGGCAAGATGCATCCTCTGGCCACAAGAGTCCCTTAGCAAACCATTGCCGCCCTCAGGCGACAGGAGCATTAACTATGGGTGCGTTGGCTCTCCATGCTGATCGTCGCCCTCCGTGTTCCTGTTATTTTTCAGATTTCAGCCTAAAGTGCTTTAAAAATAAATGGATCCCAATCACCGTTACTGTCGTCATCACGGCTTTGGTCGCCACCATCAGCGGGCTGGCGGGTGAGTGAAGAAACCTGCCTAACCCGGTTGCTGGCGCTGATTCTCAGTCACGCTCAGCACCCTGTGTGCCGCTCTGGCAGCATAAAGGGGGCTCAACGAGGCAGGATATAGCCCCCCGGGAATACATCCCCCATGCAGGGGGCCTCCCAGCTGGGCTGGAGCTGGCGAAAGGGCCCTGCTCCCAGCCTGCAGCATAGGGGATGGATCGGGGCTCAGCTAGAGGGTAGTGCATGACGGCTGTTCTCTGTTTCTCGGGGCTCATAGGAGGTCACAGGAGCAGAGGGTAAATTACAGCCGTCCTGAGACTGTGAAACCTGTATCTGCAGGGGCTTTAGTGTCACAGAGCGGGGAATCTCTCTTCCCTTGTATCAGTGAGCGGCTTATTCCCTCTGTCTCATTCCCACTCAGACACAGTGGGTGTTCCAGGCAGTGCATTGTGGGTAATAACTCGAGCCCAAGCTCCAGCTTGTACTTCCATGGGCTCAGAGACTGAATTCCTGGCGCTGCCTCCAAACTCCTCCCTCCAGGTCCCACGCAGGGATGTTGTCGACCTCTCAACACTTCTGTTACCTGCTTGTTTTCAGCCAAGACGACGACGCCTCCCTGCCCACGCTGCCCGCCCCATGTCACTGCTGCGTGCCCTGATGGCTGGGTTGGGTACCAAGGGAAATGCTACTACTTCTCTGAGAATAAAAGGAGCTGGAGCGCTAGCCACAGCAACTGCTCTTCCCTGGGTGCCTCCTTGGCGGTGATTGACTCCCAGCAAGACCTGGTAAGAGAGAGACACTCGACCCAGTTGCGACTCAGGACACCGATAGGGTTTGCTCTGCCAGAGCCCCTCCCTACTAGATCAAGGAGAATCCTGGGTTCGAGGTCAGACTGAACGGCTGTGGTAGGAAATTGATCCCACTTCTGGAAATGTTGTGCTCTGGGCGGGGGTGGTTCTCAATCATTTCTGTAGAGTACGTCACCACTTAACAGAAAGTATCTGGTCAACACCTCCCCTCCCACTCCCAGGGAAGCCGGCTCCTGCTCCCCCTCCCTTTGTTCTCCAGTCTGCCAGGTTCTTCACCGTGGCCGGCCAGCTGTCTGCAGAACACCAGCAAGTCTCCCCACGGAGCACTGTAGGTTATGGAGCGAGGCTAGTGACTTCATACTGCTACTCTTATAAATCAATTGGTCTCCATGGCCACTGAAGGCAGGACAAGTAGTAAGTCTGAGGGTAGTTCAGCTCTGGAACAGGCTTCCAGGGGAGGTTGTGGAATCCCCAACACCGGAGGTTTTTCAGAACAGGCTGGACAAATACCTGTCAGGGACGGTCTAGGTTTACTTGCTCCTGCCTCAGCTCAGGGGGCTGGACTAGAAGGCTCTCAAGGTCCCTTCCAGCCTGATGTCTCTCTGAATCTATGGTGATTTATTATTTGTACCACAGTAGTATCTTGAGANTCTCTGTTTCTCGGGGCTCATAGGAGGTCACAGGAGCAGAGGGTAAATTACAGCCGTCCTGAGACTGTGAAACCTGTATCTGCAGGGGCTTTAGTGCCACAGAGCAGGGAATCTCTTTTCCCTTGTATCAGTGAACGGCTTATTCCCTCTGTCTCATTCCCACTCAGAGACAGTGGGTGTTCCAGGCAGTGCATTGTGGGTAATAACTCGAGCCCGAGCTCCAGCTTGTACTTCCATGGGCTCAGAGACTGAATTCCTGGCGCTGCCTCCAAACTCCTCCCTCCAGGTCCCACGCAGGGATGTTGTCGACCTCTCAACACTTTTGTTACCTGCTTGTTTTCAGCCAAGACGACGGCTCCCTGCCCACGCTGCCCGCCCCATGTCACTGCTGCGTGCCCTGATGGCTGGGTTGGGTACCAAGGGAAATGCTACTACTTCTCTGAGAATAAAAGGAGCTGGAGCGCTAGCCACAGCAACTGCTCTTCCCTGGGTGCCTCCTTGGCGGTGATTGACTCCCAGCAAGACCTGGTAAGAGAGAGACACTCGACCCAGTTGCGACTCAGGACACCGCTAGGGTTTGCTCTGCCAGAGCCCCTCCCTACTAGATCAAGGAGAATCCTGGGTTCGAGGTCTGACTGAACAGCTGTGGTAGGAAATTGATCCCACTTCTGGAAATGTTGTGCCCTGGGCGGGGGTGGTTCTCAATCATTTCTGTAGAGTACGTCACCGCTTAACAGAAAGTGTCTGGTCAACACCTCCCCTCCCACTCCCAGGGAAGCCGGCTCCCGCTCCCTTCGTTCTCCAGTCTGCCAGGTTCTTCACCGTGGCCGGCCAGCTGTCTGCAGAACACCAGCAAGTCTCCCCACGGAGCACTGTAGGTTATGGAGCGAGGCTAGTGACTTCATACTGCTACTCTTATAAATCAATTGGTCTCCATGGCCACTGAAGGCAGGACAAGTAGTAAGTCTGAGGGTAGTTCAGCTCTGGAACAGGCTTCCAGGGGAGGTTGTGGAATCCCCAACACCGGAGGTTTTTCAGAACAGGCTGGACAAATACCTGTCAGGGACGGTCTAGGTTTACTTGCTCCTGCCTCAGCTCAGGGGGCTGGACTAGAAGGCTCTCAAGGTCCCTTCCAGCCTGATGTCTCTCTGAATCTATGGTGATTTATTATTTGTACCACAGTAGTATCTTGAGACCCCAATAAGGGATCAGGGCCCCATTGTGCTAGCTACTGAACATACACACAGCAAAAACATGGTCCCTACCCAACAAAGCTTCCAATCAAAGTGCATGGTGGCTATTTCCATAGTTATGGTTGTAGGAGACGTCACATTCAAAGCCCTGTTTTGCCCTCTTTTTAGCTACCCCACCCCAAACAAGTACCACCAAATAAACTTCTTGGATAGGCTGAAATTTCCTCCTGCTTAGAGTTGGGCCAGGTGATCACTCTAAGAAAACATGTTTGAGTTATAGAACCAGTGAGCAGCCCCGGCGAATCAAAGGCAGATGGTAGAGACCCCCAGAGGAGAAGGACAGGGCTCGGAGAATGAGGTCCCGGAAGGTGAAGGGGGTGTGTTCGTGCGATCTAGTCTTTCATAAATGGTAAGGCCAGAAGGGACCATGATGACCTCTAGTTTGATTGGCTGTAAACCCAGGCTGGGGAACCTCATCCAATGATTCCCACATCCAGCCCATAACTTGGGGTTAAGTTAGAGAACAAATCTTTTTAGAAAGAAACATCCAGTCTTGATTTAAAGACCCACCGTGATGAAGCATCCGCCATGTCTCTAGTAAGTTCCAGTGGTTAATGACCCTCCCTGTTAAAACCCAGGGTCGGGGTGGAGTCTCCATCACTGGCAAGCGTTAAATGACGATTGGATGTTTTTCTAGTTCAAACAGGAATCACACCGGGGCAGTTCTGGGGCCTGTGTTACGCAGGCCAGACTAGATGATCACCGCGATCTCCTCCGGCTTTAGAATCCATGAAAACGTCTCTTGCATTAACTAACTTGAGCTTCTTACATTTTGTGTTGCTTTCTCAAGGATTTCATGCTGCGCTATAAAGAGCCGCCTCTCTACTGGATCGGCCTGCAGAGGGACTCCCCTGGCCAGCCCTGGAAATGGACCAATGGGACTGAATTCAATAAGTGGTGCGTCCTTTTCTTTCTCTCGACGTTACAGACCGGGATCTACCCCTTAGCTCCACACATGCTGACGACACTCACCACAGTGGGGAGTGGTCAGCTACACAGGGCAGGGCAGTTTGATTCCCGGAGGTGGAACTTTGCCTAGCAAATCTGGGCTCTAACTTGCCACCATGGGAAGTCTGGCTTGTAGCTAGGAGTGGCGGGATGGGGAGGTGACTGGGGTGGGGTTGGACTGGGAGTTTGGGGGCTGCAGAGAAAATGAGACTGGGGGGACATGAAGAGGACTAGGAAAAGGTGTGGGGAGCAGGGCCGGCGCAACCCATTAGGCGACCTAGGCGGTCGCCTAGGGCAGTGCTATTTGGGGGGCGCCGGCGCCCCTGTCGGGGGTGGAATTTTGGGGGCGGGACCTTCCGCCACCTAGGGCGGCAAAGAAGCTGGTGGCGCTCCTGGTGGGGAGTAGAGGAATGGGCAGAGGGAAAGATAAAGGCTTGTTTGAGGGGGTCGGAAGAGGAGGGCACCNTGTTTGAGGGGGCCGGAAGAGGAAAAAGGAAAGGGGAACACGAAGGAAGAGGCAGGTGTGCAGCCATGGGTGAATTGAAAAGACCCCATGCATTGAAAGACTCAAGAAACACCGCAAGTTGAGTAGTGTCCCATGGGTGTCTGTGGTGCCCTTTGTGGCAGCTGGCTTCATTTCCAATCCCCATTCTGGGCAGGTTTCAGATCGGAGGGGACGGGCCTTGTGCCTACCTGAACAATCCTGGTGTCAGCTGCTCCGGGTGCTACTCAGAGAGACGCTTCATCTGCAGCTGGCCAGATGTGTACGCCAGAGAGAATCCAAATGCTGCCGGAGAGGGCTCAACGCAGAAACTCAACTAAAGGTTCAATGCAAATTTGAAACCACGTTTGCTTGCTTGTTTTTGATTCCAAAAAAAGGGGCCTTTTTTCAAAGCTGAATTTTTTTGACAAAACCTGGAAACCAATGAAAATTAATGTAATTGTTTGGGGGAAAGGGCAGGTTGTGTGTGTGTGTGTCTCTCTCTCTCTCTCCTCCGCCCCCGCCATCCATTCCTTTTTTCTTGCTTTTCCTTCTCTCTTTCCCCCCATTCCCTTATTGTTTCCCCTCACCCCTTGTTGGCTTTTTTCCATCCAAAAATGGCTGAAATCCTATTTCCCTTTTCTGTAGTTATTGGACATCAACAATTTTTTTTAAAAAAGCACAAGTGACAAAATTGCCCTGTTTTGCGAATAATGAGAACAACCTTGACGTTTTCACAAAATTGCTTTTCCTTTTCCAACCAGCTCCTGCTGCAGCACGTGCAGTAAAACGCTCTACCTCTCCCGGTGCTTTAGGACTGAACGTTGTCTTTGCAGATCCCTGTTGACAACCCACTGCCTCTACATGGCCCCAGGGACTAACCCCCTTTTAATGTAACACCTTCTCAGCTCCGGGTTTCAACATGCACAAAACTCTAAGCTAACCCATTGCATCTCCTGCTATCTCTGCCTTTTTCGGAGCTTGTAAACTTCTCCAGACAAGGATTCCTTCTTTGTATTGCAGTAGTGTCTAAAGACTTCAGCTCCATTCTGCAAGGTGCTGTACAAACCTAACACAGACAGTCCAGACCACAAAGAGCTTGCATTCCACGTGCCTTCGACAGTAGTAAGGGGGGCTTGTGCTTTATAATGTTCACTCCTCTTCTGCTTCTGTCCCTGCAGTGCCACAAGTCAGTGAGAGCGAGAGAGAGCAATGCAGAGTGAGAGATTATCATGAGTGTTGTTGTTTTGGGGGATTATCACAATGCAGCCTGAGAGATGTCNGACCCAACTGAGGTCCCCCTTGTCAGTCCAGAAGCGGGCTGCTATAGCTGTCTGGAAGCGGGCTCCCCAGACTGTTCCAGGTCCACTGCCAACCAGTTTGGGGATGGAAAGTCGACTGTGGGTGAAGTGGGGGCGGAGGTAACTGAGGCAATCGGGCATGTGGTTTACCCCAAGGTGGCAGGCATGAAAGATTTTCCAGTGGTAATTGCTACCTTTGTGAGAATAGGGTTTCCAACGGGTGGTGCTATTGACGGGACACACGTGCCCATTGTAGGCCCTCATGGACCACAGAGGCCGATTTATGAATGTCAGTCTGGGCTGCACAGGAAAAGTCCACGATGCCAGAGTTTTTCGCCACTCGGGAGTCTACGTTCATGGACAGGCTGGGATGCTATTTCCTCTAATTATATTGACATAAATAGTGTTACTGTCCCCACTGTTATTCTGGGGGACCCTGGGGACCCCCTTCTGCCTTGGTTTATGAAACTGTACCCAGATTTCAGAGGCCCTGAGGTTTTATTACACTGTCATCAGGTGCCGAATGGTTGTTGGATGTGCATTTGGCAGATTAAAATCCTGGTGGAGATGTTGACAGACCTGGTTCAATGCCAGTGTCGTCAATGCTGTCTGCATCACTGTGGCTCGCTGTGCTCTTCACAGTCTGTGTGAAGCCAGAGATGAGCCCTTTCCCCCTGAATGGATCTGTGACAGCGAGGGGACGCTGGCTCGATTCCCTCAGCCAGAAAGTGCGGCTACCACTGCGGGGGCCGGTTGCACCCGGGCAGCAGAAGTCCAGGATGCTTTGGGTGCTCACTTTCGGAAGTTGCATGAGCTGATGGAAGAGGGGGAATAATACCTGTACGAATGTGCTTGGGGGTGGGGAGTGCCGTGTTCTTGATTACAGTGCTGAGCCTTGGCTAGCTCCTAGATCCTGCTGGACTTTGTTCCACAGCCTTGTCCGGCCCACAAATGCTTAGATCAGGGGTAGGCAACCTACGGCACGTGCGCCGAAGGCAGCACGTGAGCTGATTTTCAGTGGCACTCACACTGCCCGGGTCCTGGCCAGCAGTCCGGGGGAATCTGCATTTTAATTTAATTTTAAATGAAGCTTCTTAAACATTTTTAAAGCCTTATTTACTTTACATACAACAATAGTTTAGTTATATATTCTAGACTTATAGAAAGAGACCTTCTAAAAACGTTAAAATGTCTGACTGGCACGCGAAACCTTAAATTAGAGTGAATAAATGAAGACTCGGCACACCACTTCTGAAAGGTTGCCGACCCCTAGCTTAGATTCTTATGTCATCATGTGAATCCAGGAGCTGGGGCTTTTAGAAAAGCACCAAATATTGGGACTGAATTGTGAGAGTTCTCAACACTGATTATTATCAAATAATTTAATTTAATTCTTACACATACAGCCTTTAGCTTGTGGTTAGAGCTAGCAGGAAATCTTTCCTCTCCTGGGGAAAATTCTCATCAAAATTTTCAAGGGAAAAAATCAACTTTTTGTCAAACACAGAAAAAAAAAATGTTTTGTTTTCAGATTGGCAACTGAAAACTGGATTTTACCTGAACATTATTTTTTGTTGGCCAAAAACTGCTGTAAACCAAAAAATAAAATACAATAAAACTCAGCTGAGAGCTGTTTCTACTGAATAGTCAAAGCTTTTCAGGGAAACGGAAAACTTTCCATTTAAAAAAAAAAACCTCATTTAACTGAAAATCCAAATTTCCATCAAAAAATTCTGGTGGCAAAAAGTGCAATTTTTGGCCACTTCAGCCCTAGAGCAAGGTTCACAACAGCCTGCCAGGGGCAGCTGGGGAAAAGCAAGTTAATTAGCAGTGAAATGATTCCACCCGGTCTATGCTGCATCTGCTCCCTCTTCAACCTCAGCTACTTCCCTTCTAGCCCCAGCTACAGCAGCTCATTGTGGGCAACCAACAGGCTGTATGAGGTGTGAGTTTGTGGGGAGGGACAGTAGGCGGTCTGAGCAGAAGAGAGGAGGAGCTGCATGTATCAGTTATTTGGGTCCTACAGGGCAGTGTATTGAATGGGGCCTGTCTCTATCATGGTTCTGCAATTAGCGGCCACCCTGACTCAGTGCATTCTATGCTTTGTCTGCGGGGGGGAAGTTTGCAGGGGATGGAGTCTCAGCGGCTTGCAAGTGGTTTGCAATGTCACTGGTGGAAGCAGGACAGAGAGCGATGGGCTCAGAGGCCAAAGGACTTTGGGAAGCATCAGAGGTTGGGATCAGGGTTTAAAAGCCTCCCACTGGTGGGATGCCTGGGGGAAAGATTCAGTGGGCACTGAGGTAAGAGAATCTGTGTGTGTGTCTTCAGGGCCATGCTCAGGGGTGTCAGAGCGTAGGTCCACACAGTGGGAAGTTCCTTAAGAAGAGAGGTGGGGAAAAGGGGTCCGGCCAAGACAGCACAGTGGCAGCCGGAGTACTGTGTCCAGTTTTGGTCACCGATGTATAGAAAGGATGCAGAGAAACTGGAAGGGATCCAGAGGCGAGCGACAAAGATGATCCAAGGGATGGAACGCAAGCCCTCTGAGCAAAGGCTGAAGGAACGGGGTATGTTTAGTTTGGGAAAGAGGAGATAAAGGGGGCATATGACAGCAGTCTTCAAACACTTGAAAGGCTGCCATAACAAAGATGGAGAAAAGTTGCTCTGTCTTGCCAGAGAGAGCAGAACACGAGGCAATGGGTTCAAACAACAGCATGGCAGGTTTAGATTAAACCTCAGGAAAAACTCCTAACTGGAAGAACAGCAGGGCAATGGAACAGACGCCCAGGGAGGTGGTGGAAGCTCCTTCGCTGGAGGTTTTCAAAATGAGGCTGGAGCCATCTGTCTTGGGTAGTTTAGACACAACAAATCCTGCATCTTGGCAGAGGGTTAGAGTGGATGACCCTTGTGGTCCCTTCTAACAATATGATTCAGTGAACCCAGCCCTCTCCTCTGAATGGGTTTGACGCCTCCAAGCTGGAGGGAGAGGATCTAGCCAGCAGAGGTCTCTGCGTCACTCAGTTCAGAGAGCTGCACAGCATTCCCCGTCTCCGTTTTTTCTAGCACAATCTCGTTGTGCAGCTCTCTGAACTCAGTGATTTTGTTTAAAACTAGTTCATCAGATAGTCAGATGTAAAGAAAGGGAAACTCTTTGTCCAGCTATCTGGAAGCAAAGGGCTGTTGCTTCCTTCAATGGGGGGGGAAGAGTGTGCAGGGGTGAAGGGAGAAATGGATGGGCAGAAAGGACAGGAAAACTTTGGAAGTAAGTTTTTTTACTATAGTAATTAAAATGTGTATTTTAGATAAGGGTGGTCTTTTGAAGAATTTATTTAAAAAAACATATGTCTGAAGATCCAAGCATTTAAGGCTAAAGATGATTGTGCATCTAAAAATCTATGCAAGGATTTTTTAGAGATGTGATTTTATAATCTTCACCAACTCACTAATGAAATATTTTTAAAGCAAATTTTACACTAAGGTCCTGTAGACTGACATGGTCTGAGTAAATATTACAGTCATGCACAGCTGTTCTTGTCAGTACATTCAGAAACTGACAGTAGATACCTGGGTTGGCAAATGCCTGTTAAACGGCTTCATTACCCCTTGAATGGCTCTTTAACAGTTTCAGTGTTGTGCTAATAGGTCTGGCAGGCTGGAGGCTTTTTCTCTTTTAAGGACTAGATCCCCTTCCCAGGAAGACTCGGAGCCTGCAGGAAGGGTCAGAACAGGGATAGGAAAACCTGTGGGGTGGACACTAAGACCCAGTGGTGCCCCAAATTTTCAGCTGCCCTACGCAGCTGCCTATGCCTGAGGACGGCCCTGGGCGCCCCCAACCACTTGCCGCCCTAGGCCACTGCCTAGTTCGCCTAGTGGTTGCACCGGCCCTGGCTCAGGACAGAGGGAGCTTGATAACAGCCGCTGCTGTCTCAACTTGCTGATCTGCTTAAAAAGGCAATGTACTTAGAGTGGGGTCAGCGTACTTAAAGGGGCAATGTGTGTGTGTCTCTCTCTCCCACACACAGGGTGTGTGTCTCTGTCTGCCATGCTGTCTCCCCTCCCTCCATTGGTGCTGCCTTGTGGAGTGTGAGGCTACATTAACAACAATGTGTTAACCCTTGAGGGCTCAGCTGTTCTAGTTCATCATTTTGCAGTACGGCATTCCCTGGGAAATATCCCACCCTCTGACTCCTCCACCTCAGCCAAGCTTCCCAACCATCATTGCTGTGTACAGTATTCAATTGTTTGTTTAAAACTTATACTGTGTGTGTGTAATATATATATATATATATATATATATATATATATATTAGTCTTTTGTCTGGTGAAAATTTTTTCCCTGGAACCTAACCCCCTCTCCCCCATTTACTTAATTCTTATGGGGAAATTGAATTCACTTAACATCACTTAAAGTCGCATTTTTCAGGAACATAACTACAACGTTAAGCGAGTAGTTACTGTACAGATGGAAGGTACCCAGACCACATATTGATGCAGCCAGTAATCAGTACGGTCTATCCCAAGTGTTTAAAAATCATGGATCAGGTCCCCAAATAATGAAATTGGCTTCAAAATGATGAGGGTTTTTTTTAAAATACATTTTAGAGGGTACTTTTATTTGACATGGTTTCTGAGCATTTAGGGCCCACTCTGGTCATGTTTTCAAGCTGTCCTATGGAACCAAAAAGGCAAGGAATTTGCTTTATAAAACAAATGCTTAGAGTCTTTTGTAATCACATGACTCCGGGAGCTGGCGCTTTCAGAAAAGCACCAAATATGGTGTGGCTTGTGATAGAATTGTGAGAGTTGGCAACACCGACAATGATTTAATTTAATTCTTACACATACAACTTTAGCTTGCAGCTAGAGCTAGCAGGAAATCTTTCCTCTCCTGGGGGAAAATTCCCATGAAACTGGAAGGAAAAATAATTTTTGTCAAAATTGTCAAGGGAAAAAAATTGATGTTTTGTGAAAAACAGAAAAAAAACACCATGTTTTGTTTTCAGATTGTCCAGAAAACTGATTTTTATCTGATATTGATCTCCCCCTCCCCCCCCCAAAAAAAAAACCCTGCTGTAAACCAAAAGAAAAAAATCAGCTGAAAACTAAAGCATGTTCAGGTTTTGGCCCAAATTTGTTCTCCAATGAAAAGTCAAAACTTTTCAGGGAAATCAGAAAATTTCCATCCCTCCATTTAACTGAAAATCCAAATTTCAATCAGAAAATTCTGGTGGTTAAAAGTCAACCTGCCCTAGGGCTGAAGTGAGCAGGTTGCAGGACATCCTGCCAGGGGCAGCTGGGGAAAGCAAGTTAATTAGCAGTGAAATGATTCCACCCGGTCTATGCTGCATCAGCTCCCTCTTCAACCTCAGCTACTTCCCTTCTAGCCCCAGCTACAGCAGCTCATTGTGGGCAACCAAGGGGCTGTATGAGGTGTTTGTTTGGGGAGGGGCAGGAGGTCTGAGCAGAAAAGAGGAGAAGCTGCATGTATCAGTGACTCAGTTATTGGATCCTACAGAACACGTGCATTGAACGGGGCTGTCCCTAAATTAATCTCTCTGCAGTTAGCTGCCACCCTGACTAAATGTGTTCTATTTGTTTTCTGCAGGAGGAAGTTTGCAGGGGATGGAGTCTCAGTGGCTTGCAAGTGATTTGCAATGTCACCAGGGGAAGCAGGACAGCGAGCGATGGGCTCAGAGGCCAAAGGACTTCGGGAAGCGTCAGAGGGTGGAATCAGGGTTTAAAAGCCTCCCACTGGTGGGATGCCCGGGGGAAGATTCAGTGAGCACTGAGGTAAGAGAATCTCTGTGTGTGTCTTCAGGGCCATGCTCAGGGGTGTCAGAGCGTAGGTCCACACAGTGGGAAGTTCCTTAAGAAGAGAGGTGGGGAAAAGGGGTCCGGCCAAGACAGCACAGTGGCAGCTGGAGTACTGTGTCCAGTTTTGGTCACCGATGTATAGAAAGGATGCAGAGAAACTGGAAGGGATCCAGAGGCGAGCGACAAAGATGATCCAAGGGATGGAACGCAAGCCCTCTGAGCAAAGGCTGAAGGAACGGGGTATGTTTAGTTTGGGAAAGAGGAGATAAAGGGGGCATATGACAGCAGTCTTCAAATACTTGAAAGGCTGCCATAACAAAGATGGAGAAAAGTTGCTCTGTCTTGCCAGAGAGAACAGAACACGAGGCAATGTTACCATACACACTATAACGAGAGTGAACAGGTCTGTAATCGAGTGGCCAGGGAGACTGAAGTGTCCTCCAACTGGTTTTTGAATGTTATAATTCTTGACGTCTGATTTGTGTCCATTTATTCTTTTACCTAGAGACTGTCCGGTTTGGCCAATGTACATGGCAGAGGGGCATTGCTGGCACATGATGGCATATATCACATATCTATTCAGGGGATACCATCATAGGACCTAATCACATCAGCCATACTATCAGAGGCTCGTTCACCTGCACATCTACCAATGTGATATATGCCATCATGTGCCAGCAATTCCTGGCCACTCGATTACAGACCTAAAAGTCGCAATATTACAACAAAAAAACTTCAAAAACAGACTCCAACGAGAAACTGAATTGGAATTAATTTGCAAATTGAACACCATTAAATTAGGCTTGAATAAAGACTGGGAGTGGATGGGCCATTACACAAAGTAAAACTATTTCCCCATGCTTATTTCTCCCCTCCTCCCCCCCCCCCCAGTTCCTCGCATCTCCTTGTCAATTGCTAGAAATGGATCATTTTCATTATCACTACAAAAGGTTTTTTTTTCTCTCCTGCTGATAAAAGCTCACCTTAACTGATCACTCTCGTTATAGTGTGTATGGTAACACGCATTGTTTCATGTTCTCTGTGTATATATATACCTTCCTACTGTATTTTCCACTACATGCATCCAATGGAGTGGGCTGTAGCCCACGAAAGCTTATGCTCAAATAAATTTGTTAGTCTCTAAGGTGCCACAAGGATTCCTGTTCTTTTTGCAGATACAGACTAACACGGCTGCTACTCTGAAACCTGAAATAAATCCTAAGGACGGCCCGGGGGGCGCCAAAAAGCGGTGCCCTGGCTCGGCAGGGAGGAGCCGCCTTCCGGAGGCACCGGAGAGCCAGAGCGTTGGCTCGCGGGGGTGGTGAGCCCCAACCATGGAGGAGCTGGCGTGGCGCCGGGGGGCAGCAGCCCTGCAAAGGTGGCGGTGGCGCCGCTAGCGGGGAGCAGCCGTGCCCCCCGCCCCTCCTGCCCAGGCTGCAGCCTGGTGCCCCCCGCCCCTCCTGCCCAGGCTGCAGCCTGGTGCCCCCCGGGGGGCTCCTGCAGGCTGCAGCAGATGCATGTGGGCAGAGACCCCCGTGCGCCCCCCGGCCCCCCCTCGCCGTGCTCGGGCTCTGCGGCTCCCAGGCATGTGAGCCGCTGCCAGGGTGCGGGGCCCTGAGCCTGCTCCAGGAAGGGCGGCGGCTCGCACTCCTGGGAGCCGCAGAGCCCGAGCCGGCGAGGGGGGAGCCAGGGGGGGTGCATGGGGGCCTCTGCCCGCATGCATCTGCTGCAGGAACCCCCAGAAGGCGGCTCCTCCCTGCTGAGCTGCTGCAGTGGCCCAAGCCCGGCAAAGCCAGTGAGTGGACTCGGGGCGGGGACCGCCAGGGTGTGGTGGGCTCACGGGGGGGCTGTGCACCCTCTAGGGGAGTTCAGGGGGCGGGGAGGGGGGAACCTGGTCCGGGGAGCAGCCCCTGGGCACGGCTGGCCCCTGGGGTTTATAAAGACTCGTTGGGATTTGCCCCTCAATGAACCGATGTGCGGGGGGGGGGGCGCAAGGTGGAAGTTTTGTCTAGAGCGCAAAATATCCTTGCACCGGCCCTGTCCTGAGCCCTGTCGTGTCCCCCGCCCCCCCATGGAGATGAGGTAAGCGGGGGGGGGCAAAAGAAGGGGGGAGGGGGCACCCTCTTCTCCCCCCCCCCCCCCCACAGCAAGCAGGAGTCTCGGGGAGCAAATCCAAGGCAGAGGGCAGGAGCAGCACACGGCAGTGGGGGGAGGGACAGCTGAACTGCCAGCAATTGATAGCCTGCTGGGCAGCTGCCATACAGGGAACTTAGGGGAGCGGGGAGCTGATGGGGGGCTGCCGGCGCACCCTGGTTCCAAGCCCCCACCAGCTCGCTCCGNGGGGAGGGACAGCTGAACTGCCAGCAATTGATAGCCTGCTGGGCAGCTGCCGCACAGGGAATTTAGGGGAGCTGATGGGGGGCTGCCGGCGCACCCTGGTTCCAAGCCCCCACCAGCTCGCTCCAATGGGCTGCTCTTTCTGCAAGCAGTGGACAAAGCAGGCGGCTGCCAAACAACGTTATAAGGGAGCGTTGCGCAACTTTAAACGAGCATGTTCCCTAATTGATCAGTGACATAACAACGGTAACCGGGATGACTTTTTAAGTGAGGAGTTACTGTACTATAGCAGTGCAATCAATCTGAGCATGAAGCCAGCTCCCACAGGACACTATAATGAGCTTTCAAAGCCCAACATCATGTTTACTTAGCAATAGGGACTCCCATCCTCCGCTGTCTGCACTGGCTCCCTAGAGAATATCACATCAAGCCTAAGATCTCCCAACGTACTTACAAATTGGGCCCAGGACAGCTAAAAGCTCAACTCCACATCTCTGCCACAATAGAGCTGTCTGAAACACCGGTTCCATATATACAGCTGGGTGAAATTTTTCACACAAAGGTTTTTTCCCCCTGAGATAAATTCAGATCCAGCGACACCAGAATATTTGGCAAATTCATTTCGGTTTTGCCAAATTGTCTCAGTAAAAATAACAAACCAAAACTAACTCCAAAAAAGTCAAAATGTTTCATTTTTTGACCTTTTTTCAACAAAATGTTTTGATTCTTTTGGTTCAAAGTGACCCGTAGTTTCAAAAACTTCCTTTCATTTTATTGAGCAAATGCTTAAAATGCTCAAAAGAAAAACACCCTGGTTCATTTTGGAGCCAACAAAATGTTTAATTCGACCCCAAATTAATTTTTTTTTCAATTTTTTGATTCACCAAAACTTTCAAAGAGTTTCATTTTTCGGTTCAACCCAAAATAAATGTGGGTATTATTTTTCATACTGGCCAGTGTACCAAAACAAATCCATTATTTGCCCAGCTTTATCTGCATCTCATTGTGCAGAAGACAGAGGTTTCTTGGGGTACGTTTGCAGTGCAAAAAAACCCCGCAAACCCCTGCAGCCGCGAGTCTCAGACCCTGGATCTACAGACTCAGGTCTGGGGCCTTGTGCTACAGGGCTAAAAAATAGCCATGCAGATGTTCCCGCTCAAGCGCTGAAACCCAGCTCGGGGGCGGCTCTTAGACCCTGAGCTCCAGCCCAAGTGGCAATGTCTGCACAGCTATTTTTAGCCCTGTAGTGTGAGCTGGAGACTTGCTACCGCACATTTGATTTTTGCAGTATAGACGCACCCTTGGGGGCTGGACGGGCTGTGGAACGAAGTCCAGCAGGCTCTAAGAGCTGCCCCAGGCTCAGCACTAAGGACAACTTCGACCTGCCTTCACTAATGCAAACAGAAGCCCGGCTGGTAGAAATCAACCTGGAAAGTTCACCTCTCCCGGCAGTAGGGGGCAGCGTGTGTCCATGCTGTGCCCGTTTACACCCCTAAAAGCGATGCAGTGTGTGCTGAGCGTTGGTAATAGCCGGGCTCTCTTAACTCCCTGAGGTGCCCCGCCAGCCAGGAGAGAACTTTCCCCAGGGGCAGATGATCCGATAGCTGCAGGGTTATGGCCCCTTCCTCGGAAGCAGCTGGCGCTGGCCACCGGCGGAGACATGATACGGGACGGGGGGGATGTCAGGTCCGATCCAGCCTGGCAGTCCCTGGGAAGGGAAGCCAGAGGTTACCTGCCACTAAGTGATTTGTGTTCTCTGGCTGAATCGCCTCTGCAGAGCCCCCCCGACCCCCACTCCCAGCCCCCCACCGCCCAGAGTTACAGGCTGTGCCCGGACTGAGCGAGCAGCTGAGGGACAGGGTCATTCTACAGGGCCTGGGGGATTTCCCGGGTCTGAGCAAGCTCTCCCCTGACATCTAGCGATGAGCTGGGGGGGGGAAAGACCTCAGCACCGGATGGTATTTGCATAGACACACCCACTCTGCCCAGGTATTCAGCAGACGAAGCTGGGTCGCCAAAGTGATCGATTCTGGCTGGTGCTGGGTTACAAACCCCTGTAGTGTTGAGTGCAGGGGTAATGACAAGTGTTTTTTCCTGTTTGTGTGAGTAAAGGGCAGCAGAACTGTGCTTAGCCTGCCTGGAGTGAGGAGGTCACCCTCAATTAGACCTCACTCGCTAAGCCTGGGGTAGGAACTGCAAACCCCAATGAAAGCAGAAGCATGGGGGTGGTTCTAATTGGTGGTGTCGGGCTTTGTTGAAGGGTTTGTGTTTACACACAGCAGTATGGCTGTATGTAATGAAAATGGTCCTATGCCAATGGGAGTGAGCTCTCTAATTGGTGTTGTTAACCTAACTCCTTGAGAGGAAGTATGTGTTCTCCCTTTGACATAGTGCTGTCTACCTTGGGGTTGGGGGAGTATGTCTGATGGTTGTTTGTGGGGGAGGGGATCTTTTACACCCCTTAGTGATATAGTTATACTGATCTACACAGGCGCTGGCTTTCCCTGGGGTGCTCACCCCCTGTTCAGCCCCTGCCCTCACCCCCAGCCCCACCCCCACTCCACCCCTTCTCCCGTATATCACAGGCCAGAGAACGTCCCCAGTAGCCCCTAGGGGTGGAGTTCACAAAAGTTCTATGGTGACAGGCCCATCAAAAGAAATTTGGGGCCTCTGTACCTCATTTGCTGGTGCCCCACCCCCTCCTATTTCACCCCAGTTCCAGACATCCTGAGCCCCCCTAAGCTGGGGTTCCCCCGGGTATACTTAGGCGTTATGACACTCAGCACTGCAACACCGAAGTCCCTCTGTGAACCAGGGCCCTGCGTGCTTTGAAAATGCCACTAGGGGCCCTATCTGCAGTTGCAGGTGCTTAAATACCTTTAAAAATCGGGCCCTTTGGTTCGGTTTTTGTTCCTCAGCTATAAAGCGGGGTGCCCAGCACTTCCCTGCCCCACAGGGGCGTTGTGAGGGTAAGTGCAGCACAGGCTAGAAGGTGCACGGACGTTACAGTAACATGGGTCAATAAAAGGGTACAACACAGTGAGCGTCATTAGAGGGTTCACAAACTATTTAAAGAGATACTAACCCATTACTAAACACGACATGCAGCTGTGTTTAGCATCAGTGGGGCACTGATATCTGACTGCCCCACCCTTAAAGGGCTCCTTACTTCGGCCTCTACATCACCCAGTGGCCTTCCCGCTAAATTGTGTCCTCCCACCGCAGAGCCTATGCCCGGGTTATTTCTCGCCTCGCTGAGTTTTCCGCTGCGCCAATTCGTGTCTCCGAGGGATCGGAGGGATCGACCGAGAACGGACAGTTCAAGTCTGCACGCCCCTTTTCCTGTCCCCTCACATCCCCTTTATACTGAACACACCAAAGGGTGGCGTGAAACCATGAGAAAGAGCCATGTCAAGTAAGAGGACACGCTTCCCTCAATGGAATAGGGATGTGGTTAGCAGCAGGCAGCAACCGAGTCTTCTCTGACGTGCGATGGGCCAAACCCTCAGCTAGTGTAAACCGGCACAGCCCTGGGGAGCTCAGTGAAACAATTCAGATAAACAGCAGGGACCTGGCCCCATTGACTCCAATGGACCCATGGCCAATTTCCTCCGGGGTAGATTGGCAGAGGCCCTGGAGGTTTTTCGCCTTCCTCCGCAGCATGGGGCAGGGGTCGCTTGCTAGAGGATTATCTGCTGCTTGAAGTCGTCAAATCATGATTTGGGGACTTCAACAACTGAGTCAAGGGTGAGAGTTATTTCAGGAGCGCGTGGGTCAACTCTTGTGGCCTGCATCATGCAGGAGGTCAGACTAGATGATCATAATGGTCCCTTCTGATCGTAAGTTCTATGATTCTATGAATTTACATAGGAACAGCCATACTGGGTCAGACCAATGGTCCATCTAGCTCAGTGTCCTGTCTCTGACACTGGCAGTACCAGAGCTTCCGGAGAAGCAAATCGAACAGGACAGTTTTGGAGAGATTCACCCCATCCGCCTCTCCTGGCTTCTGGCAGTCAGAGGTGTAGGGTCACCTCAAGCATGGGGTTGCATCCCTGCCCACCTTGGCTAATAGCCATTGATCGACCTATCCTCTAGGGCAGGGGTCGGCAACCTTTCAGAAGTGGGGTGCCAAGTCTTCATTTATTCACGCTAATTTAAGGTTTCGCGTGCCAGTAATATATTTTAATGTTTTTAGAAGGTCTCTTTCTATAAGTCTTTAATATATAACTAAACTATTGTTGTTTGTAAAGTAAATAAGGTTTTTAAAATGTTTAAGAAGCTTCATTTAAAATTAAATTAAAATGCAGAGCCCCCCGGACCGGTGGCCAGGACCCGGGCAGTGTGAGTGCCACTGCAAATCAGCTCGTGTGCCGCCTTCGGCACACGTGCCATAGGTTGCCTACCCCTGCTCTAGGGACTTACCCAGTTCTTTTTTAGAACCCAGTTATACTTTTGGCCGTCACAATATCCCCTGGCAATGAGTTCCACAGGTTCAGTGTGTGCTGTGTGAAAAAAGTATTTCCTCTTGTTTGTATTAAAACAGCAGCCTATTAATTTCACCAGGTGACCCGTGGTTTTTGTGTTGTGGTAAAGGGTAAATAACACTTCTCTAGTCATTTTTTCCACACCATCCATGGTTTTAGAGACCTCAATCATATCCTCCCTCTCTTTTCTAAGCTGAGCAGCCCTAATCTTTTTAGTCTCTCCTTGTACGGAAGCTGGTCCATCCCTTTGATCATCTTTGATGCCCTTCTCTGAACCTTTTCCAGTTCCACTATCTCCTTCTTGAGATGGGGCAACTAGCAGTGCACACAGTATTCAAGGTGTGGGCGCATCACGGATTTATACAGGGGCATTATGATATTTTCTGTCTTATTTTCTATCCCTTTCCTAACATACTGTTACCCTTTTAGGGCTGCTGCACATTGAGGGGATGTTTTCGGAGAACAAGCCATGTTGACTCCAAGATCTCTTGCTTGGGTGGCAACAGCCAATTTAGACCCCATCATTGTGTCTGTGTAGTTGGGATTCGTTTTCCCAATGTGCGTTACTTTGCACAGTGTAAACAATTATTTTGCACTGGATGGGGCTCTCTGGCCCTATTGATTCCAATGGAAATAGGGTGAATTCACAGCACCTGGGGGTCCCTCCCTAGAGCCCTGTTAATACTTGTTAACCACTGTCATTCGACAGCTTTCTCGCCTGGCCGGTTGTGGTATGAGAGTAATATTTTCCGATGCGTGCTCAGGCCACACTTTCAAAATACATCGGCCAAGACTTCCGTCAATAGCTCGTCCGGCTAGTTTGTTCTTCCGTTAGACCCTCTGCTGAACTCTGTGAACCATGTTAGTGATATTGATCCGTTCGAATGCTACATCGCAGAAAACCTTTCACCAGCACAATGCCAGGCACACCAGCGGCACTGGGTAAATCATTCCCAGGCTGAACCAATGTCCTCACGTGGTGTTAAAAAGAGAACAGGAGATGGTCTCCTGGTTAATGCACTGGACTGGGACCCAGGAGATCTGCTTACAAAGTTCTGCCACTAACTCAGTGTGTAACCTTGACAAGTCACTTAGGAACAGACCTTCAGAGGTATTTAAGCACCTAGTTTCAATGGGAGTTGATCCCCAGCTGAGATCAGAGCCCCGCTGTGCCGGGCGCTGCACAGACAGACAGGGAGTCCATGCTGCACATTGTTCACAATCTAAATAAAAAGCAGGAGGGGAAACTGAAGCACAGGGGAAAAGAAGTGACCTGTGCAAATTCCCACAGCAGGTCAGAACTCAGATCAGAAGCCAGGAGTTTAATTCCCAGCCCAGTATTTTAGCCCCCCGTGCCTAGACCCGACAACAGCTACCTGAAAGCTACGGTGCATCCGAAGTCCCTGGCCCCAAGACTGCCCCAGTCTCTACATTTCAAGGCCAGTTGCATTGGTTTAAGGCTGTACGACCTAGTCAGCCCTGGCTGTGACAGGACCCTTCACAGTCACATGTGAGAGGAGTGGAATTCAGATCTCAGAGGCGGCACTTCCTGACGTTGGATTGAGGTCAATTTCATGCACATACCGAGCACGTCAGGCTGCCCCACGAACACAGCCAGGTGCTCTTATCAGCTGCTCGCATCATGGCAGGGGAGACAGTCTATGCCGATCTGAACCTGTCCCCTGGCTTTCCTGGCTCCAGGGCGCCCCTTTCAGCTCAGCCCCTCAGTAAGTGACTTTTATTTCCCCGGAGGGGTGGGGGTGGTCATTGTAAACCCAAAGGTGGATTTTGCTGGGGAGCCCCTTGCTTTCAATGGCTGCCCCAGAGCAGGTCTGTGCCAGGGGAATTTTTGGCTTTTGGGGAGGTGGCTGCAACACTTTTGATCAGCTCACTTCTGTGTGCGGGGCTATCTCGGTGCAGGAGCCTGGGGTGGAAAGGGGAAGTCCATGCACCCACTCGCCAGTCTGGATGGTGCATTAGACGGCACTTCTCCAATTACGACCCCCCGAGCTCTAGCTGGGGGCTTGTGGCGTTCTAGACGGTTGCATGACTAGGGTGAATAGGGGCATCTGGTCACCCTGTGCATGATGGACTCAGGCTACTAGGGCATTGGCAAGAATAATTTGAACAGCTCAGACACCTCCCTGGAGTGGGGACGAGCTGTAGGCCCTACATTAACTCTAAGTGCTATTGAGACAGCGGGGGCTGTCTCTGCCTATATGCTCCTGCAGCCCCCAGCCCAACAGGGCCCTGATCTCACACAGCATCTCAGGGTGCGACTGTAATTGACACGTCCTTCCGAGGAAAGCCGGTACATGCAACTGTAATGCTGCAGCCGCGCGTCCTCTGTAATGGTCCACGGAGCTGCTACTAGAGAGCTGAGGAGCACTGGCTGGGCGGGGAAGGCTAGCGTCCGGGGTCAGCCCTTGCACTGGGAATCTGGATATGGTGGGTCCTTATTTAGGTCAAGTGCTCAGCCCCCCACAGCTGGAGCCAGTTGTCAGTACACAGCTCAGCACCCAGCCTGCCTCGGCCCCTATACTCCACACCGGCAGCCTAGGGGGCAGGATTTTGCTGCAAGTGGCCAGAGGAGAATTTCACCCAGTGCAGGTACAGCATAGGGCAGCCATAAGCTACACTGCCTCCCCCCACCCCCCGAAAAAACCCCTAGCGCAGGACGGTTTCCAGCAGGGGTGGGTCTGGGAGCAGTAAGGAGAATTTCTGCTGCTCCAGATAATCCGAGTTGCTCGGGACTGTCCATAAATTAGAGCAACCCCAGGGCTGCTCTAATTGACACCTGGGGCTGTTTTGGAGAAGCCCAGAATCACAAGCCCCGGGGTTGCACTTCCCTTGCTGCACAGAATCTCGGCAATGCATGGCATTAACTTGCTTCTTAAGAAACCCTTCAAGAAGCCTACGGTTCTAACCTCACTCTGGGCAGCTCTGATTTCACAGCAGCTATATTTAAGCTATTGTTTCCTTCCCCTGCCTCCTACCTCTGTGGGGAAAATTCACATCTCTGCAGAGGGCCCAACGCAAAGGCCAATGCCTTACTTGTAACCTGCAAAATAGGACTAGAGTGGTGTCTAGCCTTTGTGTTGGTTGTCTACAGAGGGGTGAATTTCATCCCGTGCACCCACAGCCTTCAGGACAGGGCATGTCTCATGCTAGGTGTCTGTGATTCATACACATTGCATGTGTGTAAGAGTCGTTCTGATCGTCAAATCTGACCCCCCGCATAACCCAGGCCAGAGAGTTTCACCTACAGACGCCGGCTTTGATTAGAATGATTCTTCCTTATGCTGTGGCCCCAATTCAGCAAAGAACTTAACGCACGTGCCTCTCTTGAACCACTTCCTTAAGCCCCATTACGGTCAATGGGACCGGAGCACACTGTTAAAGTTAAACCCACGGCCAAGTTCTTTGCTGGATAAGGATGTTTTGATGAACTGGGCCCTAACTGACATGATTGAGTCCAACAGGAACAAAGTATGCAGGCCACGCTTACATGATGGGGCACTCTATCCTGGGAAGCAGGGACTCTGAAAAAGATTTGGGGTGTGTGGTGGATCATAGGCACCGACTTCTGCTCCCGTGGGTGGGTGCTCGACTGCCCTCTGCCCCCGGCCGTGCCCAGTAGCGGCGCCAGCTTTGCCGGCGCCCTAGGCGGCGGCAGGTCCCGCCCCCGAAATCCCGCCCCCAACAGCGGCGGCGGAAGGTCCCGCCCCCAAATTTCTACGGGCGGCGGGGGCGCAGGCGCCCCCAAAATAGCAGCGCCCTAGGCGACCGCCTAGGTCGCCTAATGGGAGCGCCGGCCCAGGCCCTGCCCCCACTCCACCCCTTCCATGAGGCCCTGCCCCTCCCACCCCTGCCCCGCCCTAACTCCACCCCTCCCTACCCCTATTCCTACTCCTTCCCCAAATCCCCGCCCGGGCCCCATCTCTTCCCCGCCTCCTCCCCTGAGCGCGCCACGTTCCCGCTCCTCCCCATCCCTCCCAGGTGGCTGGGCGGGAAGTGCTTGGAGGTAGGCAGAGGAGTGGGGACACGGCGTGCTGGGGGTGGGGGAGGAGGAGGAGGTGGGGCAGGGGGAGCTCAGCTGCCAGTGGGTGCAGAGCACCCACTAATTTTTCCCCATGGGTGTTCCAGCCCTGGAGCACCCACAGAGTCAGCGCCTATGTGGTGGATAACCAGCTGACCATGAGCTCCCAGTGTGACACTGTGGCCTAAAGGGCTAATGCGACCCTGGGAGGCATAACCAGGGGGATCTCGAGTAGGAGCCGAGAGGTTATTTTAGCTCTGGATTTGGCCCTGCTGTGACCGCTGCTGGAATCCCGTGTCCAGTTCTGGTGCCCACAGTTCAAGAAGGATGTTGATACATTGCAGAGGGGTCAGAGAAGAGCCACAAGAATGATTAAAGGATCAGAAAACCTGCCTTGTCGTGATAGACTCAAGGAGCTCCATCTATTTAACAAAGAGAGGGTTAAGGGGTGACTTGATGACAGTCTATAACAGGGGTCAGCAACCTATCAGAAGTGATGTGCCGAGTTTTCATCTATTCACTGTAATTTAAGGTTTCGCGTGCCAGTAATACATTTCAATGTTTTTAGAAGGGCTCTTTCTATAAGTCTAGAATATATAACTAAACTATTGTTGTATGTAAAGTAAATAAGGTTTTTAAAATGTTTAAGAAGCTTCATTTAAAATTAAATTAAAATGCAGAGCCCCCCGGACTGGTGCTCAGGACCCGGGCAATGAGAGTGCATGTCTTCCATACACCAGATTCCGACTATTTTTCACCAGACGTTGGCTCTTACAGGTCCCGCATGTCCCCAGTGGCATCGGACAGCGCTGGGGGTCGGATGGATTGGGAATATTGTCCTGGTGATTGCTGTGATAGTGCTGGGGATTTGGGGTGAGTAGCTGACAGCTCCGTGTTTATTTGCGCGGGTCCATCAGTGTATAGCATGGATTGTCCCGTCCCTCCAGAACTCCATTGTGGATCCCCTCTCACTAGCTGGTACATCTTTTTGATGCTCCAAAGAGCTTGACTGTAATGGAGAGAAAATTAAATAGACAGGGAGATGGGTGTGCATGGGGATGGATGGATAACTAGATAGCTCCAGGAATACACTAGAACTGGTTAAAAATAAGGGGAAAATGTTACTGATATATTTTTAAAAAGAAAACCTTGTGACCCTCTTTTCAAAATTCAAAAGACCCCCTAAAGTTTGAAAGTTCAAAATTTGAAAAGCTCCGCAAGTTGGCTGAAAAATGGGAGGGAGTGGGGAGAATGATGTGACAGTTTCATCAACATTTTTCCTCATTTTTTGTTTCAAATTTCAAAATTACATCAACATTTTAAAATTAGAAAAAAAATTCAGCCACCTCTGATATTAGCGCTGATTGAGAATTTCTCATCCAAATGTGTTTTTTAAAAAGGAAAATTAGGATTTTGCTATATACGTAGCATTCCCTATCCCCCCGGTTACCTTCTTTAGCACCAATCCCCTGACGGGTTTGAGGGACGGGCCTGGGTTCTTCTGGATCCCGCTTTCCGCTCCCCAGGGTATAACATTTTTATTTTCTTCCCATATGAATTTATTTGCTGGTGCCGCCACCCAGGGTCCCCAGGGCAGCTTGGGAGGAAATTTCTAACCACAGGGTAACCCCCACTTACTTGACAGTTAGTTGGAGACTCCCAAGAAATAACACAGACACATACAATATATTCCACACAGTAATTATATTAAACAGGAGATAAATATAACCAAACAGGGTAAAACACTATTCCAAGGGTCACCGGTGCCCACGCTGATAATACCCATGAATTTCCCCAGTCACGTGACCTGATCTAGCAAAGGTCAATTTACTGTTCCATTGGTGCGCGTATTCGTAGGGGCCCTTGATGACCTGTGACCACGATATCATCTGTGCCTCAGTTACCAGCTCGGCTGACTGGGCCCAGTGCAGCCCAAAGGACTCACACGTGGGATGAGGCCGTCAGTCCCGCCACGGCTTTAATAGGCAGCAGGGTATAAAATCCCCAAACCCCGACCCGCTGGCTTGAGGGCACAGTTCCAGGAGTGTGTGTGTGGGGGGTGTCTCCCGAACCATCTCCCTGACTAGCTAACGGAAGGATGGTGATTCACAACTCCACGCCGGATCCCCACGTTCAGAGATGGCTCTGGACTGCAGAGGGGCTGCTGATCACTGCTGGCAGGCGTCCTCTTCACGCAGGGCTCAGGCTGCTGCTGCTCCCCAGATTTCTCCTCCTCACCAAGGGGTGTACGGCTCAGGGGGCAGGTTACTAAACTAGCCTAAAAATCCTAACTTCAGTCTCCCACCCCAGCGCTCAGCCACACTCCCAGCAGGCGGCAGCCCTGCAGTGGTGCCATGGGGTGGCTGATTTTCCCTAGGGAGATGGGGGGCTAAACTCAGCCAGGCTGTAGGGGGAGTTTTCCCAACAAAGGTCTCTAACCTGGGAGTCACCTTCATCCCAGAGACAGCGCCTCTCCCTGAGCTACCGGCACACAGAGCCCCAGGGACCTAGGGGAGCACCTTAGGGGTTACATATGTATATATCTCTCCACTCTGGCTGTGTCACTGCAGTGCACCTTGGGAGTCCCAAGCCTGCAGTGCATCATGGGAGATGTAGTCCCGCCAGGGAGCCTAGCCCATAAGGAGGAACAGCGGCCTGAGGCACCAAACTACAACTCCCAGCAGCTCAGTCAGCGGCATGTCAATATTGAACCCACCTGAAGTGAAACATTTCATCCTTCCAAATCAGGTTGATTCTGAATTTTTCCTTCCACAAACAAGTTTTTGGTACTTTGACTTTTCATCCCAATTCGGGGCAAAAACAAATGTTGAAATATTGGAATGGCCCATGGCACAGAAATTCTGATTTTTTACCTACTCTGTCTAATACATACACAGAGACAGAGTCACACCAAAGGAGATGTAGTGCGAGACCCGCATCTGTAAAAAGAAGATATTGTCTTTAACAGACCTGGGTTCTCCTCCCACATCTGCTGTGTGACCTTCAACAAATCACTTTGCCTTTGTGTTTCTCTTCCCTCCCCTCACCTATATTTTCACCGTGTCTATTTAGGGTGAGATTCCCAGGAGCCCCTAGGGGAGTTAGAAGCACCATCTGCAAACTGACATTAAATACCCTCCCTTTGGCTGCAAGCACTTAGCTCTAGGATCAATTCCTGGCTTTGCCACAGACTCCCCTGTGTGACCGTGGGCAAGTCACTGAATTGCTCTGAGCCTCGGTTTCCCCATCTGCAAAATGGGGATCATGGCTCCTTTGTCTGGGTAGATTGTAAGTTTTTTAGGGCAGGCTCTGATCTCAGGGGGGTTACTAGTGCAGTGTTAATAAAACTTTCCATTGACTTAGATGCCCTTTGAAGTTGAATCGCCCCCTCACTGCCCAGACACAGCTCCTGTCCCCATTTTACTTCCTCTCCTACACCACAGAGAGAAACCATCAGTGTCTCCCCTGCCGCCCAAGTAAACAACATTACAAACAGGGACAGAGCAGCAAATGGCATCTTCTGCCCAGAGCCCAGCTGGCTCCTTACAGCCCAGCACAGACACATTCTAGGCTGCAAATAGGCTGTAGGCCCTTGGACCAGCCTCTGTTGTTGTTATTATATCTATTGCTGTGCAGCCTAGAGGCCCAGCTNTTTTGGTACTTTGACTTTTCATCCCAATTCGGGGCAAAAACAAATGTTGAAATATTGGAATTGCCTGTGGCACAGAAATTTGGATTTTTTTTACCTACTCTATCTAATACATACACACCCCAAGAGATCGTCACAACAATGGAGATACAGTGAGAGAATCAGACCAGTAAAAAGAGGATATTGTCTTTAACAGAGCTGGGTTCTATTCCCACATCTGCTGGGTGACCTTGCACAAGGCACTTTGCCTTTGTGTTTCTCTTCCCTCCCCAGCCTATGATTTGCCTTGTCTATTTACGGGGAGGTTTTCAGAAGCCCTTAAGGAATTTAAGGCACCACCGTCATTCTGACATGAAATATCCTCCATTTGGCTGTAACCCGCACTTAGCTCTAGCATCAGTTCCTGGCTCTGCCATAGATGCCCTGTGTGACTGTGCGCAAGTGCCCTGGGCCTCAGTTTCCCCGTCTATAAAATGGAGATTGTGCCTCCTTCGTCTAAGTAGATTGCAAGTGCTTTGGGTCAGGGACTGTCTCTCGCTGTGTGTCTGTGCAGCGCCCGGCACAACGGGGCCCTGCTCTCAGCTGGGGCTGGGACTGTCTCTCCCTGTGTGTCTGTGCAGTGCCCGGCACAACGGGGCCCTGATCTCAGCTGGGGCAGGGACTGTCTCTCCCTGTGTGTCTGTGCACAGCTGGGCCTCTAGGCTGCACAGCAATAGATATAACAACAATAACAGAGGCTGGTCCAAGGGCCTACGGCCTATTTGCAGAGTAGAATGTGTCTGTGCTGGGCTGTAAGGAGCCAGCTGGGCTCTGGGCAGAAGATGCCGTTTGCTGCTCTGTCCCTGTTTGTAACCTTGTTTACTTGGGCGGCAGGGGAGACACTGATGGTTTCTCTCTGTGGTGTAGAAGAGGAAGTAAAATGAGGACAGGAGCTGTGTCTGGGCAGTGAGGGGGCGATTCAGCTTCAAAGGGCATCTAAGTCAATGGAAAGTTTTATTAACACTTCACTAGTAGCTAGATGCCCACCTGAGATCAGGGTCCCATTGTGCCGGGCGCTGCACAGACACACAGCGAGAGACAGTCCCTGCCGCAGCTGAGATCAGGGCCCCGTTGTGCCGGGCGCTGCACAGACACACAGCGCGAGACCGTCCCTGCCCCAGCTGAGATCAGGGCCCTGTTGTGCCGGGCGCTGCACAGACACAGGGAGAGACAGTCCCGGCCCCTCCAAGAGCTCAGAAGCTCCGTACGCAAGACAGTCAAAGCAAATGAGTTGAAATTACTTGGCCAAGGTCATACGGCAGAGCTAAGTCTTGAATCCCGGTTTCCTCCTCATGCTGCCTTTCCATTGATCTCACTGGGCACCGGCTAGTACCACCGGCTGGGGAGTTGTAAAGGGATTGATGTAATTTCAAAATCTGAAACATTTCCACTTGCCTGAAAATCTGGGGTAGGGGGAAATGATCCTAGTGTCCTCCCAGCTTTTCATCAGCCTTGGGCGTTTCAATACAACTGTTCTCAACACGTAATAGTGAGGAAATGTAGCTGGTGGATAAATGGAGAAAGGACGCCCCAAAACATGGCTGGGAATGTTTCCCCCTGAACGTCGTGTTCCCATCGCCGGGCTGACATGTCAGATGGAGCTGGCTGTTCGCAGCGGAATGGTGGGACTGGGTCAGAGCTCACAGGCATCCCGAGAGGAAGTCTGGCCCACTGGTTTTGGTGCTAATCTGGGACTCAGGAGCTCTGGGACCAGTTCCTGGTTCTGCCACTGATTCCCCGTGTGACCCTGACCTGGTCTCTTAAGGCTGCAATTCCACAGCGGTTTAGGTACCTAACAATGCATCTAGGCGCCTAAAAACAACCCAGTAGGTGCCTAACGCCTATTGAAGTCAGTGCGAACTGGGCTCCTAGGGCCCAGGTTCTCAAATGTATTTAGGTGCCCAACACCCAAGGGAGTTAGGTATTTAAATTCTGTTGAGGATCTGGGCCTAGGTGCTTCTGAGAACCCCACTCGGGGCCTCTCTGCAGCTTTAAGTGCCTAAACCCCTTGAATAATCTGTCCCCATGAGCCTCCCAGGGAATGTGGGTGAGGGACAGAGACAGCAAGTGACGGGCCAGATAAACTCCACAACAGACAGGCTGTGCCCCTCAGGGTGGCTGCATTGGCGGGGGAGGCTGTCTGTGAGCCCTGTTTTTACTGAGCCAACTTCCATAACCTCAGAGAGCCCCTGACACCAGACGCTGTGACCGCCAACCTGACGCCCACGTGGCTGCAGTCCAGCATCTCAGCTTCCTGTGCGATCTCACATCTCCGCCCACGCGGCTCCCGGCCCCTCCTCTCGCCAGGGCAGGATGCACAGCAACGAGGGCTACACTGTATTGAACCTGACGCCCCAGAGGGGCAGCTCAGGTGGCCTGTCCCGGCCCAGAACCCAGGCTGGTCCTCACCACCGTGAGGAGCTCCGTGCCTCAGTTTCCCCACCTGTACATTGGGGATAACAGCCCTATGCCCTGCCTCACAGAGTGTAGTTGGGAGGTGAAATGTAGCTAAGACTCTGAGGTTCTGATACTGCTTTGATGGGGGCTGGATAACTTAGATGCAAAGGTGAGCTGGGTTTGCAAAGAGGTCCAAGGGATTTAGGCATCCAATTCCCACTGATTTTCAATCCCAAGTCGCTCTTTTGGACTGTGGCCCTTTAGGGCTGTTCTGAAGCCCCTGGAAGTCAGTGGAGATGGGGCTGAACGGGCTTTGGGCCAGGCCCTGTGTCTCTGCCGGTGCTTTTACCCAGCAACTCCCCATCACATTGACCCATCACCTCACTCCCACCGACGCTGCTTTGCAGTTTCCCACTTGATGTCCGAGAAGGGACAGACCCCGGCAGCCCCTGGGAGCGACGGAGCTGGGAGCAGAGATACAGCTACAGCCCCTGGGAGCGACGGAGCCGGGAGCAGAGACCCCAGCACAGCAGAATGCAGCACCCGCCTGGAGCATTTCCGATCCCAGCTGTGCCCCCCGGCCCAGCCCGGCCCAGCAGGTAACCCAAGCTCGTGTGTCTCTGAGCCGCCCTCCGCCCCGGGCACGGCCAGTGGGAACCCAGCTGCCAGCCCAGCCCCTGGGGATCCTGCAGGGCAGGGACACGCCGCCCCCTGCTGGCTGCACCGATCTAGTCACCAGCCCCGCTCGGTGCCAGGCTATGAATGTACCTGCCTCAGCTGGGACTGGGTGTGGGACAGCGATATCTAGTGGCCATGCCCGGTACTGCTCAAGGAGGGGTGTGTGTCTTAAAATAATCTAATACCAGGATGGCCAAATGTTTGCAGAGCAGGGACAGATCCCAGCAGAGAGACTGGACTCACCCTCTCCCATTCCTAGCCATTCCTGGGACCCCACCTCCTCTCCTGTTCTCCCCAGTTACCACCTGCCCTCCCATATCCTGTTAGATTTCCACTAACCAGCCCCCAACACATCTTCAGTTGTCCTAAGCCCCTTCTAGGCCACTCTGGCAGAATAATGTAGCCTTAAAATGGATGCAAATAGCCCCATGAGATCCTCTCTGCCCTGGAGACCTCCCTGCCTAGTGTGGAGCTGGAGTAAGAGCCCCTCACACACTCTGTTCCCAAAGTAGGGAGCAGATTGGCGAGTGTGGCTAGAGTGCAATGCACTATGGGTATTCTCTGCTCCCCAGGGCCCATATGTGAGCAATGGATAAGGCAGAGAAGCCCCAAGGCTGCTCTAACTGATGCCAGGAGACAGGCTGGGCCGGCCCAGCCCCAGATTTCGGGGAGCACAAAGGGGACTCAAACCCATTTTAACCCCGTTCCTGCCCCAGTCGCAGGACGGGAGTAGCTGGGAACGAGGCCCAGAGGGCTCAGAGCATTAATGACGCTTGTCCCTCTGCAGGGGGCTCCAGGTGCAAACTCTGCCCCACGGACTGGCGGCTGCACGGGGACAAGTGCTACTGGGTCTCCAGAGGAAGTAAAACGTGGAACGAGAGCTGCGCCGACTGCTCAGCGAAGGGCTCCCAGCTGCTGGTGATCCGGGACCCCCAAGAGCTGGTAAAGGGGACGGTAACATCCTGCTGGAGCTGCCCCGGCAGGGCTGGGCCCTGGGTACAGAGTCCGAGGACTCGTATAGGCTACATGGTAGGTCTAGGATTGTCAATGCTGCCTAAAGGACTTGAACACCCCATTCCCATTAATTGTTAATAACAGGGTGTCCAAATCCCCTAGGCAGCTTTGACAAATCCCAGCCTAAATCACCAGCCCTGAGATCAGGGGCACACAATGGCTTAAAGCTACTGGAACCCTCCCCCTTCTGGGATGTGCCCAGCACAAGTCAGCTGGAGAGAGGGGTGTGTGTGTGTGTGTGTGTGTGTGTGTGTGAGAGAGAGAGAGAGAGAGAGATGAGGTTTGATGGCTACAGAGAGAGGGGGTAGGTGTGGGGATGGGTGGACAGAAGAGTATAGATGGGGAAGAGTTGGATAGATAGACAGGTATGTGTGGGGATGGATAGGTGTGTATAGGGATAGATGGGCAGCCAGACAGTAGTTCTGGTGCTAAAGTTGTTGAGAACTTGGATTTGCAAGAAAAGAACCGACAGCAGGTTCTGGTCACCAGCTCCCTGTCCCACACTCCCTGCAGGAGTCCCTACAGGACCTGACACGAGGCATGTCTCAGTTCTGGGTCGGACTGTCCCTCCCCTCCCTGGAGAAGGCCTGGATCTGGCTGGACGGCTCCCGGCTGGATCAGACCCTGTGAGCGATTCCTTCAGTCAAACCCTTTCCCTCCCCTCCGTGGGCAGAAGGGGCCAGGGACAGAGATGGGGGGAGAGGATGTTTGGGCAAAGTAATTTTCAGTGTAAGATGACAACAAAGACACCCTCTCCTTCTCCTTCCCTCCCCCCTCGCCCCCCTCACCCTCCCCCTACCCAGAGGAGGTGAAGCAAGGGCTGGGGGTGGGGGAGGTCGCCCAGAGTCAGGGTGTGGAGTAGGAAGAGCAAAGGGGCTGGGCCAGGCCAGATCCCTGGGGATCCCCCAGACAATGGTGCAGGGGGAGGGGGAGACACAGAGCAGCCAGAGAGGCCGGAGGGGACCAGGAGGGGGCAGCGTCGGCCCAGCCCGGTGGGGAGGAGACACGGAGCAGGGGAGGGAGCTGGACAGGGTCTAGCCCCACAGGGAGGATGAGGCTGGAGCAGGTCCCTGGGATCTGGGCAGGGAGAGGCCATTCGGGACCCTGGCCAGGGCCCTGACAGTGGGGAGAGGGGGCAGCCCCCAGGGCAGAGCTGGAGGAGACGACGGCTGCGGATCCCGTTGGAACAGGGAAGAGCTGCTACCGACTGCGTGTGATGGACCCACACGCGCTGACAGGGCCCCTCTCCTTTGTCCCGCAGGTTCCCGGTGTCAGGCCCAGCTGAGGGGAACAGCTGTGGGGCGGTGAAAGGGAATCGGATTCATTCTAACACCTGCGACTCTGGATTTCAGTGGATTTGCCAGCAAGACGCCGTCCTGCTCTGAACAGGGTATGGCGGAGACCTCAGAGCGCGGCTCTGTTAGCCCCATGTCACACACGGGGAAACCGAGACACAGACACTGACCTGCCCAAATTACACGGAGAATTGGTGTCAAAGTGGGAAATGGAACCCAGGAGTCCTGGCTCCCAGCCCCTCCCCCTCACCCAGCGCTGGGAATAGAACCCAGGAGTCCTGGCTCCCAATCCTACCTCAGCCTAGAGAAGAGCGATTCCAAGCTCTGGCTTCGCATATTCCAGCAGGGGCTGGAGAGCGCTACGGGGACAGGGCTTGGGCTGTAGGGTATCAGGCTCTGCACAGCTGTGGGGCAATTTATCCCTCACCCCCCCAGGACTGGGAGTGAAGAGTCTGCCCCAGGTTACATAACTCAGCACAGATTCGGTGTCCAATGGAGCAGAACTGACTGACACCAGCTGGGGATCTGGGCTTTCCCCTTTATTTCACCCCTGATTAATTTCCTTTCACCTCTCTGCCAGGTTCCGCTCTCAGCTCCCTTCCCCGGCCCGTCCACTGCTCCCGTCCAGCCTGTGACCTGACGCATTTCTGCCCATCCTGCCCTAACGGCTCGTTAACTCCTGTCACTAACGAGGGGATCTCAGCTGCAGGGGTTTCTGTGTGGATTTGCTGTCCACTCGCTACCTCCTTAGAGCACGTTTGAGGAGATCAGTGCCCCCAACCCCAACCGGAACCTTTCCCTGTGCATTATTTGACGCTCTCTGGTGTGACTGTCTCTGTCGGAGGAGCCGTGTTGGGGTGCTCTGTGGCAGTGAGGGGGGCACTACGGGGAGGGCTGGGGGCTAACAAACACCTTGTTACCCCGTGGCCTGGCAGCCCAGGAGGAGATGGACTGGCAAAGCTGGAGGGCAGGTTGGCTGGCCAGGCTGAAAGGCGACCTTCCAAACAGACCCAAGTGTCTTTAGGAGCCGCCCCCGAGACAACTGGGCTTGTGAGTGCAACAGGACAGAGCGTGTCCCGTCTGCAGAAGAGACAGGGCTGGTGAGCGCTGCCCCGGTCAGGGTTTGGTCGTGGGGCTGGATGAATGCAACATACTGAAGGTGCTGTCACAAGGGGGAGACAGTGTGGCCCCAACCAGAGCCCCAGCATCTACACTGCAGTGAAACAGCTCCTTCACTCGAGCCCGACTTAGGTGGCATGAGCCAGGCACAGGTGTCTAACTGCCATGTAAACATTGCCTTTGGGCTTCACTTTCCCCATCTGTGAAATGGGGATATCGATAGTGACCTTCCTGTATGAAGCACTGTGAGATCTACAGATGCAAAGCTCGAGATCAGAGCTAGGGATCATCATGATCGTGGGGACATTAAAGGTTTCTGTTAAACCGTGCGAAAGCTGAGTGTGTTTGTTGTTGATGGGTCACAGAGCAGCCAGACCCCTGGCTTTGACATGTGATGATACTTTAGACAAGTCACTTGCCCAATCTGTGCCTCAGTTTCCTCCCCCACCCTTTGTCTGTCCTGTCTGTTCAAATGGTGAAGGGACCACAATGTAGTCCTGATCTCAGCTGGGGCAGGGACTGTCTCTCTCTGTGTGTCTGTGCAGCGCTCGGCACAACGGGGCCCTGATCTCAGCTGGGGCAGGGACTGTCTCTCCCTGTGTGTCTGTGCAGCGCCCGGCACAACGGAGCCCTGATCTCAGCTGGGGCAGGGACTGTCTCTCGCTGTGTGTCTGTGCAGCGCCCGGCACAACGGGGCCCTGATCTCAGTTGGAGCCTCTAACCGCTGATGTCATACCTGATGCTTAGCATGGTGGTGAGGGTACANTGTGCAGCGCCCGGCACAACGGAGCCCTGATCTCAGCTGGGGCAGGGACTGTCTCTCGCTGTGTGTCTGTGCAGCGCCCGGCACAACGGGGCCCTGATCTCAGCTGGAGCCTCTAACCGCTGATGTCATACCTGATGCTTAGCATGGTGGTGAGGGTACGTGTGTAACTGTTTGCAGTTTGTCTATCAGGAATGGTTCCTGGGGATTGTGCATGGCCAGACAGAGACCAGCTCAGCTCTTTGATCTCCCTCTCTCACACACACACACACATATTTCACTGTGCTCATGACAGACACGTTCTTTCCCAGGGAAGAGACACCAGGCTGAGCCCTGCCCTTTATAGGCAGAGACCAGGGAAAAGCCCTTCCCCTCTAACTTTTGTACTGGTGACCCCTTTCACACAGCAAGCCTCTGAGTGCAACCCCCCTTATANGTGTAACTGTTTGCAGTTTGTCTATCAGGAATGGTTCCTGGGGATTGTGCATGGCCAGAAAGAGACCAGCTCAGCTCTTTGATCTCCCTCTCTCACACACACACACATATTCACTGTGCTCATGACAGACACGTTCTTTCCCAGGGAAGAGACACCAGGCTGAGCCCTGCCCTTTATAGGCAGAGACCAGGGAAAAGCCTTTCCCCTCTAACTTTTGTACTGGTGACCCCTTTCACACAGCAAGCCTCTGAGTGCGACCCCTCTTATAAATTAAAAACAGTTTTTTATATATTTAACACCATTATAAATGCTGGAGGCAAAGCGGGGTTTGGGGTGGAGGCTGACAGCTCACAACCCCCCATGTAATAACCTTGTGGCCTCCGGAGGGGTCCCGACCCCCAGTTTGAGAACCCCTGCTCTAGTGTGTGGAGAGCTCTTCCCCTAGAGAACATCACCCCTTGGCAGGCAGAGGGAAAGGTGAGGAGGATCGGTCAGAAAAAGGAGAGAGAGAGACACACACACACACTGCTGTCAATTCATTAGTCCTTAGTGGGAGGGGCACTCACAGCCCTGTTGGGAGGATGCAGCTGCTGCCTCAGTTTCCCTGCTGGGTGGGAGGAGCCATTCACATGAGGATTTAAGGTTTACAAAATAACAAATTCCCTTCTGGGAGCTGGTTTATTATTATAGAACTTTTGTACGTACACACACACACACACGTACACACACACACACACGTACACACACACACACACACACGTACACACACACTCCTAGCTATCCTCTCTTGTCCACAGTGCCTCTTTACGCTCCCGCAGCCCTCACAGCAGGGCCTGCAAACCAGCCCTTCTCGCCTTACAGCAGGAGTTCGAGTCCTTCCCCAGGCTTCAGGGTTCATCCCGGCCCCCTTCACTCCATGGCTGCAGGGGCCACAGCACCTCCAGAGACAGTCCTGGGCGGATCAGTCTAGCCACAGCTCTTCTCCGGCTCCTGCCCTGGGTCTCTGCAGGCTTGGCTGCTCCCCTTCCAGTTTCCAAGTCAAAAGATTCCTGTCTGCGTGACATATTCGGAGCCTGGGCTTTTTACACGTTTCCTCTCCCAGCAGGCCTTGCTGCCAACTTGTCACACCCTGCTGCTTGTGAAGTACAAACAACTGCCATGTCCTATCTTATGGCTACTGTATGTTCCATCTGTCCGATTGTTGGGGTGTTGGCCGTCTGGTTACAAGGGGTTCACTCAGGCCGGGGGTAGCTGCACGTTGGCCGGAGAAGGAACACTGATGAGCACAGGCCCATGGGTGGATTTTAAGTGGCAGGCTCCAAACGTTATTAAACCTAAACACAGGAGCTGCCCTCAGCCTGGGAGGGCCACGGAGTCTCACCCCGTCCCGTGAGTCCAACTCCTAATTCAGGGAGCCATACAAGACCCACATTATGTGGTCTCCAGGTTAAATCCTTGGAGCACCCCACACTCCCAAATGGGCCAATGGGTGCCAGAGGCTCCAAGGGGAGGAGCTATATGCTGTCTTTCAGCGTCTCTCTTCCTTGCTGCTGGGGCTGTCCCCTTTCACCAGCCCCATCAAGTCCCCCATTTGCTGAGGCAGCTTGGGCCAGCCCCATTGAAAGGACAAGGCCCCACCTCCTCCAGGTTACAGTCACTTTGCTCGGCCTTCTGTTTTCTGCACTGCTTTGCTGCAGATCCAGCGTCCTTCCCTGGAGCAGCCTGAACTGGAAACATCGCCACTGTTCACAAAAGCACACGGGCCTCGTCCTGCTATTGGAAACCTGCAACAGCAACAAATAATAATAATTAATAATAAATCCAACAAAACTATGAAAGCAGCTTCAACTAGCACCCATAATCTGGCTCCAAGCAATTTGCCCAAAGGTCACAGCAAACCTGGGCTAAAACCAGGAATTGAACCAGATTTCCTAAGTCACAGCTCTAGGCCTTAACCACAAGGCCAGTCTTCCATTTTAAATATGGAACAGGTTCAGAGAAGGGCTACTAGGATGATCTGAGGAATGGAAAACCTGTCGTATGAAAGGAGACTCAAGGAGCTTGGCTTGTTTAACCTAACCAAAAGAAGGCTGAGGGGAGATATGATTGCTCTCTACAAATATATCAGAGGAATAAATACCAGGGAGGGAGAGGAATTATTTAAACTCAGTACCAATGTGGACACAAGAACAAATGGATATAAACTGGCTATCAGGAAGTTTAGACTTGAAATTAGACGAAGGTTTCAAACCATCAGAGGAGTGAAGTTCTGGAACAGCCTTCCAAGGGGAGTAGTGGGGGCAAAAGACATATCTGGCTTCAAGGCTAAGCTTGATAAGTTTATGGAGGGG
>QXTE01000457.1:305903-318996 GCA_003942145.1 Platysternon megacephalum
GAGGAATGGAAAACCTGTCTTATGAAAGGAGACTCAAAGAGCTTGGCTTGTTTAGCCTAACCAAAAGAAGGCTGAGGGGAGATATGATTGCTCTCTATAAATATATCAGAGGAATAAATACCAGGGAGGGAGAGGAATTATTTAAGCTCAGTACCAATGTGGACACAAGAACAAATGGATATAAACTGGCTATCAGGAAGTTTAGACTTGAAATTAGACGAAGGTTTCTAACCATCAGAGGAGTGAAGTTCTGGAACAGCCTTCCAAGGGGAGTAGTGGGGGCAAAAGACATATCTGGCTTCAAGGCTAAGCTTGATAAGTTTATGGAGGGGATGGTATGATGGGATAGCCTAATTTTGGCAATTAATTTGTCTTTGACTACTAGCGGTAAATATGCCCAATGGCCTGTGATGGGATGTTAGATGGGGTGGGATCTGAGTTACTACAGAGAATTCTTTCCTGGGTGCTGGCTGGTGAGTCTTGCCCACATGCTCAGGCTTTAGCTGATCGCCATATTTGGGGTCGGGAAGGAATTTTCCTCCAGGGCAGATTGGCAGAGGCCCTGGGGGGTTTTCACCTTCCTCTGCAGCATGGGGCACGGGTCACTTGCTGGAGGATTCTCTGCACCTTGAAGTCTTTAATCCATGATTTGAGGACTTCAATGGCTCAGACACAGGTTTGATACAGGAGTGGGGGGGTGAGATTCTGTGGCCTGCGTTGTGCAGGAGATCAGACTAGACGATCATAATGGTCCCTTCTGACCTTAAAGTCTATGATTCTAACAGAACTCAGAGGGACTCACCAGTTATTGAATTCGGTGCCATTGGCCCATTTCCAGGGCTGGTTCGGTTCCCTCCGGAGGCCGATCCAATAGTTGGGGGTGTCTTTATAGCGCATCATGAAATTCTTTGTTAGAAAAATAAAAGTCAATATGCATCACCCCCCATTTCTGGGACTTCTACAACCTGCACTGGATTAGGGTGACCAGATGTCCCGATTTTATAGGGACAGTCCCGATTTTTGGGTCTTTTTCTTATATAGGCTCCTATTACCCCCCACCCCCTGTCCTGATTTTTCACATTTGCTGTGTGGTCACCCTACACTGGATTCTCTGAGCTACTACACGGGGCGCTGGGCAGGGGGTCCAGGCTGGGAATGCTACACCAAGAAATGACAAGCCAGACTCAAAGGCAGCACCCACCCGCTCCATGAACTACAGGGAAGTCAGGCCATGTGTAGACATTGTGCTAAGACTAGTCTAGTGTATTTCGTAGAGCTGGCTGGAGATTTTCCATCAAAATATTTCTGTGACAGAAAATGTGTTTCCTGCAAAAATGAACTTTTCCAAAGGTAAATGTCGATTTTGCTGAAAATTTTCCATTTTCCACTGAGCAATGATTGTGTTTTGTGTCAGTTCAGCATTAGTCCGTAGCCAGCTGAGCTACCAGGGTGCCTCATGGGAATTATAGTTGGGCCTCACACCTCCATCTTCCTCTACTATGGGCTGGTTTCCCCCAGACTACATCTCCTATAATGCACCATGGTTTCCCTATTGGCTGCACCACTGCTGTGCATCATGGGTGACGTAGTTCAACCCGGGATCTCAGCACACAGAAGGGGGCAGAAGGCACCCAAACTACAACTCCCATGAGGAACCACAGCTGCTGTTCAATGCTGAACCATGCTGAAACAAAATGTTTTGATTTGCTTTGACAAATCAAACTGTTTATATTTGTGAGTGTCAAAAGAAGTCGGTTTGATCAAACGTCAAAAACCAGACATTGTCACATGTTTCTGGAACTGAAAGGAAAGTTAAAAGTTGAATTATTTCAGCTTCTTGTCCTGATTCCGATATTTTGACATTTGTTTTTATCCTACATTTCCCATAGGCTGGAAATTCTGATTTTCAACCAGCTCCAGTAGTTAGCAGCCATCTGGCTCCGCTCTCAGCTGCATTCCAGGCCTTTATCACTCCTGCATTCTGACCAAATCCTGTGATTTTACTGAGAGTCTCATGCCGTTTGGTGCTTTTCTTAACACCCCAGCTCCTGGAGTCAGGTGATTACAAGAGACTCTCATCTTTCATAAGTTTCTAGCCCTCATGGTTGCAGAGAAAAACTTGAAAATGTGACCCCTTAAAAGCTACGACACCAGAAAACAAATTAGAAACCCTGGAAGCTGTTATTTTAGTCAGTCAATCTCATGGTTTTGGGGGTCCTGACTGCTGATTTTTAAATGCCTGGGTTGGCAATGCTGCTCCTGTCATATAAAAGGGGCTGGAAAGCATCTAGATTCCCCTGCTGGGAATTCCCCTGGAGCAGAGGGTCAGCACATTAGCCCCACACTGCTCCGACTCAATCCCCGGTGAACGGGGGGAGGATGGAGTGTGGATGGAGCACTCAGAGCTCTAGTTGTATAAGTGGCTGTGGGAAGTTGCCCTAATTCAAGCAGCATCTGGGGCCATGGCAGCCCCAGGACAAGCCCAGCATAAAACTGCCTTTGACACCCCCACCCTGTGCAGCCCAGAATCTGGGTCTCACCATTTCCTGCTGGGTGTCAATCCCAGCCAGGGAGCCAGTGAGGGCAGAGCAGTTGTTCTGGCTGTTGGTCCAGTTCCCTTCAGCCTGTGAGAAATAGTAACACTTCCCCAGGTACCTGACCCAGCCGTCTAGGCAGGCGGCCACTGGACAGGCAGGATCAGCTGGACATGGCTCAGATATCTTTGCTGGAGATGAGAAAGTAGCAGGGTCAGAGATTTACCCTTCGCCCTCTGTAGCCAAGGGAACAAGCCCCCAGTGACACCACAACACAGAACACCAACCCCTCCTCCCTCCACACACACACACACCATGGCAAGCTGAGTTTGTGTCTAGACTCATTCCCCTTTACAACAGAGCGAGGCCAGCGCCCACACACCAGCTCCCCACAGCGACACAAGCTGTGAACTTGGAGCCACTTTACCAGCCCTGGTCTCCTTTGCTGTGCCTCAGTTTTGCCCCCTGCAGTTAACTGCGGGCACAGACGCTGCCATTGAGACACCTGATTGCACCTGCATGTCAGGCACTTCAGCATCTGAATGGCCAGCCTGTGGGGGAAGCAATACCAGGGCAGTGTGTTGTGGGCACAAAACTGTGCTCTAAAAAAAGGCCAGTGGGTGAGGCCTCATATGGTATCAACCAACCAATGAGATAATTATAAACAGCCACCAGGTGGAGCTGTTACCCCCTGTGCACCTACAAGTGAGATGCTAGGTATAGAACAGATGCAACCAGACACCAGGTGGAGGGGAAAAGACCTTCTGGATCCATTCACTAAGGAGAAGCAGGGGGGCTTTCAGGAAGTCTTGGATCCAGGTGCCTGTGAAGCCGGCCAGCTCGGCAAGACACTGGACTTGGGGGAAAGCGGCTTCATTAGACAGGAACGGTGAGTGTAGACCCATGTGCATGTTTTGTGATTTTGTTTTGTGTTGTTCCCATTTGTTCCCATCTCGTTCTCTCGTTTCTAGTTAAATCTTTTTTCTTTCCTGAACAATCCTTCTCTTGTTTTATTAGCCGTGCTCACAAGGGCTGTGTGAGACACAGGAGCGGTAGTTTATGGTAAAACTGGTAAATGGGGGCATGCTGCACCTTTAGGGGCAGAGGATCTGGGATTTCTATGAGTAGCCAGTGTCAGGGCTGGAGGTCACAGGGGAGCGCTGCAAAGGAACACAGGGACAGGGGTGCAGCTATTGTTACCTGCAGGACAAAGCCAGGGCTGGCCTAGCCCGGAGGAGAGGGCTTGCGAGGCTGACAGGCTGGTGGGGTCAGGGAGCTGACAGCCAGCCGGGCACAGGTACGGCTCCCTCCCGCTGCAGGCAGGGGGGTAACACAGTGACTCACAGCCCTGGGTAACCAGGTGTGTTTGGGTGACAAGGCAGAATAAACCAACAGCCAGTGGGAGCTGGACACTGGGGGCAGGGGAGGCCCCACGGAAACGCCACAGGCTCAGTAGAGTCTGATGTGACTGTTGAAGCAGGGGTGGGCTGTGGGGGAAGGGGGGAGAAGTTGTGGGGGATTGTGACGTTTCCAGCACGGAGTGTAAGGTGCAGAGACGGGGTCAGTGCGGGCTCCACACTCACCTGACAGTGCGATGATGAGGATGAGGATGATGATGATCAGGATGAGATTGAGAACCACACTGGGAACTGCCCAGCGACGTGCCCGTGGTTTCAACCCAGACAGCAAACCTGTAATAGAAACAGCCAGTAATGCTCACGCTGCTGCTATGGCAGGGGGGGCCCTACACTGATTAACTGCATCATCTGGAGCTGGTTTAAAAAAAAAAGGGGGGTGGTATTTTGCAAATATATAGAGAGAAATGTAGGGAGTAGGAAGTGAAAATTTTCATTCCAAATGGGGGGAGGGGAAAGTCCTTTCAACTTAAAAAAAAAAATCAGAAAAACGTGGGTTTCAATTGGAGGTTTTCAGAGTTTTCCCCTGCGCCTTCAAACTGTTTCCAGTGAAAGTGTTTATCTAGAAGGGGGGGGGAAGACCCCAATATTTTAAATCAAAAATGGATTATTTTCCTACTTCAAACACAAAATTCCACACACACCCCCAAACAAAAACCTTCCCATTAGAAATGAAGATTGTCATTGTTTCCATTTGAAACCCAGAAAACTTCTGAGCAAAAAGAGTTGTGGGGAAAAAAATCTGTCTTGTTCAAAAAAGCATTTTCCACCCAGAAGACGTTGATGGAAATTTGACCAGCCTGTCTAGCACTGACAGAGGAAGTGGGGTGACTATGCAGGGACTGAAGCAGGGCAGAGAGGCAGTGGCTGACTTAAGTGTCTTTTACATGGACCGGCCACTAGAGGGAGCTAAAGGCCCTCACTGAGTTAAAGTGTAAGAAGATCCCAAAGAGGCAGCTGTACCTGTAGGGCAGATTGTGCTGCTCGCTTCACCCTTTGAGGGGATGGGCACATAAGTTGTTCCATTTGGTTTCATTTGGGTTTCCTGGGAGGCCAGGAGTGGATCTGGCTTCATCTTCTCAGCAGGATACGACCCGTTCCCCATCTTTTCTGTCTCCAAAAGAATTGCGGACTCCAAAACAGGAGACATGTTCACCTTTCTGCAGCCAGCAGTAACTACGGCCCTGTTCACGGTGGGTCTGGCGGTGCCGGCAGAGCCCTTCTCAAGGACAGTTTCAAAGCAGCTCACTGGATTACAGATCAGGCGCGGTTTGGCTACGTGGGGTGATCAGGAAAAACTCCTTTCAAATATAATTTGATGGTGAGTTTTGTCCGAATACCCCGACCAGCCAGGCTGGATCTGAGCTGTGTTCGAATGAACTGTTTCAAAGCTTCCCTTGACACTGCTTTTATCCCCAGGGTCAACCAGGCCTTAGCAGGCGCTGACCAAATCAACTCCAGGTCGCTGAATCGTCCTTGTTCTGTTTCTTTTCACGGACGTTCCGTCCCATGGGGTCTGGGTTCGAGGGTTTGCCTGTGGAGAGAATTGTCAGGTGACTCTGGCTGGCTTGTGTCCCTGTTTTATCTGCCCAGCCACAGCCGGATCGGTTAGAGCTGACGGTGCTAGGACTGCCTTGGTTTCTCTCCAGCAATTGTCATCTGAAGGATCCCAAAGCACTTGACAAAACATGTGCTGGAGTGGGGTCAGTTCCATACAGAGAGAGTGGGGCCAGATCCCGGGCTGGTGTGAATTGGGGCAGCGCCATTGAAATCACTGACCCTAGATCCCCAGCTGGTGAAATTAGCCACCGCCCCACTGCAGTCAATGGGTCCTGACCCCCAGCTCTGATTGGTGATGTCTGTTTATACAGTTGTTACAACCACAGCTGAATTGGCAGGAATGAATTTGCTTCCCCTTATGCATACAGTTTACAAGAAGTCGTTATGGTTTAATTGGAGAGCCTGGAATTTTGCATGCGGGGGAGGGGGGGGGCAGTTCCTGCTTTCTGCCCTTGGGAGGGCACCGTGAAGTCCCTGCACCCCTGGCAGGACAGAGAGTGGGAGAGCAGCAGACACAGACATTCCCAGCTGTGCCCTGTGACAGCAGCAGAGCTGCCAGCTGAGCAGCTCTGAAGGGAGCGACCCACCTCCAATACCACCCAGCACCAGCTGCATCAGCGGGAGGGGCAGGACACCCCTGTACTGGACAGTGATGGAATAACCTGCCCCCAGGACAGATTCCTTCCTCATCCCCATTGGTTAGAAGCCAGGGCTTGTACCTTGCCACAGGAGGGTTTAGAGCCCTTCCCACTCCAGATTATTGTGTGATACTGACTATTGTAACTCTGGAGGGTCCCATCATCCCGATAAATGCCAAGAGCTTGGCGGGAGTCAGAAAGGAAGATTGACCAGGGAGATCTTGTGGCAGCGAGTTCCACAGGCTAGCTGTGCCTTGTGTGAAAATGTATTTCATAAGATTTGAATTTGCTGCCTTTTCAAGTCAGGGGCGTGGTCGGGGGCGTGGTTCTGATAGGGCTTCTGGGAGAGCTGCTGCAAAATGACATCAGCCCCCTAGTGGAAATGAAATGTCGTTTCAACCAGACAATAAACAGTCCATCAGTGAATCAATAAAAGGCAGCTAAACAAACAGCCCCCTCCTCTCACAGCTCCTCTAGGGAATTAGCAGAGCTGTGGGGTAATTGGGGGGGGGGGAGTAATGGCTACCTCAGGCAGCTGGGAATTGCCCCATAGTCCCATTTTGTGTCATAAAATGCTACAAGTCAGCAAGAAGCTAACAGAATAAGGAATGCCGCATTAGCCTTAGATTTTAGATTCCCCCTGCACAATTACAGGAGCAGCCCACCCTCCTCACAGCCCCCCTCTGCCCCCGGGGACGTCCCTGGCTGCTCACAGGATCCAGGCTCTGCAGATGGTGCTGAATGTCATTTGCAAACCACATATGACATCCTTACAGACTAACACACACACGAGCTGGGGCATCAATTTAATCGGTAACTCGAGTCCAGCCAATGCAACTGACACCCACTCTCCAGTGTCTGTATCTGCTCGGGCAGGGAGAGAAGCAGCAGCTGGTGCCCGGGGGGTTTGCAGGAGGGTCCCTCTCCGCAGGGACAGACAGCGCCAGACCAACAGAGCAGGAGGCCAGAGAGTGAATCCGGCAGCTCCGGGCACCAGGCGGCCCCAGCAAAGGCACCAAACGGAGCCGGCACCGAGGGTCTGACCCCAGGGCAAACCCCGCGGGCTCTGCAGTGGGGTGGAGAGATCAGACCCCATCTGGCTTTGCAGGGCGGACACATCCCAAGCTGGTCACTATGGGTTGCCCAGGTCATCATTGCCCCTGTCCCCAGCGCCCCCTGCCCCATAGGAGCCGCCCTGCAACTAGCCCCTCACAGCCCTGCGGGGGCAAATGAGCTGGGAGCTAAACTGGACAAAGCCGGGGTGAGACAGAATGGAGTCAGCCCAACCCCTCCCCATGCAGATCTCTCCCCCCCCCCCCCCCCCCCCCCCCCCCCCCCCCCCCCCCCCCCNCACCTGAGCAGCCGCCAGCCAGCTCCCCACTGGAGGACCAGCAGCGGCGAAAGGGTTAATTCCGATCAGGAAGGGTTTGCTGGGCTGAGACACACACAGTCCGGTGTCTGTCCCTCTCTGGAGCAGGCGGGTTATACACTGGCCCCACAGCTCCTCCCTGCTCTGAACAGCCAGTCATGTAATGTTCCGGGAGACTGAAACAGAAAACAAGTTTTAAAACTGCCCCCTGGAGAGGATCCAAACCGAACCGCCCCCTGACACGTCCTTCAGAAACACGCCCCGGGGGGCAGGAAGCCAAAATCCCCCAGGGATCCGAGCCAAAGACTCTGTGGCCCAGTGAGCTCTGCAGGGTCACTGAGGCAGGCAGGTCAGGCCGGGCTAAAGGACGCTAGTGACTGAATCCAGTCCCCACGTGTAACTCAGCTTGGGGGCAGATTTCCCCTGGCGCTGAAACCTGCAGCCACCCTGGACTTGGGGCCTGTCTGCACTACAGGGGCCTGCAGCCCTTTAACCAGCTCCCCAGTGTGCATGGGGCTGTACTGGGATAAAGGGGCTCAGATTGGTACCGAGATCCCCATGCAGGAAGGGAATACGCTGTAGTGGTGGAGGGCACCTTTATACAGAGGCAGATCACTGTTTTGTGGGCCCTGGGCCAGAGCAGATGGAGGCCCCTCCGACCCCCCCTCCGGTACCCCTGCCGGGGAGCAGGGTCAGGGTGCGGGGGCTTGCCCCCCCTGCCCGCCTGGTGCTCCTGCCAGGGAGTGGGGGCCGCTGCACCCCAACCCTGCTCCCTGGCAGGAGCGCTGGGCAGAGTGGGTCAGGGCACCCATATTTCTGGGGGGCCCCCAATTGGCTGGGACCCTGTTGGCCCAGTGGCTAATCCACCATTACCAGTATAACCCATTGTCCACACCAAGGGCTGCACCAGTGTAATTATTGTGCTAAAAAATATTTCCCAGCCCCAGCCAAGGTACTTAGAGCAGCATAACTCTTCTAGGGCAGAGCAGCTCTTCATTCACAGCGAGTCCCTCCCTGGGCGGGGGGCAGGGGTCGGGGTGAGGAGGGGCAGTTCAAGTGATTTTAAATGTAAGGCACCTTTACACTCCCTGAGTGAAATCCATGGAAGTCCGTAAGAGTGACTTCAGTGAAGCCGGATTTCACACACACACCCTGTCTTGTGAGGAGCCTGGTACTGAGACATCAGGAGTGTCCAGAGGAAGGAGGTGAGAGAGGTTGTATGATTTAGAAGGAACATATGGGCCAAAGGGGTTAACATACCCCAGGCACTGCCCAGCTCTGAACAGTTTCAAACAAGCTCTGAGGTTTGGTACAGGGAGACTTCAGCTTGCTCAGCATCATGGCAACCCCCACTACAAACCCTCCTCCTAACCTTTTATTAACGATAAAGACAAAGAAGGAAAAACCGTCCAAGCCTTTGGAATGTAAAGTATCAACTCTTGTAAGTCTTCTATGGTAACAACTCCGCTTGTTCCCTTTCGCTGGAGAGAGTTTTTAGAAGGAAACCCCTCCCCGTGGTCTGACAGCCCCTTAGATCAGGGGTAGGCAACCTATGGCACGGGTGCCAAAGGCGGCACGTGAGCTGATTTTCAGTGGCACTGACACTGCCTGGGTCCTGGCCACCGGTCCGGGGGGCTCTGCGTTTTAATTAAATTTTAAATGAAGCTTCCTAAACATTTTATAAATCTTATTTACTTTACATACAACAATAGTTTTGTTATATATTATAGACTTAGGGCTGGTCCACACTAGGGGCGGGGAATCGAAATAAGATACACGACTTCAGCTACGAGAATAGCGTCGCTGAAGTCGAAGTATCCTATTTCGAATTACCCGCGCTTACCTCGCGTCCTCACAGCGCGGGATCGACGGCCGCGGCTCCCCCGTCAACTCCACTAACTCCGCCCGCCCTGCTGGAGTTCCGGAGTCGATGGGAGCGCGTTCGGGGATCGATGTATCGCGTCCAGACGAGACGCGATACATCGATCCCCGCTACATCGATTTCTACCCGCCGATCCGGGCGGGTAGTGTAGACATAGCCTTATAGAAAGAGACCTTCTAAAAACGTTAAAATGTATGACTGGCACGCGAAACCTTGTATTAGAGTGAATAAATGAAGATTCGGCACAGCACTCCTGAAAGGTTGCCGACCCCTGCCTTAGATGGTATCACAGACGGCAATAACTGTCCTTTTGGGGAAGAGAGAAGAAGTCAGTTNCGGTCTGACAGCCCCTTAGATGGTATCACAGACGGCAATAACTGTCCTTTTGGGGAAGAGAGAAGAAGTCAGTTGAGATGGGCTGGAGCTGCTGTTGTTGCTGTTAAAGTCCGATCCCGTTTCATCCCAGGGTGGTGTTTGGGATTCAGCTGAAAGTGCCGACGTTATCCGGGTCCCTCTCTCTGGCCTGGCCTGGTCAGGGCAGGACGTCTCTCAGAAGTAGGACACAGAAGCTCGGGGGTCCCAGGAGACGATGGGGCAGTCAGGGCAGTCGCCACGGTGACGGTCACTCCAGGAGCCCATTTTTCTCCTCAAAGTCTCTTTCATTAAGGCCCTCACAGGGGCGTGGTGGGCGGAATGGGCTATTTTGGTCACCCATTAGGCCTAGTTTCCAACACACCAACGTTGTGTCACACTTTGTGTGGACCAGGCATGATTTTAACCCAGTCCTTGAATTATATCAGCAGCCCTTTTACCTTGGACTAATTCAGTCCGTCTCCCTTGTACCTTTCCCCGTCCATATGTAACCCAGGCCTGTTTAGTGTGGCGCTCTGTCCCCCTCTAGTGGCAGCCAGACCCGCTAGCGATGGATGAGCCTGCTACAGCTTTGGCCAAGAGAGATGGTCTTTTAGCTCACGCAGAAGAGGCTCCTGCATTAAGCTCTAGAAGTCCCAGGTTTGTTCCCAGCTGCTGCCGACGGGGGATCTGTCGGTGTTACAAGTGGTGCATTGGCTGGTTGACACTGGGGGGGACACAGTGTGCCACAGCAAGCAGATGTGTGTTACAAATCTGTCATTCTAGGTGATTGTGACATCGTATGAACGTACTCCTTGTTTACGGATGAACTCACAATTATCACCAGAGAGACCGCGTGGTGTAAAGAGCCAACCAGTGCTGAACGCAGCCAGAGCCCCCACATAGCAGCGTGGGGGTGATGTTATAAACTGCTTCGCAGCACAGTTTACAAGCCAGTGCTTGATTTGTAATGAAAGAGGTGCCAGGACTCTTCTTTTTTTTTTTTTTTCCCACTTTCGTAACTGACGCAGCAGGCCCAGAGGTGCCGGGGCTATGAACTGCTAAGTCGAGGGGTGCCGGGGGTCAGCCCTGGCCCAAATTAAGCGCTGTTCCTAGCCCTGGACCAGGGGATGGAGAAAGGTGTGGGGTAGCAAACTGTGACAGGCCAGCAACACTAATAGCCAGATGCCAGGATTTGCTACCAGTGGCAAATTGTGCTGGGGAGCAGTTTGTCACCCTATATGTGCCACCTCTGAGCTGGCAACCAACACAACACAACAGAAACCTTTCCTCCTCCCATGGGTCTCTCTAACCCCCCCTCCTCCCCACATCCCGGCTTCCACAGCTGATGCACAGTGTGTAGTTATATGAACTGAACTGATTGCTCTTCTCCTGTGTGATAGTTAAATAGACACAGTAAATACAACAAACCCTCCCAAGGTCTCATCAGGGCTCGGGAACAACAGGCTTTGCGGCTTGGGGGCGTAAGGAGTGGCTCCTTAGAGACAACTGGGCTGATAGCAGCGAAAGCAGGATGAAATCTCCTCTGGATCTCACGTTACTGATTCAGGTGCTGTCTGCGAATGTATCACCCTTTTAGCCTGATTTGCCAATGTGCTCAGCACATACAGATTGACTGGAACTGAGCTAACTCCAAATCAGTGGGTTGGCTTAAAAAAGCAAGAGATATAAAGTGAGGATGAAGGCTGGGTTCTGTTTATTTGCCATCTGGTGTAGTCGGTCGTTGGTGGAGGGCGTGTTCTCGGTGCGTGCTGTCCCAGCTCTGCGCAGGTACGCAGCAGACCTCGATCGAACGGCACAAAATAGAGCACAGATGGTTCTGTAGCGAAGGCTCCTGGCTGGGTTTATAATAATGATATAGTGAGATATACCTATCTCATAGAACTGGAAGGGACCTTGAAAGGTCATTGAGTGGAGTCCAGCCCCCTGCCTTCACTAGTAGGACCAAGTATTGATTTTACCCCAGATCCCTAAGTGGCCCCCTCAAGGTTTTGAACTCACAACCCTGGGTTTAGCAGGCCAATGTTCAAACCATTGAGCTATCTGCCCCCCTTTGTTGCCACAAAGCTCCATAATAGCACCCGTCTGACTTTATGGGGATACTGAGACATGGATGCCCATGAGAATGGACTCGGCTCAGTGAATGGTGGGATTTTACATTTCCCCCTTGGCCGGACAAAGACGCCCTCCTCTGAAACCCTTCTTTATACATCAAAACAAACAAGTTACATATTGCCCCACCGACATGCTTAGTTACCACTCTCTGACATGGTCAGTTACTACCTTCACCTTGCACGTATTGGTTTGCTCAAAAGATCTGTATCCATCACGCTGACCGTATCTTTCCGAGGGGGTCAGTGTGTCCCCATATCACCTTCTGGGAGTGTGTTTACACCATGACCTTGTATCGGGGTGTTCTGGCATGACACTTCTGAATGAGTTTACATGAATACTTAGTACCTAGGATTGCTTGTGTTTTTGCAACACCAGTCCTGTTCTGGCCAGGTTCTGTAAGCTTGCAAGCAGGCATGTTTTGTAGCAAGGCCTGACTTCTGCTCACAGCCTGATTTTTGCTAACTTTGCTTTATATCACCAAGGCCTGACTACTTCAGTTCAGGCCTGAGGCCTTATACTAGGCCTCACGTCTCAGGCTCTCTCTTTCTACTGCATCTGGTTTTGTGAATTTAGAGGCCACATTGCCAGGCCCCTCTCTACAACCGGGAGGGCTAGAGCCTTCCTTTTTAAATGGAAGCTGAGAGTCTCACCTAAATCACCTGACTCCAGGTGTAGGGATATTAAAGAAGGTACTAACAGTGATTCCCCCAAGTGACAGTGACCCCCCACAATTTGTCCCCCCACATCTTTTGGGTCTTCTGTTAAAACTTGTAAGCTACTGTGAACACTATGTTACCACCCCTGCTGTGAGCTATAAGCCATTAAGTGACTTTCACTTTATTGTACCAGCAACGGCTCCTAGGAACAGATCCCCACCCTCTGTGATTAAATGGAATGTATGTTGATGAATGCTTGATGTACATGAATGGTTAGGGAGGTGCCAGCCTAGAAAGGGAGTATCCATCGGCCGAAGAAGGTGTCAAGTGGAATCAACCAGATGACCCCCGGAGGGCGAACTGGGATCCACCCCAGCACCTCAAAGGAAAGAAGACAGAATGGAGCCACCCACCTGCTGATTGATTTAACAGCAGCAGAATGAAACAACTTCCATGAACTAACATAGGGAAAAATCCCTATAAAACTGGACTCTGAAGTATAAGTCTTTGAGTCTATGGTTCTGCTGCCAGCCTCCAGGAGCATCAGGTGCA
>QXTE01000457.1:328596-357161 GCA_003942145.1 Platysternon megacephalum
CCCGGGCCACCTGAGCGCCTCCAACCCGAAAGGGCCGGGAAAATCTCTGAACGCCCCCCCCCCATTGCCTTGGGACCCTGCTGCCTCCCCCAATCTCCAGTCCACCACCCCATCGCCCCAGTCCCCCACTTCCTCCCCCCCGCCCCACAGCCACCCCCCCCCCATTGCTCCGGGCCCCTACTGTCTCTCCCTCAGAGCTGAGTTTTTAATTAGTGAATGGGTGACAATCTGTTCTGTTCAGTAGGTTCTGATCCCGCTCTCATCACCATAGTATCTGGACCCCTCTACTGGACTACACACATGCTGTCCTCTCCCACCCTTATGCACTGTCACGCTTGGACCACACGCACCTGATTCCACCGCTGCCCAGTGTCAGCAGCTATAGAGACTGTGGCTGGATCAGCTTCCTCAAGAGTGTTTGTGTTCCTGGCTCTTTCCTCCTTCCCCTTCTGTCAGCTCTCTCCGTTTCCCTGTGCTCCATCATCCCCTTCCACACTGCGAACACCCCCAGCTCGCCCTGTGTTCCTTCCTCCCCACAGGCTGAGTCCCACCATCCCTCTGCCCTCTCCCCAGTGTTTCCCCCTCCCTCATTCTTTTCTCAGGCTTTTCTCCATGTCCCCCTCGGCCCTAGCATCTCTGCACGCCCGAGTGGGGCCCCAGCCCCGTGTCTTTCCACCCCTGCTCCGCCTCCGCCCCGCCTCTTCCCACCCCTGCTCCTCCCCAGCCCCACCCCACTCCACCCCTTCCCCAAAGCCCCTGCCCTGCTCTGCCCCCTCCCCATCCCCGCCCGGCGGGAAGTGCAGTGACCTGGCCCCAGCTGCGCCACCGGTGAATGCTGGGGGGTGGTTCCCCCCTGCCCCTCCAGCCAGCCCCTCCCCCTCCTGCGGAGGCCNGTCAATAATTCAATAGAGCTTAAAATTGTCAACTTTTGCTCTAGACCCGTTGATAAGCTGACCCCCGCTCTTCAATGCTTCACTTTTCTACCAAAATAATTCAGCTCCATCTGGGGCTAAGGTGTGTGCTGTGAGCAGACCTCAGGTATGAAACAACCCCCTCCCCCCACACACCCCTTCTCCAAATGGCGCCCCTTAGTGCTTTAACCACTGCACCATCCTTTCTCCCCAAATTCCCCTCTCCTCTCCCTGGGGCCTAACACAAGTAACATTCAGTCCTGGCTGAGGGACAGGCCGCAGCATGAGAAATGGGAATTCCCCCCCCCCCTAAAGATTCCCAGCATGCAATTCTAGCCCGGAGGGACCTGAAATATTTGACTATAAAATGATGACATTTTTATGCATGGGAGAGTTCTTAGGTCATAGAATCATAGAATCATAGAACTTAAGATCAGAAGGGACCATTATGATCATCTAGTCCAGGGGTAGGCAACCTATGGCACGGGTGCCGAAGGCGGCACACGAGCTGATTTTCAGTGGCACTCACACTGCCCGGGTCCTGGCCACCGGTCCGGGGGCTCTGTATTTTAATTTAATTTTAAATGAAGCTTCTTAAACATTTAAAAAACCTTATTTACTTCACATACACCAATAGTTTAGTTATATATTATAGACTTATAGAAAGAGACCTTCTAAAAACGTTAAAATGTATGACCGGCACGCGAAACCTTAAATTACAGTGAATAAACGAAGACTCGGCACCCCACTTCTGAAAGGTTGCCGACCCCTGATCTAGTCTGACCTCCCGCATGATGCAGGCCACAAGAGTTGACCCACCCACTCCTGAAATAACTCTCACCCTTGACTCAGCTGTTGAAGTCCCCAAATCTTGATTTAACGACTTCAAGCAGCAGATAATCCTCCAGCAAGCGACCCCTGCCCCATGCTGCAGAGGAAGGCGAAAAACCTCCAGGGCCTCTGCCAATCTACCCTGGAGGAAAATTCCTTCCCGACCCCAAATATGGTGATCAGCTGAACCCCGAGCATGCGGCCAAGATTCTCCATCCAGACACTCAGGAAAAAGACTTTCAATATCCCAACATTTACCATCGGTACTAACTACCAGCGGTGGCACATTATTGACCTATTGTGTAAATCAAGTTATCCTATCAAACCATTCCCTCCATAAACTTATCAAGCTTAATCTTAAAGCCGGAGAGGNGTTTCAAAATATCTGGCCGATAATTCTTCTCTGCCTCTGAGCCTGGCACAACTGGATTTGATGGCTATTAAATGTCCCCCTTTGCAGGAAAAGGTATAGAAAGAGAATTCACGGCATAGTCTCATACTTCCTGGATCATTTCTACACTAGTTTCTACACTAGTTTTCCTGGTCCCCAGATGGCATGTACAGAATATACAATGGTGTGGCCCCCCGTGGGCCATAATACAGTCACCTTCCAAAAGTAAAACCTTCACGTGTGATGGATGTCTATAGTCCCAATACGACATTTGTTTGCTGAGTGACACCAGCACAATTATGATATAGTAGTTTCAGAAACACTCAAGCCCTTAAAATCAAGGAAACAAAGTAATCAGAGTCTCATAACTCCCATGTAGAAAGGAAAAGCAACATTCTTATCAAATATAAACTGTACACAATTCAGCACCATGCAAACAGTCTTGAAATTGAAAGAGGGGTTTTCAGTGTGGGCCAGAGATAAGGTTATTTGGAATTAATCTCACTTCTCCTTCTCACTGATGGGAGCCCTGGCCCCACCCACCCCACAGGAGTCTATTGACTCACAGTACATGGAGTACCCGGAGCTCAGGTCCCATCCCATGCCAGACACAGCCCCACGGTCCAAGCTGGTGTTTCACTGGCAATACACGTCTGGGGTTACATGTGGAAAGGAGAGAACTGGGCCCTTGTCAGACAGGCGTAGTTATACCGCTGTATGTGGGACTTTGGGAGCCTGGCCATGGGCCTTCGGGCACCGACCCCTGGCTCCAGCCATGTGGCCCCGGCTTCAGGCTCTGGACCCCAGCTCTGGCTTTGGGGCGGTGGGAGCTGGCCCTGGGTGCTGACCTCTGGTCCCAGCCACACGGCAGCAGGCTCTGACCCCTGGCTTCAGCCACACAGGCTCACCACCACCCCCGTCACCCTGGGCCCCCATTGCCTCCCCCAATCTCCAGTTCACCACCCCATCGCCCCAGACCCCCACTCTGACCCACCCATCCAGGGCTTAATTTGTCCTGGGGCTTGCTGAGAAAAGTGATATTAACAAACATGCAAGTATCACTTTTCACAGCAAACTTCCTATCTAGCTGGGAGGCCCTGATACGTGATATTTGTAGGCTTGTTAATATCACTTATCACAGCCTCCTAGGAAGTCTGCTGTGGAAAGTGGTATTAGCGAACATACATATATCACTTTTCCCAGCATTATTTTTATTATTGAGTCTGCAAAAATTAAAAAACAAATGCGATGTAAATAAATGACAATGATTTGGATGTGTATAGGGGCATAGTTATTTGTTTTTTCCTAAAGTTAATTAAGTATTTTGGGAAAAAGTGTCAGAGCGACCCCCAGCAAGAAAAAATTTGTTGTGAGAACCTCTGCCTTAGGGGTTGGCTTTGACAGCCCCCCAGCAACGCAAAGTGACCCAGGGGAGAGAGGCCGTCGGTTCTATCCTCAAACAAAGGGAACAAAATCTGCCCTGCAGGGTATGTCTGCATTAGGAAAAGACATTACGGTTAGGTGGGATCTAATCCTGATCGCCCTCCCTAGGGCGACCAGACAGCAAATGTGAAAAATCGGGATGGGGCTGCGGGGTAATAGGAGCCTATATAAGAAAAAGACCCAAAAATCGGGACTGTCCCTGTAAAATCGGGACATCTGGTCACCCTAGCCCTCCCGGATACAGACATACCTGCAATGGGCTCCCCATTGCAGCCTTAACTGGGCGAGCTGTTCCATAATAAGTCACGCACACCCACAGGTTGGGAACGTATCCTTGGTTTCTGAGCTCCAGGCACACTGACCCATCACCTACTTTCCAGAAAGTCATAATGACTGATTAGCTTTGGCACAAGAAATCAGCTTGATAAGCAGAGCTGTGCAAGGTTGACCTTGCATTTAAGGTCATGGCCAGGTATTGGTGAAATCCAGCTGCAATTCTTATCTTTCAGTTCCCCCCCCATCTATAAAAAAGGGTCTGGCGGATTCTCCTTCACTTGAAGCCTTTCAGTCAAGACTGGTTTCAGAGTAGCAGCCGTGTTAGTCTGTATCTGCAAAAAGAACAGGAGTACGTGTGGCACCTTAGAGACTAACACATTTATTTGAGCATAAGCTTTCGTGGGCTACAGCCCACTTCTTCGGATGCATAGAATGGAGCATATAGTGAGGAGATATATGCTCCATTCTATGCATCTGATTAAGTGAGCTGTAGCCCACAAAAGCTTATGCTCAAATAAATGTGTTAGTCTCTCAGGTGCCACAAGGACTCCTGTTCTTTTAGTCAAGACTGGATCTCTCTAAAATACACTCTGACTCCCCCACATTATGGCCTTGATGCAGGAATCCTTGGGTGAGTTTCTCTGGCCTGTGACCCACTGGAGGTCAGATTAGATGGTCAGAATGGCCCCTTCAGCATGAGCTAGGCATTATGCACAGAATCTGAAATCAGCCAGCGTGTTTGGTGTCAGAGTGAACGTTTGCAATTACAGCATTGTAAAAAAATATCTTGCTTTTGAGCTGTGCACTGTCTGAATGTCTCGCCTAAAGAGGCAATAACCTTGGGTGCAGTTTTATGTTATTCAAGATTAGATTTTTCTCTTCCAAACAGACATTAGAACATGTCCCCTGTATCACGCACAGAGTATTTCCTGGAACTCCCCACCCCCAACATGCTATGAAAACTCCAGAAGGGTTGAAAATATTTACTGGAGCTCTGCTCTGGATAGCTCCGGCTGAATTTAAGGCCTGCGCACGCCATCACCCAGAGAATGATCATGATTTGCTTTAAGGTTTCTTCGAAGCATCACAGCTCAAGGGAGTTAGCCACCCAATTCCCTCCACTGGAATCCCATCCACAAGTGACGGGGATATAAATGCCCCACCCGGGTATTTCAAAATTCGGTGACATACAGAGGGGAAAATCAAAACCATCCAGGGAGTGGGGCCCCTGCTACCACCACACAGACAGTCTGTGACTTTAATCTGCTGGGGGAGAGGAGGGACTTGGTCACATCCCTTGAGGGAACGACTGTTGCATTCATGTGTGAATTATGAGGTCCACAGGTTCTGACTGAAACTGGGTCCTATTGTGCTGAGCACTGTCCCAGCTGAGATCAGGACCCCGTTGTGCCCCAGACACACAGGGAGAGACAGTCCCTGCCCCAGCTGAGATCAGGGCCCCGTTGTGGCGGGCGCTGCACAGACACACAGGGAGAGACAGTCCCTGCCCCAGCTGAAATCAGGGCCCCGTTGTGCCGGGCGCTGCACAGACAGAGCGAGAGACAGTCCCTGCCCCAGCTGAGATCAGGGTCCCGTTGTGCCTGGCGCTGCACAGACACACAGCGAGAGACAGTCCCTGCACCAGCTGAGATCAGGGCCCCGTTGTGCCGGGCACTGCACAGACACACAGGGAGTGACAGTCCCTGCCCCAGCGGAGATCAGGGCCCCGTTGTGCCTGGCGCTGCACAGACACACAGGGAGAGACAGGCCCTGCCCCAGCTGAAATCAGGGCCCCGTTGTGCCGGGCGCCGCACAGACAGAGCGAGAGACAGTCCCTGCCCCAGCTGAGATCAGGGCGCCGTTGTGCCGGGCGCTGCACAGACACACAGGGAGAGACAGTCCCTGCCCCAAGGAGTTTACAATCTAAACAGACACAGCAGACAGAAGCAGGATGACTATCCCTGTTTAACAGATGGGGAGCTCGGCCCAGGGAGATTCAAAGAGCATGTTTGTTACTGAGACCTCTTGACAATCTGGCCTCGCTGTGAAGGCCGAGCACGTGGAAACAATCTGACTCTTTGTGACTTGCCCGAGGTCCGTGGCAGAGACAGGAATTGAGTCCGAGCTAGGGTGACCAGATGAGGGGAATAAAATATCGGGACACATGGGGGGGGGGGAAAACTGAGGGGGAAAAAAAAAAAAAAAGCCGAGTGAGTCCCGGCTGAGGGGAAAAAAAAAAAAAAAAAGCCAAGCGAGTCCCGGCTGAGGAAAAAAAAAAGCCGAGCGAGTCCCGGCTGAGGGGAAAAAACAACAACAAAAAACAGTGCTGCTTGCAGATATCTCTGTCCCGCGTCCCGACCAAAGATCCCCTTCAGTTCCCCAGTCAGCTCCAAACTGAAAACTCTCCAGCCCCTCCTCTCCCTTTGTCTCTTTCCCCGGCCAGGAGGTCACCTGATCTCTTTGTTCTTCAACATCTTTAGGGGAGGGCCCCAGGCCATCAGTGTCGGCCATTCTCTGTGCAGACAGGATCACACTGGCCCCCTAGGGCTCTGCAACAATCACACACCCCTAGACACTCGAGAAATGCATGGGGGAAACTGAGGCACCCACACAGCACTCAGGGAAAACATTAAGAACATTCCCACTTCGTCACATCTCTATCCCACTTCATCACACCCGCCCAGCTCCCACCCAACGGGTTTGTTTCACAAAGTCCTTTAAAGGGTGACAAACAAAGGACCCCGCAATAGTGCAACGACTCTGTGAGGTGAGTCTTTAACCCGGCTCCAGGGATCACAGCGAGACCAGAATGCACCAACTATTTAATTAGAAACAAACCCAGGCTGCACCCGGCCCAGGTGTGATGGGTGCAGATTAGTTAGAACATTGGACTAGTCCAAACCGGATCTGCCTGCTTCACCGATCCGAAGCCAGTCATTGGGTAAACACCAGTTGGTTCGGATCCAGGCCTTCAGGCCAGTGAGCAGAAGTAACTCACAAAAGAAGAATCGTTACTGAAAGCGAACAGCCAGGCTATCCAGGTTGCACCCTGCAGGGAAAGTGATTCCAACCGTCATCGTTTTCGAGTTGGGGCAATACTTTCCCGTGAAAAATTCTGAATCAATCTTTGGATGAAAGTTTTTTGCTCAAGAGTTTTTCTCTGGAGGGGAAAAAAGATTTTCAACCAGTTCTCTTAAAAAGCCTCCCAAAAATCCAAACGTTCTAGGTTAATAATCCTACGTAGCGTTTACATAGCACTCTGCCTGTTGAAAGCACTGCGCAGACACTAACACAGTAAGCTTTACCACTCACACAAGGTAGGTGTGTAAGTATTATCACCCCACTTACAGATGGGGAAACTGAGGCAGGGAGGTGCAGTAACTTGGTCATGGTCACACAGCGCATCAGTCACAAAACATTGATTCTTCCAGACCTCACTGCTTCTACCCGAACCCTCCTCTCTTGAGGCCAGTCCAGACGGGGCCTGGACTTGGTCTTACAGATCTTTTCCCATGACTCTATCAGGAGCCCGTCTCTTTACAGACGACCAGATGGGTTAAAGCAGTGTCAGGTTTCCTTCAGCCCAAGACTGAGAAGTGACAAAGCACTGAACAGAGAAATGGGCCGGCAGGATATTAGCTACAGTCAAAGGAGAGGGAAGAGGCTGAAAAACTAAGAATGACTCCATCCTCAGGGTACCCGGTGGGTACATCTACATAGGGATAAAAGCTCCGCTTCCGCGGCATGGCTGTGGCCAGGGCCAACTCCAGGCACCAGCTCAGCAAGCAGGTGCTTGGGGCGGCCAACGGAGAGGGGCGGCACGTCCGGCTGTTTGGCAGCAATTCGGCGGCGAGTCCCTCGGTTCCTCTCGGAGCGAAGGACCTGCCGCTGAATTGCGGCCGAAGAATGAAGTGGTGGCGGTAGAGCTGCCGGTGAAGTGCCGCAGATCGCGATCACGGCTTTTTCTTTTTTTTTTTTTCCTGCTTGGGGTGGCAAAAACCCTGGAGCCGGCCCTGGCTGTGGCTGCCAGGCTAAACATGGCTGTGTAGACATTCAGGCTCAGGCTGGAGCCCAGCTTTTGGGACCCTCCCCCAGTTCCCGGTTCCCACATGTCTACACAGCAGTTTTTCAGCCCTGGAGCCCGAGCTCTGTGAGCCCGAGTCAGCTGACCCGGGTCAGCCGCAGGCTTTTTAATCCCTGCCTGGCCAGACCCTGTCGGAACCTGAGCCCTAAGGCAAGGCTCTGGGGTTTCTGACTCATTCTGGTGTTAGAGGGAAATTTTTGCAGAAGAGCTTCAAAGTTTCATTGCCTTAAATTTGAAAATGACTCAGCCCCTGTTTCGTGGGTGAGTTAAACCCGACTCATTTCCCTCTGCCCCCACATTCCTCTCATTTGAGGAGTCTGGAGTTTTTGAACTGATGGTGTAATGCTGACAGACCCCGGTCGGCGACAGGCGGGATCAACCCGGGGACGTCTGAAGCTTAATGCATGAGCCTCTACAGCAGGGGTAGGCAACCTATGGCGCGTGTGCCGAAGGTGGCACGCGACCTGATTTTCAGTGGCACTCACACTGCCCGGGTCCTGGCCACCGGTCCGGGGGACTCTGCATTTTAATTTAATTTTAAATGAAGCTTCTTAAACATTTTAAAAACCTTATTTACTTTACATAGAACAATAGTTTAGTTCTATATTATAGACGTATAGACTTATAGAAAGAGACCTTCTAAAAACATTAAAATGTATTACCGGCACACAAAACCTTAAATTAGAGTGAATAAATGAAGAGTCGGCACACCGCTTCTGAAAGGTTGCCAACCCCTGCTCTACAGCATGAGCTAAAAGCCAAGTGCCTTGCAGCTAAGGCTGTGGAGCAGACTCATTAATCTCTCTAAGTGGTCTCGGCGCCACTAGATGGGACAGAACCACACCCAGGCGGTGTGTGGGTTACATAGGCACATGGTAGAAGGTATTGAGGGTGGGGGAAGAATGGAGGTTTGGCTGGTGGGAAGAGGGCAGGCGGGGCTTGGGGCAGCAGGGAATGCGGGGAGGCAGTTTGGGAGTGTGGGAGAAGCGAATAAACTGGCTGTTGCTGTTAAAACTCCCAGCTGTCAAAGAGCTAATGAGGAAATTATTTAAAAAATCAACATTTGTTAACACCCGACATGAGGTAAATTCTACAGGGAAGGAGGGATCCTGCCAGTCATATCATAGATACCGAACCGAGTAAAGGTCAGAACCTCAGTAAATACCAGTAAAGGTCAGAACCCCAGCTGGCGTAAACTGACATCAGCCCCTTGACTCCCATGGGGTAACACCACCCTACACCAGCTGCAGATCTGGCCCCATTGATCCAATGGAGCAACACCAATGTACACCAGCTGGGAAACTGGCCCTATTCGCTTGGGAAGGGAACTGCTCTCTGCAGTGCTGCGCAGATGCTGGCTGGGACGCCCTAGGTGGACGAATGAAGCAATGCCCCATGGTCAACTTGACGGGGCTTCTCTGCCTGGCTGTAACTTGATAACTTTTGGCCACCGCGGCCGATCGATTCCAAAGTTTCGGGGAATGTTCTAGGCATCCGCGGGCAGAACCCTATTGATTTGGGTAAAACTCAGGGGGAGAAAGGGGCACACAGAGACCCCCTGGCACCAGGTTAGCGCCCCATCACTTGTAGCCAGGCCTGTAATTGTCTCTGGATCAAAGAACTGGTTGATGGCAGCTGTTAAAACCTCCCAGCCTAACAACTCCCATTCTCAGCTCTGCCCAGTGTCCCCCTGGAGTTTAAAAGGGGAACGCCCTGAACGACCGATCCCCCTCGCAGAACGAAAAGCAGGGCCGGCCTTAGGGAAAACGGCACCTTGGGCCAACTCGTATCTTGGTGCCCTTCCTTTGAGTTTGAGAACAGCAGCGCGGGGCGCAAGGATCAGATCCTGGCCCCGGAGCCCGGCCGGGCTGCCCAGGGAGGAGTTTCTGAGCCTGGGGGCTCCCCCGGCCATACACCCCCTGACCACCTAGGAGGAGGAAAGCGGGTGCACGGCTACTGCCCAGGCCTGCAGGAACCCAGTCGCTGGCCCGCTGGCTCCGCGGGGCGAGCCCGGCTGCCTGTGCCTCCCTGCCAAGCTGGCAGCTCCGGGCGGCATCGCTCGCCCCGCTCCCAGCTGGCCATTCAGCCCCGCTCCAGCAGCCCAGGCCGGCCAGCATGCGGCACTCGGACAGCGCCCCCGAGACCCTCTGACCAAAGAGCCCGGGGCGGTCGCCTACGTCACCCAGCCGTAAGGCCGGCCCTGATGAAAAGAAATAAATGACACAAGCTGAGCTATTCGCACATGTCCCTGCGAGAGAGGGAAAGGGGAGGGGGCCCCCAGGAAACACAGGGACGCCAGGCGCCCCAGGCGGGTACACGGAGCTCAGCCAGCACAAGCTGCAAAGGATGCGACCTTCTAATTAAAGCTGCAGCCAGAGGGCCACTAGGAGCCTTATTTTGACATCCAGCCCCTCGGCGTCTCCTAGGAAGGGGATTTTCCACGGGAACGTTTGTTCTTAGTTATAAGGGAATAAATTATTTTATTGAAACCATCACAATTGCAGGCCAGGGCCCTTTCCTACGGGAAGGCCTTGGAAATGAGCCTCGGTGCAAGTAGAAAAAAAACGTTCAAGATTTTACAGCCTCTTTTTATTTAAAAAAGGGAACAGGCTGCATGGGAGCGTCAGCCGCTAACCAGTGGAAGCTCACGCACACGCTCGTCCAGAACATCGCTCACAGCTAGGGTGACCAGATGTCCCGATTTTATAGGGACAGTCCCGATTTTGGGGTCTTTTTCTTATATAGGCTCCTGTTACCCCCACCCCCCTACCGATTTTTCACACTTGCTGTCTGGTCAGCCTACTTACAGCAGAGGGGACCCCTGCTCCCGCCGCCCTCATCCAGCCCGTCAGACTGGAGCCCTGAGCTCAGGTCAGCCAAGGGGAACAGGAACAGGGAAGGGAGGCTGCATAGATTAGCGGGAAGGGCCATGCACAAGCTGTTTGCTTTGTGATAGGGAAGTGAACAATGCTGGCTGGCTGCCAGTGCTAATGGGAGACACTTAACTGACTTTTGTGTGTTTGTTCCCCTCAAAGGACAAAGATCCCCAAACACAAGGGAAGTGCTGGGGACTAACTGCTGGCGGTTGCACTTTCATTTTTAGTTGTTTGGCCAAAGCTTTGTGGTTGTTACAGGCCAACGACCTTCCTACACACCGAGCCCCCCTGCCCTGCCCTAGCACCCCCACAAGAACTGACAGATGGCTCCCACCACTGCAAACAGGTGACCGCAAAGTAACGCACAGAGCAGAGAGCGACAAGCCGGGAGGCTGTGGGGCCAGATTCTGGTCTCGGTGACCCCAGTGTAAATCCAGAGCGACCCCACTGCCATCAATGGAGTCCGAGCTGGATTCTCATCTCGGTGTGTCCCCTGACTTCCGTGGAGTGACACCGGTTCACAACTCGCACCGGGCAGATCAGCATCGGGCTCTCTGTGCAGACACACAACAGTAGCACCGAGTTCTGCTCGTTCATCCCAGAACACGGGAGGGGGAGTTCATGCTGCAGGCACCGCTCAGGGATTGATCATTTATATAGAGCTGATAAGCGATTGCCAGATGTTGCACTAAATGGGTAATCGATTGTTCCAGCCTGGTAGGGTGCAGCTGGCCCATAGGCGGCTTATTCCCACCTGGACACAGACCGCTCGTGTCTGCGACGTGCTAGGAACATCCAGGAGTCACTTCTTCGCCCTTTATAGACCATTTATCAATGGCACCTTAGCGTGACATTTGAGCACTGAGCGTACATGGCCTGGTAAAGAGCTTAGAAGAAAACAAAACCTCAAACACTAGGAAGGGAGCCAAGCCGCTCCGGTTTCACTTCTCAGAAAAGGCAGCATTGCACTGAAATAGGAACCACAGTTTGAACTCTTCTCTGGCCCCTCAATAGCACCGCACGAGGTTTCCAGCAGCCCAGAACTTCTGTAGGGGAACCGAAAGGCAGAGAGACCACAACAGGACTGAGTGCAGCTGCCTGACACAGGGGTTGGGGCCACACCAGCCCTGCTGGGGCTGACGCTGGGTCCCTGAGGAGCTGCCCATCTCTTGGGGTTGCTGGCATGTGCCTGCAGCAGCCATATGATACCCCCCCACCCCCCTCCGTGCCCCCTCCAGTCAGGGTGTGCACATGTGTATCCTCACATCTGGGGGGAGGTGGCCTTGCAGGGGGCTTTACATCTCATCCCCCCCCCCCCACCGATTGGCCACTCCCTTGGCCACAAGGGCCCGTCCCAGCCAGTGTCTTCTCCTGACGCCCTCTCTGGGTTTTCCGTGGCTCAGCCCTTCATCCAAGTCCGGTACCGGCTCAGTCTCCATCCGGGGCATTCCCAGTCCCAGCTGCCACACAGGCAAAAGGTCCTTCCCCCTCCGGGGCTCCCCTCAGTTCTCCTCACTCTCGTCAGGGCGCTGACTACCCAGGCTGTCCCCACTGGGAGTCCCCATAGCACCTCGCCTGGTCCCCCACCCCGCCTGGGCCTCTCTGCTCCTCCCTTCTCCTTGTGGGCCCAGCTCCGGGCTTCCCCAGGGGCCTGCTCTGCTCCACGTGGGTCCCTCCACGTCTTCAGGCACTTCCCTTATTCCTCCCCCCCAAGCCTCCCAGCTCTGTGTCAGCGGTGTCCTGCTGGCTTCACGACCCCAGCTGGGCTCAGACTTTCTAACAAAGCTCCCCTTCCACCCAGCACGATCGCTAATTAGCCCTCGTGTTGCCTGATGGAGGCTGAGGGAACAGCTGCTAAGTCCTGGGCAGGGCTGAGCCCAGCTCCCCTCAACAGGCCGGCCAGCCCGGGACCGGGGGGCACAGGGCACTTGTGTGGAGGGGGCACCTGGGAGCCATGCAGCTGTTCTCCAGTCCCCAGGGCTGGCCTTGGGGAAAATGGCACCCTGGGCAGGGCCCCCGCATGGCAGGGGAAAAGAGTACACTGTACCGGGGCCCGGCCCAGGCTACAACCCCCATTACCATGTGTGGGAGGGGGCCTGTGTTACAAGTTTATACTGGGCCCAAAACAATTATGCCTGGGCCTTGACCCTGGGATTTGTATTTTGGCGCCTTTTCTTAGCGCTTAAGTGTGTTGGGGGCGGAGCTGAGCTGGAGGCGGAGCTGGGACTGGAGATGGACTCGGCTGGGGGCGGAGCTGAGCTGGAGGCGGAGCTGGGGATGGAGGCGGAGCTGGGACTGGAGATGGAGCTCGGCTGAGGGCGGAGCTGGGGAAGGAGGTGGAGCTGGGACTGGAGATGGAGTTCGGCTGGGGGCGGAGCTGGGGATGGAGGCGGAGCTGGGGATGGAGATGGAGCTCGGCTGGGGGCGGAGCTGGGGATGGAGGCGGAGCTGGGACTGGAGATGGAGCTCGGCTGGGGGCGGAGCTGGGCATGGAGCAGGGCAGGTGTAGACGGATCAGGGGATGGGACGAACTGGTGCTGAAGGACAGGGCTGGGGGTGCAGAGCCAGGCTGGGGCAGAGTGGGGCTGTTATTTGAATTTTTTCATTTAACACCCTCTTGAGCACAGTACCCCCTGACCACGGCACCCACCAATAAGTCCAGCCTTGCCAGTCCCTTTGCAACGCCTGAGCAATGCATAGGAGACGGATCGCAGCAGAGAACCAGGCCCTGAGCGTTGGCAGAATAAAGCAGGGAACTTTGCACAACTTCCTTGTTTACAGTCCAGCTGCGGGATGTGTGTTTGTTCAGCTAGACGCCTTCCAGGGAAAACAGTCTGTTGGCAGAGGGATGGGGCAATCTGCCACAGCTAACTGATTTAATGATCAACTGCACAACTCCCCTTCCTAAGAATTCGCCTTGGCTCTGTGTGCAGATTTGTGTTCAAATTCAAATTCAAGAAATCCCACAGGCTGCAGTTGGGACATGTTTATGTTTGAACATGTAAGAGGAGGAGGAAATGCACCTTACCCCCCTGATTTCTGGGTGTGTGACTCTGGTCAGGCCCACACTGGAAAAGCGTTGTCAGAACAGCTCTACCAGCATGGCTAGATTGGCTAACCCTCTGTGACAGGATCCCTGGGGTACCACCTGGGACTGTGGGGCTGCTGTGCCCCCTTAACTCTCTAGCCTGGGGTGTCTCTCACAGAGCTGTGCCAGTGACAAGCAGCAAAACCCCTCCAGGTGCTGTGATCACTCAGCCATCAGCATGTGGAGCCTCACACCCAGCTAAATTGCAGGAATGCTCCCTGAGACACTCACGAATCACACGGAGAGAGGCACCAGCCAGTCACGCCTGCACCCCAGCATTATACCGTCTGACACTGCTCAAGTCTCCCTTGGACAGTCCAAGCTCAATAATTACTTCACCGCTCTGATAAAAAGGGTAGTGGATGTACACCAGCCCTTGTTAACGTGAGCTGAGATTCCCCCAAGTACGTCAACCAAAACCACACTGTTTTAGGTAAAACATAAAAGAGATTTATTAACTACAGAACGATAGATTTTAAGCGAGTATAAGTAACAGGCAGAGAGATCAGAGTTGGTTACATATGAAATAAACATAAAATCACAGTCTAAATTCTAACTTTCACAGACTAAGCAAGATTTGAATCAAACAGTCTCTCACCCTGATAGATGCTCCGCCCTGACTCCCAAACCCTAGAACTGGTCAATAAATGAACAAAAAGGCAAAACATTTCAGAGTCGTTTTCATAGCTCCATACAGGGTAAGTCCAGAAGCTACCATTAGATCATTACCACTAGCCAGAACCCCTTGTGGTGGAGACTGGGGGAAGCTGGTATGGGACAAAAGGGGAACCATTCAGACCCCCTGGCATGGAGGGAATTGGGAGCACCCAGAACCACTAGCATGGGGGAAAATGGGAAACTTCGGGGTCACAGTTCAGGGCAACTGCACCTGTATTCCCCTTCTGTGGTCCTCCAAGGGCACCGACTCTAGGATCCCGGCTCCCCACCTCTCTTGGGCGGAGGCCTGGGTCTCTCTCCCTCCTGACTGGGATTTTTTTCCAGATTGCACAGTTCCCTGCCTACACTGCGAGTTCCCCAGCCAGCCAGACTGGCTCACCAGGCCAGCTGTGCCTTCTCCTCACAGGCTATAAACAGCATAATTACCAACAGTGACGTTACCACCCGGCTCTTTCCAAGCAAGTACGTTTATTCTTAAGGTAAAAGCATTACGGAGAAAACATAGGACAGATCCTGGCCTGCGACCAGGTCACCAGAGATCACCCCCAACCCCATCAAGGGCTCTGGCCAGGGTCAGTCCTTCATACCCCACGGAGAGGTTTTCCTGGGGGCACAAGTTCATAACAGCTGGGAGCTCAGAACAAACACCCCCCTGAATCTATCAATACACAGGTTGAGCCTTTCATCTCAGGGCCCAGCAAACAGGTGCTGAGCACACAATCGCCCTCTTACCCGGGCAGAGCTACAAAGGGCTGAGGCAGAGGGGAGGGAGAAGTTTGAATTCACCTCCCCCTAGATACTTCCCAGGAAATCCACTTTACACTATGTCGCAAAAGTTCATCCTTGCCTTGGAGGTTGTTCGGCTCAGTCCTTTGCTCATCCAGGCCCAGGGTAACCCGAAACCTTTGCATTTCAGACATAAACACTGCATTGCTTACACCGGACTCCAAAGATACTCACACTGAATTCAATACGATCTCCCAACAATACTACAGGAAATTGTCCATCACCTTTGGTATGGAGACAATGGGGGCCACACACAGCCACTGGCACGGGGAGATGTGGGAATTTGCAGGAAGTCTTTGACACAGAGGGGGTGGGAGGGCGTCCCCCCGGGAGCTAGTGGGGTGGAACGAAGGAACACAAGGAGACCCTGGCGTGTGCGGGGAGCTCAGCACACACAAGCTCTGAAGTGTGCAGCCTCCTAGTCCAGATTCCAGAGCACTTTGTCCCAGGCCCTGGGACCTCGTTCTGCCTGGCTCGCCACTTGACCTCGGCGTTTACCCCTGTGCCAATCCCATGTAAAATGCCACCCGATGAGTCCCCTCCCAGCACTGAGCCCCATGCAAATAACCCCCCCTGCTGTGCCCAGGTGTAAATGCCACACGCTGTGGGGCAGAGGGGAATCAGCCCATGGACGTGCGGGTGGGACAAGAAACAGTGTCTCTTGCCTTGGGCATTCCCAGCTGGTTAAATCCTGGTTTTCCAGCTCTCTGGTAACACCACAGGGCGCAGAGGAGCCTGAGGTTCGGTCCCTTTTACTGACACATTGTCCCAGATCACAGGAACAGCCTCCACTAGAAACTGGCCAGATCTCAAGTCATTTCATGTCCCACCCCCGCCCCTGAAAGTCCTCCGTGAAGTTTTGCGGTTTCAATATCACATTTTACCAGCGTTTACATTTTTCCCTCTCTCCTGTTGCCGCAGGACAATCACACGGGGAAGGGAAAATGCCGAACTGACTAAACATTGCAAAAATGACTCACAGGTGCTAGAAAAAGCACTGCCTGAAGTGCAATGGAACCACTGCAAAATGAGGGTTTTCTTTTCAACACAGGTACAAAACCGCAGCCCACGCAATAGAAACCCAGGCAGGGCAGTGTTAAGGTTGCACTGCTCAAATCAGCCGCCCGCACCCGTGTGTCTCTGCCCCAGAGAGATGCCCTGAGTGAATGAGGAACTTTCATTGGCCCATCCAGCCGCTCGAGCAGAGACCCCGCACAGCTCGTCACTGCCCAAGGCTGGGCAGCTTCATGGCTGCATGTGAGACTGTTACAGACCAACCTCTACAGCTCCCATCCCAGATCCCACCCTGCCTGGCGCTGGGGCGCTCAGAGCCCTGTGGCAGGAGCTCAGCACCTGTCAGGATCCAGCCCTGTGATTCTGTGGCCAGTGAGTGATCCATTGGGCACAGAGCTCACGGGCCCCCACACTGCCCCTCCCCCAGCCCTGCTCCCCGATTCCTACATCCCTGTGCATCCACCTGCAGCTGCACCCCCACAGCCCTGCCCCCACACTGCCCCCCATTCTCATCCCCTTTGCATCCATCTGCAGCTGCCTCCTCCCCCCAGAGCCCTGCCCCCCTTCCCACCCTCTGCTAATTCCTTTAGTCCAAATCCCCTACCCTGTTTCTGCATTTCCTTCCCCACTGTAACCTCAGCCCCCAATGCTGGGAGACCTGGTTCTTCTTTCCCCTGCTCTGTGCTTCCTCCTGCAGCTCCCCCATCCCCCCGCCCCTTTCCCAGGCCCCAGAGCATTAACTGACCTCTGTGCTCCCAACCCTCACAGAGCAGAGCTTCATCTGGTGTGATCTGAATCTGGGATGTGAGTGTGTGCGTGGGGGGAAGGGAGGTGGTCTGGGCCACACACACGGCTCCTGGAAAACAGAATCAACGGGAACATCCTCTTCCATTGAGTGCGGTCATCGGCAGCGCCAGGCCGAGCGCTCTCAGCCCATGGTGCACAGCCTGGATTCTTCACTCGCAGGCTGCCAGGCCAGAAGGGACCCTGAGGAGCATCTCTAGTCTGACTCCTGCATCTCACAGGCCACAGAACCTCCCCCACCCACTCCTGCAATAGCCCTGCCCAGCTACCGCCGGCAGGGAGCCGGTTACCCAGAGTTCTGTGCGGTGCAGAGTAGAAATCACAAACAGCTGGTTATAAAATCTGCTTGAAAAACAGGCGGGTGCATCCAGAGTTCACGGCTTAGAGCAGAAAAACAACATAATCTCGGGAGACTGACAGATGAGCTTTGCTGTGTTAGGACTGTAAACATCACATGCCTCCTGAGAGCAGGGAGGGGGTCAAGGGAGGCAGGAACCGGGCTGACGGGCTCAGTTACAGCCCCACTGTGTTATTATTTCTGGGTATCCCCATAGCACCTAGGAGCCGCAGTCGTGGACCAGCCCCCCAGCGTGCTGGGTGCTGTATAAACATCTGGGTCCTGCCCCAAGGACCTCAATGCCCAGGCTTTCAGAGCCCCCTGAGGAAAGGGTTCAAGGCACCTGCCCCTTTTCCTCCCTTGCACTGGGCGTCCCAAGGCTCCGAGTGAGCCCTGCTGAGCTGAGGCTCCCTAGGCTAAAGGAGACGGGGGCTCTAGCTAACGTGGTGCCCAGGGCCACCTCCCAATCACACGTCACCCTCACCGCACCCTGCCAGGTAGGGAAATGCAGCCACCCCCGTTTGGCACATGGGGACCTGAGACACAGAGCGGCTGAGTGACTTGCTCAAGGACACCCAGGGAGTCGGTAGCAGAATCAGAAATTAAACCCAGGTCTCTAACTCCTAGCAGAAGGGCTTAGACAAGTGTCCTAACCACTGGACCATCCTGCCTCCCCTCTGCAGCCCTTGAGCTTAGCCAGAGGCCAGTTTGCTCCCCAGGCCAGGAGCTGCTAAAGCCGTGTCATGCTCAGGTCTCTGACCCTCCCCCGCAGCACCCCCAGCCCACAACAGGCACCTAGAGGCACAAGCAGAAGCTGCCTCAGCAATAGAGAGCTGAATCACTTACAGAGTAATTACACTCTGAACAGTGACTTTAAAAACAGCCCCGGCATGCTCAGCGATCTTCCCTGTGTGTGGTGTGGGCTGGGACGTTTGTGGGAGAGACTGGTGGAATTTACAGCTCAGAATTTGCTTTCACTGACACTTTTCTCTTCTTTGCCCTGCAGAGTCAGCACAGCTGGGGAAAGAGAGAACTGGCAGATGTATTATCCCTAGGGTGACCAGATAGCAAATGTGAAAAATCGGACAGGAAGTGAGGGGTAATAGGCGCCTATATAAGAAAAAGCCCCAAATATCGGGACTGTCCCTATAAAATCAGGACATCTGGTCACCCTAATTATCTCTGGTATCACAAACCCTGCAGCCCTGTGATCTCTTCCCCTCCTGTCTCCGGTGACCCCTATGCAGCCCCCGCCCCCTTCCCATCATGCCCTTGGTGACACATGCTATCCCCATCACCTTCCTATCCTGCTGATTTGTGGGGAGGGGCGTGGGGGTCACGTGATCCCATTGATGGGATCATGGACCCCCCGGGCCTCCCCCAGATTTTAATTGCTAAAGCTGGGTGCCCCCAGGTGCCCTCCACTCTGCCCCCTATCCATCTCTGCCCCCTCCCCTCCCCCCCCGGCACCAGTTGCCTCTAAGTATTACAACACTTATGATAAAATCATGAGTGGTTTCCAACAATGTCTGGTTAACCTTAAACACATGAGCAGTCACACTGAATCCATGTGAGCAAAGTCTGGTGTGTTTTTAAAGGTTTGCAGGATAAGGGTTCACAGTGGAAAGAGTGAAATGAATGAAAGAAAGAAACGATATAAACTGAAAATGTAGATAAAACAATTGCTTCTAATTTTTGGCTTTCAGGAAGCATAGACACTTCATGTAACAGTAGCAGATTTTTTAAAATGTTAGACAGAAGTGGGGTTTTTATTTCATTTTATTTACTGTTGTATTTCAATACACAATGAGAAAGATGACAAAGCCTGATTCTTCTAACTCAGGATGGTTGTGTGGCTAAGGTGGTGCACTAGGATCAAGAAATCCGGTTTTGGTTCTTGATATGTTAAAGTATGTTTACACTAGAACTATTAACTAATATGATTGTACCATTGGCAAGGGCACAGGGCTTTGTTCATGTTACATTTAATCCTAGGATTATTCTAACATGGCCAAATTCTTGAGCGCTCTCTGCTTCTGTTTCCCAACTGTACAATACAAAGGCAGCACTATTCTTTCTCCCCGCACCATGTGTGTCTTGTGTATGTAGATTGTGAGCTCTGTGAGAAGGGACTATCTCTCACTGTGTGTCTGTGCAGCGCCAAGCACAATGGGGCCCTGATCTCAGCTGGGCAGGGACTGTCTCTCACTGCGTGTTTTCTCTCACATACTTAAAGTTCCTGTAACCATCATGTAATAAAATTGTAAGCTCTTTGGGGCAAAGACTGTCTTTTTGTTCTGTTTGTACAGCGCCTAGCACAATGGGGTCCTGGTCCATGACTAGGATTCCTAGGAGCTATGATAATACAAATAATAATGCTCCCATTCTCCTCTGTAGGACAGGCTCCCGGCTCCCAAGATGCACGACTGTCTCCGCTCTTGGGGAGTTGCCTCGGTGCATTATGGAAGACCCATGGCTGCAGTGCATCACAAGAGATGAAGTCTGTCTGGTGAGCTTTGTCCATATAGGGACATGAGGCACCTGAACTACAGCTCCCATGATGCACTGCAGCAGAATTTCCAAACTAAAATATTTTGAGTTTCAGCCAAAACTTTCCATTTTTGGGTGTTCAGTTTTTCAACAAAAAGTCTAAATTTTCCACGGGAAACAGACCCTTTTTGTGTGAAATTTAATTTAATCCCAATTTTCCATCAAAAAACAGTTTCAGTGGGAAATTTTCAACTAGTCCTAACTGCTAACACCTTTACATTCCTGTATGTTCGCCACACATACCATAGACCTGACACTTCTGCAGTCTGTACAGTGAAGTCAAATTTATGCACTCTACACACACAAGTATTCAATATAAATACCCATCCACACACATGCATGCCTGCACATGCATAAACACGCATACACTACTTCTACAGACATTATCAAATACCTGAATGATGCTGGTGTTGGGGGGGACTGGAACCCCACTGTGTTAGACACTGTACAAACACTAGGAAGACACGGAAAACTTGCACTGAGAGATGACAAGTGAGAGACAAAGTGTATGTGGGGGATACAGGTAAAGAGGTGCAATATTTAATATACTTTTTTTTCTCTGCCCAACAGTCTGAATGTAGCTGGTTGTTGACAATCAGTATGAACTTTATGGCTGCATATAGTCATGTGATGATGGATTTGGGCACCAAATGGGGAATTAGGCAAGTCCATCTGGTTTTTGTTCTCTATGCATTTTTGTTTACTTCTTTTTTCTGAGAAGTCCATGGGCAACATGTTAAGCGATAACAAAAGAACCTCACCACTTCTATGTTAAGTTTCCGTCAGCAGTCATGAACATATGTCACTTTGGAGGGGTGAGCAAATCTGTGCTTTAGACCCTTCCTGAGACCACATTCCAAATATCCATGTTCCCCCATTGTTTGTGCTCATACTTGGCTTTTCTGGTTCATCAGCATTGATCTTCATTAGCATCTAGTGGTTAAAGCATGGCCTGTAGTTAAGGCATTAGCTGAAAACTCAGATGATCTGGGTTCAGTTCCTGGCTCTGTCACAGGTTATTATTGTTCATTCTTTGGCCCAAGCTACTAGCCGGTATTCAGGGCTCCAGAGTGTTGCTTCCATTAGGAGAAGACAAAAACTCTGCCCAAAGTCCTGTTTCCTTGAGCACAGTAGCAACAAACAGTGGCAGGCAGTTTCCTCGCTCAGAAATTCCCACGTCTCTCCCTGCAGCGAGCCCTGTGCTCAAGGAGCCCTGTCTCTCTGCTCCCTCTCAGATCACACTCACAACTGCTCCTCCTGGATCCCTGGCTTAAAACACGCAACCTAGACTCAGTCTTTGTATCCAGGGACCACAGCCCACATGGCGTAGCTGTGAACTGCCATGCAGCCTAGTCCTTGGGCAGATGCCTCCATTGTCTGTGACTATCTTTGCCACAGAAAGGGGCTTGACCAGGGCCGGCTCCAGGCACCAGCTGAACAAGCAGGTGCTTGGGGCGGCCACTCGGGAGAGGGGCGGCACGTCCAGCTATTCGGCGGCAATTCGGCGGAGGGTCCCTCACTCCCGCTCGGAGCGAAGGACCTCCCGCCGAATTGCCGCCGCAGATCGCGATCGCGGCTTTTTTTTTTTTTTTTTTTTTTTTTGCTGCCTGGAGATATTTAGCAAGATCCAGAGCTGGATGTTTGAAGCTGTTCTTCCTTTTCCACATACAGAGCATCTGAAAAGAGTTTGCAGTTTCACCGTTTGAGAGATTTACTCCCTGCTTTAGCTAGAAAGCTCAGGGCAGCCTTTGCTGGGAAGGGACTACGGCGCCTCCATAATAACATCAACCAGCGCAGCAGGTGTCCAATAACTGATATGTCCGTTAGAAGTGGTCAGAATTTATTTATCCAGGGAAAAATTCAGTGAAAATTAAAAATGAAATCGTTTTCATTAGGGCTGTTGATTAATCACAGTTAACTCACGCGATTTAACTCAAAAAAATTAACCGCAAATAAAAAAATTAATCACGATTAATTGCAGTTTTAATTGCACTGTTAATTGAAATTTATTAAATTTTTGGATGTTTTTCTACATTTTCATATATATTGATTTCAATTACAACACAGAATACAAAGTGTCCAGTGCTCACTTTATATTCTTTTTATTACAAATATTTGCACTGTAAAAATGATAAACAAAAGAAATGGTATTTTTCAATTCACCTTAAACAAGTACTGTAATACAATCTCTTTATCGTGAAAGTGTAACTTACAAATGTAGATTTTTTTTGGTTACATAACTGCACTAAAAAAAAAAAAAAGTAAAACTTTAGAGCTCACAAGTCCGCTCAGTCCTACTTCTTGTTCAGCCAATCGCTGAGACAAACAAGTTTGTTTCCATTGATGGGAGATGCTGCTGCCTGCTTCTTATTTACAAAGTCACTTGAAAGTCACAACAGGCATTTGCATGGCACTTTGTAGCTGGCATTGCAAGGTATTTACGTGGCAGATAAGCTAAACATTTGCATACCCCTTCATGCTTCGGTCACCATTCCAGAGGACATGCTTCCATGCTGATGATGCTCGTTAAAAAATAATGCATTAATTAAAGTTGTGACTGAACTCCTTGGGGGAGAATTGTATGTCTCCTGCTCTCTTTTACCCGCATTCTGCCATATACAGGTCTGTCTCATCTTACGCTGGGGTTACGTTCCGCGGTCAGCGCGTAAAGCAAAAACTGCCTATAGTCAAAATTACATTGAGTGTAATGGCGGGCAGAATCGCCCGCACTACAGAAACAGTATTTAAATTGTTATTTTTCTCTTTTTGTTTGTTTTTTTCTTGTTTTTGCCGACCATGTAAAGCTGAAATTGCACGTGTTAAATGCGCCTAAGATGCGACAGACCTGTATTTCATGTTATGGCAGTCTCGGATGATGACCCAGCACATGTTTGTTTTAAGAACACTTTCACTGCAGATTTGACAAAACGGAAAGAAGGTTGAAACCCAATATGAGATTTCTAAAGATAGCTACAGCACTTGACCCAAGGTTTAAGAATCTGAAGTGCCGTCCAAAATCTGAGAGGGACGAGATGTGGAGCATGCTTTCAGAAGTCTTAAAAGAGCAACACTCCGATGCAGAAACTACAGAATCCGAACCACTAGAAAAAGAAAATCAAACTTCAGCTGGTGGCATCTGACTCAGATGATGAAAATGAACGTGCATCAGTCCGCACTGCTTTGGATTGTTATTGAGCAGAACCCTCATCAGCATGGACGCATGTTGAAGCATGAAGGGACATATGAATCTTTAGCGCATCTTTGTTCTTTGTTCCTAGATGAATACATTGACATCTCTTCAAAATAAAACACATACTTGCACCTAGTTTACCCAATAATCCAGATTGCTCTGAATCAGTGACCTGCCCTCTTCATTATTTACCACGGCCCCAATTTTTGTGTCATCTGCAAACTTTATCCGTGATGATTTTATTTTATTCCAGATCTTTGATAAAAATGTTAAATAGCATAGGGCCAAGAAGCCATCCCTGTGGGACCCCATTGGAAACACACCCGCTTGATGACAATTCCCCATTTACAATTGCATTTTGAGATCAATCAGTTAGCCAGTTTTTAATCCATTTTATGTTAATTTTATATCATTCTAGTCTTTTAATCAAAATGTTGTGCCGTACTGAGTCAAACACTTTACAGAAGTCTACAGATATAACTTCAATACTATTATCTTTTTCAACCAAACTAGTTAGCTCATGAAAAAAAGATATCAGATTAGTTTGACAGAATCTATTTTTCATAAACCCATGTTGATTTGCATTCATTACATTACCCTCATTTGATTCTTTATCAGTCAAGTCCCATATCAACAGCTCCATTATCTTGACTGGAATCGACGTAAGACTGACAGACCAATAATTACCTGGGTCATTCCATTTACCCTTTTTAAAAATTGGCAAAACATTTGTTTTCTTCCAGCCTCTGGAACTTCCCCAGTGGTCCAAGACTTTTTGAAAATTAACATTAATGGTCCAGCAAGCTCCTCAGCCAGCTCTTTTAAAACTCTTGGATGCAAGTTATCCAGACCCACTCATTTAATAATGTCTATCTTTAGTAGCTTCTGTTTAACATCCCCCAGAGATACTAGTGGAACGTAAAAAACGTTATCATCATCATATGATGAGACTATATCATCTTTTTTTTCCCCAACTACAGAACAAAAATATTTGTAGACCACTTCTGCCTTTTCTATATTCTTATTGATCATTTTACCATTTCCATTTGGTAGTGGATCAATACAATTGTCAGGATTAATATAGTTTAAAAACCCAATGTTATCTTTAACTCCACTCGCCATAGACTTCTCCTTCTATCTCTTTGCTTATGTTATCAATTTTCTACAATTCCTAATTTCTCATTTATATTCGTTACTGTCAACTTCCCCTTTTTCTCATTTGTTAGGTTATTTTTATAGCTGATTTCACTTCCCCTTTACTTAGTCTTTACTCATCACCACACAGCCTTCTGCTATTTCCTTCTTGATTTTACTATTGCTCATTTTTCCTTCTGCAGAAACCAAACCTTTTGAATTCTCTTGAAAGCCTCCCATTCATTCTTAGTAACCCATATTGTGAGGAGTTTCTTTGTACTGACCGTATCCAGTCTGATCTTGCTCTTCATGAGATATTTGATATTTATGAAAAAGTATTTGTTAATTCACAATAGTCTCACTGTAGTAGGTCGTCTGCTGTTCCTACAAGCTATTGTGGTGCAGAGTGAATGATTCAGGGATCAACAGATGGCTCATTCACTGCACAACTTAGATACAAGCTTCTTTATTGGACTGAATGTCTAACTGAGAAACCTACCATGTGCTGTGTGTGAGCAAAGGCCCTGATCCTGCAAACACCCATAAATAAGTAACTTTAATGACGGGAGTAGTGCCGAAGTCAATGGGACCATTCATGTAATTATTGATATTGCAGTGACGCTCAGCAGCCCCTGGCTGAGATCAGAGCCCTGTTGCGCCGGGCGCTGCACAGACACACGGCGAGAGACAGTCCCTGCCGCAGCTGAGATCACGGCCCCGTTGTGCCATGCGCTGCACAGAGACACAGTGCGTGACAGTCCCAGCCCCAGCTGAGATGAGGGCCCTGTTGTCCCGGGTGCTGCAGAGGCACAGGGTGAGAGACAGTCCCTGCCCCAGCTGAGATCAGGGCCCTGTTGTGCCGGGCGCTGCACAGACACACAGTGAGAGGCAGTCCCTGCCCCAGCTGAGATCAGGGCCCCATTGTACCCTGCTAGGCTAAGTGACTTGCCCAATGTCACACGGAATCTGTGTCAGAGCTGAGAACTGACTCCACGTGGTCTTCTGAGTGCCAGCCCAGGGCCTGAACCACTGAGCCATCCGGCCTCTCTTTAGAACAACAGTTAACTGCACATCAGCCCAGAACAACCGCATTGTGTAAAGCGACACATCGGAGCACGTGAGGAAGAGGAAGAGACCTGGAGACAGAACCGATGGCTCTAGTAGGAAACAAGACAATTGGGATCGAAGCCGCAGGAGCACTGATGACACAGACAGCACAGGACAAGGTCCTCACCTGGGGAAAGGGACCCTTAACAGAGGGGAGGGGCAGGTGGCTGGTGAGTCAATGGAAATTAGGAGGATGTGGACTCGCAGGGGCACAATGGGGACGTGCTGCTGAATGTTGTTAGTATTTAGCACCTGGCAAACACTGCGGGGAGTTTCATCGTTAGGGAAACGCAGGGCGGTGGAATTCCCCACGTATCTTCACCTGGCCACACGGCCTCTCTCGGTGTCCCTGACCCTCTGGGAATGTCCTGCTCAGGGTTCAGAGCCAGGCCACACTCAGAGCCCTACAAAGACAGCAAGGAACCCGTCCTCACAAAGCCCTCTGGGGCATTTTGCTATTTCCCCATGGGTGACGTGGCGAAGAGGAATGGAGAGAAGTTCTCAATTTGAACTCCCCCACTGAGTCCGGGGAAGACTACACTGCAGTGAATCCCCCAGCATAGCCAGGTGGCCACAGCTACGCCCCCATAACCTTGTGGGGTAGGCACGGCCTGCTCTGAGGGACGGGGTTTTCCCCTCGGGGTAGGACCACCCCCCGGCGCGATGGTAGCTACATTGACAGAAGCGCTCTTCCATTGACACAGCAGCAGCTACACCGGGGGTGAGGTCGGCACAGCTACGGTGCTCAGGGGGGTGTTTTTTCACACCCTGACCAATGTCGCTATGCCAACCCTACGTTCCGGGTGTGGACCAGGCCTGGGTGTCCAATACCTGACAGTGGAAGTCATGTCCCGCTAGGGAGGCATTTCTCGGGGACATGCTGCCCCGGGGGGGCGGGGGAGGGCCTGCACTCAGCTAAGGCCCATCCAGTACAGCTGGTCAGTCGTTCTCTGTCAGAGGGTTTGCTGATGGAAAATTCCATTTTTGATTAAGCAACAAGGTGATGTTTTTTTGTGGGGAAAATTTCAAATTTTAATCAATGCCCCCAAATGTTTAGCTAAAAACTTTCTCAGTTCAGCTGAAGATTTCCAGGGTCTGAAAGAAACGTCAACATTTTCCACAGAAAAACTCCTCTCTATTTTCCAGCCCACTCCAATCACCAGCGCTTGTCCAGCTCTCCTAGGCTGGCTCTGCAGAAGCCTTTCCCTAGCCGCCTTCGTCCTTCCTTCTGGTCTCAGCAGAAGACAGCCCAGATGCAGGCGGGTGCGGTTGTGGTGATGGAGCTCACACAATCTGTCAGGAAAAAGATCTATGGGCCGAGGTGGATTCACAGGGTCAGTGTCACGTCACACGTGGGCAGGAAGAGCATTTCCACGCCTAGCTGAGCGGAGGCACAAGCGTGAAGAATTCAGAGCCATCAGAAACGGATTTCACACCCCAGCGAATGTATTCACATGTGACCGGTTCTGACAAGAAATTGACTTTTGTTCACTCTAATAATATAACCTTAGGTTTGTGGGTCTGATTAACACCTATGTCAAAACCTGGGCGTATCTGAGTGTGATCACACCTACGTCAAAGTCCCTGGGCTATTCCAGAACAAGTTTTCACACCCCAGCCCCCAACTCGCCCACACCCCTGGGTGCTGCTTCGTTGCCATCGTTACCCAGTCCTCTGCTGCTGGGTGTGCGACACGTCTCAGTTTTCACCGGTTTGCACCAGCAGGCGTTGGGGGAGGCTGGAGCCCATCCCCCACGCACCTCCGAAACCAGGGGGGCTTGGGGAGAACCAGGCGTAGCCAGGACAAGTTTTGGGACAGCCAGTGGGAACCGGCGTGGTGCTAGGAGTCAAGGGGTGGGTGGTGTTGGAGGGAGTCCGGGAGACGGATGGTCGTGAGGGGACGGGGGAGCTTGGAAGGGTTATTGGGAGGGGTGGGAAGAGGCTGGGGCCCCTTGGAGCATTGTTCTCATCCACCCCTCACCCCAATAGCCCCCCCATCTTCTCATTCTGTCCCCCCCCCCCCCGCACCCTCCAGTCTGACCTTGCCTCCCTCAGTTCCCCATTGGCCTGGAGTGAGCTGGGGGCACAGAGATGTGGCCCGTCCGACACGGCCCCACCACGGCCCCCGGGAGGAAGTCCCACAGCTGCCCCACACCCAGAGGAATGGGGAAGATCTTAGCTGGGCTGGGGGGCAGGTGTGACAGGGCTGCCAAGGGCGTGAGGGCCCCACCAGAGGCTTGGCAGCCCCCAGACGACTTTCTCACCACCTCCCTCCCACTCCCCCATCCAGCTTTTGGGAGAACTGTTGCAGGGCGTGCTGGCCCTTTAAGAGGGGTTCCAGGTGCAGTTTTGCCCTGGACAGGTGACTCCTGGGACTTGTAGTTCCCAGGGCTGATGGGAACGATAGGCTTCACTGCAAGGCATGCTGGGAAGGGAGCTTTATATAAGAATGTCCTGTGTTGCTCAGTAGGTGGAGGGCAGGTTATGGGTGATGTGGGAGAGGACAAGAGCTATGGGTATAGTCCTCAATGCAGGGAGGGGGGTGTGTGTATGAAAAGGGCTCGAGAGGGAGGCTGGATCCAGGAGGGCTCCTGCAGTACTCGGAGGAGGGAACAGGTGTCGGCAGTTTCCCTGGGTGTTGGAGGGAGTGAAGTGGGGAGAAGCTGAGATGCAGCAGATGGACCCAGGGCAGTTGCTCATGGCAGAGGGAGCGCGTGAGCTGGATGTGGTGCACTCACCATCATGGAGCAGGTCCTCAAGGAATCAATTCTGAAGCACTTAGAGGAGAGGAAAGTGATCAGGAACAGTCAGCATGGATTCACCAAGGGCAAGTCATGCCTGACTAACCTAATTGCCTTCTATGAGGAGATAACTGGGTCTGTGGATGAGGGGAAAGCAGTGGATGTGTTATTCCTTGACTTTAGCAAAGCTTTTGATACGGTCTCCCACAGTATTCTTGCCGGCAAGTTAAAGAAGTATGGGCTGGATGAATGGACTATAAGGTGGATAGAAAGCTGGCTAGATCGTCGGGCTCAACGGGTAGTGATCAACGGCTCCATGTCTAG
>QXTE01000457.1:362218-372995 GCA_003942145.1 Platysternon megacephalum
TTCCCCTCTATTCGACATTGGTGAGGCCTCACCTGGAGTACTGTGTCCAGTTTTGGGCCCCACACTACAAGAAGGATGTGGAAAAATTGGAAAGAGTCCAGCGGAGGGCAACAAAAATGATTAGGGGGCTGGAGCACATGAGTTATGAGGAGAGGCTGAGGGAACTGGGATTGTTTAGTCTGCAGAAGAGAAGAATGAGGGGGGATTTGATAGCTGCTTTCAACTACCTGAAAGGGGGTTCCAAAGAGGATGGATCTAGACTGTTCTCAGTGGTACCAGATGACAGAACAAGGAGTAATGGTCTCAAGTTGCAGTGGGGGAGGTTTAGATTGGATATTAGGAAAAACTTTTTCACTAGGAGGGTGGTGAAGCACTGGAATGGGTTACCTAGGGAGGTGGTGGAATCTCCTTCCTTAGAGGTTTTTAAGGTCAGGCTTGACAAAGCCCTGGCTGGGATGATTTAGTTGGGATTAGGTCCTGCTTTGAGCAGGGGGTTGGACTAGATGACCTCCTAAGGTCCCTTCCAACCCTGATATTCTATGATTCTATGATTCACACCCCTGCGCCAAGGGGCTGAACCCCCTGACAAAGGTGGGAGAAGGTCCAGGAGACAGGGCTGTGGCCAGGCATGGAGGGGACTGGGTCAGAGGTCGCTATTGTTTTGTTTTCCTCTGGCCTCCAGCAAGGGGGTAATGGGGGTGGTTGAACTGCAGAGCTAAGCTGCCTAGTAAGAAGAGGGAAACTGAGGCAGTGTCTGTGTCTTTACATGGGAGAGGTTTTGGTTCACTATTACAAGAACTAATTCTCCTGCTGGTTCAGGCTGATTTAACAGTGCCAGTCTGGGCTGGTCCCTTGGGCAAAGAGGCAGCACTTTGGCAAAGGAACGGAAATCCTGGAGAGATACTGAAATAAATGGGTTACCTCTTCCCGCCATTGTTCTTCTCTTCCTGCCATGTCCTCTGACGCAGTTATTGGAGGAAATTGTTGTTGTGTCACAGCTTCAGAATGTAAATCTGCCCTGTAGAGCCACATGAGAACCTCCAGCAGGCAGGGCATTTCAAACCCCTGATGAGAGGGTGCCTGGTTTATATAAAAGATGCTGCCTGAAATAAACCATAGTATTATATTGCTGTGCACTCAGAGAACTCCAAAAGCAGCAAGGAAAGCAATGAAGAAGAAACTGTCATTCAACCTAAAAGATGGAAACATGGGGGGGTTTGTTCTAATTTAAGACAGTAATGAGCTGTCCAGTACAAGCCTGATTTTTAAAGGATCCTAGCAGTTGTCAGACTGGATCAGATCCGGGGTCCGTCTACATCTTTGGGATTTAGTAGCAGGAGTGTTATAGTCGAGACACAAGAAATAATTCTTCCACACTACTCAGCACTGATGAGGCCACACCTGGAGTGCGGTGTCTAGTTCTCAGCACCACACTTCAGGAAAGATGTGGACAAATTGGAGAAAGTCCAAAGGAGAACCACAAAAAATGATGAAAGGTCTAGAAAACATGACACATGAGGCAAGATTGAAAAAACCTGGGTTTGTTTAGTCTGGGGAAGAGAAGACTGTAGGGGGACCTGATGACATTCTTCAAGCATTTAAAGGTTGGTATAAAGAGGAGGAGGAGGAATTGTTCTCTTTAACCACTGAGGACAGGACAAGAAGCAAAGGGCTTCAATTGCAGCAAAGGAGGTTTAGGTTGGACATTAGGAAAAACTTCCTATCTATCAAGGTGGTGAAGCACCAGAACAAATTACCTAGGCAGGCTGTGGAATCTCCATCACTGGTGGGTTTTAAGAGCAGGTTAGACACACACCTGTCAGGGATGGACTAGAGAACACATAATCCCCTGCACTGAGGGGCAAGTTCCCTCCTGACCCCTAATAGTTAGAGGTTGTCTTCTGCCCTGGACGGATTGATGGATCACTTGATGGTTCTGTGTTCTTTCATTCTCCCTGTGGCACCTGGCACTGGCCACTGTCGGAAGACAGGATACTGGGTAGATGAACCTTTGGTCTGAGCCAGTCTGGCTATTATGTTCGTATGCCCTGAAAGCAGGAGGGTTTATAGCTCTTCGAAAACCCTTGGGTGCCTTTCAGAATCTTTACTGTTACACCTCTGGATGTTCCATTATCCATAGAAATGCCTCCTCCTATTTTGAATCCTACCAAGCTCTTGCCCTCAATAGTCTCTTGTGGCAGTGAGTTCCGCTGGCTAATTGTGTGATAAAGCAGTGCCTTTATCTACTAGGTTTAAATCTGCCACTTTTCCATGTAATTGGCTGTTCCACTGACACCCTCCCTTGTACTCAACCCATCCTCCTGGTATGTCTTCTGTGTGGCCCCTCGGCCAGAGGAGAACACCAGGCCTGCATTTCCAGCTGGCTGATCAGACATGGTGCGTTTGGCTTCTCCTCTAACTCATACACCAGAGGGGAGGGACCTCCCCACACAGTAAAAATCAGAGTAACCAGCCTCAAGAGGGGTGTTAGGTGATATCCAGATTTGAACCAGGGACTTTCATAGCTGAACACACCAACAGTTACAGCTTGAGCTAAAGAGCCAGGTTTTAGAAGCAGGAGCGGTGATGGCTTATAGTCTCTGTGGATTGAGCACAGCATCGGACACATAACACACTGACCGATGGACCACACAACCAGATCAGCTGTTGATTGTGGGGCTGTGTGACAGAGCTGCTGGGAGAAAGTTTGTTCAGGGTCTCCTGGTGCGAATGGTGCAATGCTGGAATATCTTCCGGCTGGAGACACCCATACAGCTGGCTGCATCTCTGGGTGAAGTATGGGAGCAGAACAGATGTGATTTATCTCAATTTGCTTAAGGGATCTGGAAACCCAATTCTCATTTACATTTGGGAGGCCAAATCACATGGGTGGGTTTGAATCTGTCAGCCCAGCACCACAGGAATTGCCCTGTCTTTCCAGTTCAGAGCATTGCTCATCTCTGGCTGAAATCAGACCCTGCCCTGGCCCTCAGCGGGAAGGAGCCATCCCTGAGGCATCACCCTGAAATCTCATGGCCCTGCCCTATTTCAAAGCCTATTGGCCGGAAACTCCCCCCAGCCGGGACTCCAAAGAGAGGAAAAGCTGGACAAATGCTACAGCTGCTCCCTGGCTATTGCGATGGGTACGTTGGTACCACCTTCCCCTGCCCCGCCCGGCACAGAATGATCTCCACAGTTCTCAGAAACCCTCAGCGTGTCTCACTTAAACTGAGCCACAAGTAATTCTGAGACACTGACACCACAGCGTCCGTCTCCTCTGCCCTGTCGGCAGTTGGCTCAGGGCCAGTGACACCAGGCCCATGCCATCCCCGGGCAGTGCCCAGCAGAGGTGGCGGAGCAGAGACATGGAAGTGTGCGATACCTCTGAGCTGCTTCCGCCTGCTCGGACTCAGAGGTAACCCAGGCTGGGGCAGGCTGAGACTAGGGGGTATCACAGAGAGGTGGGCGGGGGCAGAGACTCCAGCCATCCCCAGCCACAGGATGGGCCCCTCGGGGGTCCATTGCAGGGCGATGCCGTTACGACAGCCCTGAGGCTGCTGGAATTACGCTGGAGGTCGACACAGCCCCCTGCCCCTGGTCTGCTCCCAAGAGCAAAGCTGCTGTGGCCCCATTTTCCCTTCTCAGCTGCACCGAGCAGATGCTGGCGCACCAGAGCAGCCAGCCCAGAGAGTTTATCTTGACACCATTTGTATCTCTCTGCTGGGAAGCTGTTCGTGCACGGCTGTGCTGAGAGTCACGCCAGCCTCATGTTCACAGACAGCAAACAAGTGAGTGGGTGGAGCCCACGCCCATCCCACCCACGTGCAAATCCAGCTGTTCCCTTCATAGCCTGGGACAGCCACACAGCCCAGCGCGCTGAGCCAGTGTCCGCAGCTTGCAGGAGGATACAGACGCCAGGGGCTTCAGCAGGGGGTCAGAGAATGACACCCAGGAGCACCGCCAGCTTTTTTGCTGCCCTAGGTGGCGGAAGGTCCCGCCCCCGAAATGCCGCCCCCGACAGAGGTGTCAGAAGGTCCCGCCCCCAAAATTCCGCCGACGACCGGGGCGGCCGGCGCCCCCCAAATGTTAGCGCCCGTCGCCTAATGGGTTGCGCCGGCCCTGATGACACCCCTTCCCCCCGCCCACAGGACCTGCACTTTATTAAGGCCCCTCCATCCAAGAGCTGTGCCAAAGGGCAGTTTTCTGTCATATCCTGGATTAATCATCCTGAATTAAATAAAACCTCATTGAAGTCAGTTTCATACCTCCAGGGGGCTTTATATGTAAAATGCAATTGTTGGTGTGTTATTATAGGGCTGTACATAACTGTTCAGGGAGGTGACCTAATCTCGGGGAAATGTTCGGAACGTCAAAGATCGGTTTGGGACAGTACCGTGTGTAGGGGGGCTCCTAGGCGGTACCTGGGAGGCCTAGTGAAGCCAGGCCCTGGGGAGAAAAGCCCCATTGTCGGCTGGTTACCTGCCCCTGGGAACTCCAGATCGGAGAGCCCTGAACGGTGTAAAGGCCGGACTGAGCTTTTCCCGAGGGCACCAGTTCTGAGCTGAGGCTGCTGTGAACTTGTGACCAGAGCAGAGCCCCCTTTGTGGGGCTGAAGGGCGAATCCTCTCCCAGCGCCCACGTTGGGGAGAGCCCTGGTGAGCTTACTTGAAAATAAAGCTGAGCTCACAATGAAACCCTGGGGGAATGGATCCCCAGGGGTGTTACTCCTGTGGGGGGACAGACCCACTGGTGTCCCATGGCCGCCTTTCACTCTGATACAACATCCCATGATGCACTGCTCCCCAGAGAGAGACCAACCGTCGCAAACTGCAGTGACCCTCCGGCTGCCAGTTATCTCACGCACCCATGGCTAGGTCAGGCTCTGAGCTGGGTCTGGGGTCTCCCTGGCAGTGCTGAGGCAGATCTGAAGACACCGTTAACGGTTAGTCATCTCACAACAAGTGGTTATCGGTCCCCACCAACCTGATTGTTGCAATATGAGAAAATGTGGTCAAACCAATGTCAGTCCCTACCCCTACTTTTGAATACACATCTCATTTTCTGTCATTTTTCACCAGCTCGCTATGTTTTTCAATGGGATTCTCCCCTGCCACTGTGTGAAAGACCCACACAAAACTGGGAAACTGACTAATTATATGAAAGAAGCATACGAAAGATGAAGACTGACTAACTGACTATACAGGGTTGTACTTTCATAAGTTCATAGATTTTACAGATTCATAGATTTTAAAGGTTGAAGGGACCATTATTGTTCATCTAGCCTGACCTGCATCACACAGACCAAAGCATCTCACCAAGTGACTCAGCCATCAGGCCCGTGACATGTACCTGAACCAGACTGTGTTTTCTAGAAAGACCAATCCAGCCTCGGTGCAAAGACTCCAAGTGATGGACAATCCACCTCGTCCTGGGGGAAGCTGCTCCAATGGTTAATCACCCGCCTGCGAAAACACTGGGCCTTATTTCCTGTTTGAATTTGTCCCGCTGCAACGTGCAGCCCTGAATCTCATTTGGCCTTTGTCTGTGAGAGTAAAGAGCCGTCTGCTCTCAGAACCCTTCTCCTCATGTAGAGACTTATAGACCCACACCTCCCATGTGCCGGGTGAGTGCCCCAACCACTGGGTATCAGTGGGGGCCCTGGCACCCCCGCCTCATCCAGTGACTTAGCAACTGACACCTAAGTCCCATGGAGAATCTAGCCCCCAAGTTTATTGTTTGGCCTAAATGATTTGATGAATTCACAAAGAGTTTTGGCTGACCCAAAACTGTGGTTTGTGTGGACACACAATACAGTCAGATAATTGCCCCCAGGTCTGTTATTTAGTCTCTCACTGTAAGGCAGGTTTTCCCAGCCTCAGATCATTCCTGTTGTTCTTCTCCATGAATGCATTTCATTGTAATTTGTGTTTACACCCCTTTATGTAATAGCTAGTTATTGGCACTGTAATAATGGCATGCTGTCACGCTAGTGATGCATGGAAAATAAATGTCACAGCTGCCCATTAATGCACTGATTGTCCTCAGCATCCTGCCCAGAAATTAACCATATCTTGTGGTACTGATTAAGAGTTGACAGAAATTGACAACATTCCCCATTCAGTGATGAGAAAGCCAGAGCCAGTCGGGCTGCAGTCTGATCTCTGCAGGAGTGTGCGGGGCCTGATTTACACCAGTGTGTGGTCATTTACACCAGTGCAAAATGCTTCCAAATCCCAACACTGGATACTTGCCTTGAACTAATGTTAATGACTGCACACGGGGCAGGACCCTGGGGAAACAGGCTGATAGCCTTTGACTGGGTGGAGAGGACACATTTCTGTGACAACACATTCTGATCAATTCTAGCAATGGAAGGACTAAGAACTCTGTGAGTTCATTTCCTGGAATGGAGCCTCTGTTGTTTATGCAGATCCCAGAGCAGCTTGTTAATAAATGAATCCCTCCTGATACACATTAACAAAGATGTCCCCGGTCTCATTATATGGCCTCATCACCATAGTATCTGAGCACCTCACAATCATGAATCTATTTATACTCATAAACATCCTTGTGAGGATTGGCTGGTACACCCAGATGAAATTTTTGGACAAAATTTTTTGGTTTTACTGAGAATTTTCACCGGACTGGTTGACATTTTTCAGTTGCTTTATAACTTTAAAAAAAAAAGCGCGTTTGGTTGCTGAAAATGGAAACATTTTTGGTTTCTGATGAAACTACCCCAAAATCTTGTCAACGGTGAAATTTTCTCGCAGAAACATCTGTCTTGCAATGAAAAATGTTGATCAGCTCTGCTCTGAAGTGACTGCTAGGCACCCGCTGTCCGACTCAATGGAAGGAGCCATTAAACCCCTGCTCTGTAGTAAAGGCAGCTGGAGACAATGGAGGGACCATCCAAGGCACATGGCAGGGCAGAGCTAAGCCACGTGAGCCGAGGGGTTTCCCTGATTGCAAATGCAGGAGCTAGGAGACTGGTTTGCAGTCGCTGTGCGTTAGAGGCAGGAAGCCAGGGGAAGCAATTGTTAGCATGGCCCTGAGGGGGAGCAGAGAGACTGAGCTTTTTGGGCACAGAGCTCAATGGAGGGGCAGACTTAGGAATTTCTGAGCAAGTACAAGGTCTGTGGTTGTTTATTTCTGTTGTGTTCATGGAAACAATGACTCTGTGGATATTCTTCTGAAATACACGAGATTACACCAAGAATAGACCGGACTCATGTCACCGATTTCTCATTCTAATGGAAACAACCCTGCAAGGCCCTGAATACAGGCAAACTGCGCAGACCAAAGGGGCAACAATAGTAATAAATATACTATTGCGATGGTTTCCCATCCCTTCAAACATGGAAAAGTTCTGACCATGGGAGTACACTATTGGCACGTAATAAAGACCTGGGTGTGAAATTTACCGTTGTAGGTAAAATAACTCAATGAAGATTTTTAGAACTGTCCCATCATCAACTCTGTCACAGAGACTTAGACCTTGTCTAACTACCACTTACTTCGGTATAAGGTACATTGCTCTCGGGTGGGACCAACTGAGTCCCCTTGAATGACGTGTTACACCACTGGTTTGGACAGCGCTATGTCGGTGGGAGAGCTTCTGGTGTAGACCAGCCCTAAATGACCCCAGACACAGTTTTGAGTCAGGGGATGTCCCGTGGTACCGAAGGCCATTCCTCTTGAGTGACTTCAAATTTCTCACCCACTATTCATAGTGTGAAACTGAATCACTACTGGGAGCAAGGATTTCAGGTGCTTTCCATTCTCAGTTAGCTCAACGTCAGATACAAAACAGACGTCCATTATTAGCAAGGGAGGCGTGAAAGCCCCGGAATGTTTTACAATAGCTCAGTGTCAATGTCCTGAACCTTGTCCTGCCTCCTGTGCTTTATAAGGTTTATGTTAGAAATCTACATTCCGCTGTAAGGTTTACATCGGAGCAGGTTGAAAAATGTGCCCCCAAAATCGTCCCTTTTAATCCGTCAAAGTTTCATTAAAAAATGTTCATCAACATTTCAAATTTCAAAACCTTTCTACCCACTCCAGTCTTATCACCAGAGTCTAGTCTGCTGGTGCCTCCTGTGCTGGGCGACCAGCCACCCCAATGCCAGACGGCAGCTACTGCTCACTGGCACACACGCGGTACTGGTGCCCTCTAGAGAGCAGGTCTAGGAGCGTGTAGAGCAGCTATCCCTGATCTCAGCTACACGTAACAATTCGGGGGTCCCTGTTTGGGGGCGCTGCCCCCCAGCTCTCTCATTGCTCAGGACAGGAGCTGAGTGACCACTCACTGTGGGCAGCGAACCACCACCTGGAACCTGAGGGCTGTTCCCTCCCCAGCCGAGCTCTCTCAGAGCATGTGGGACGTCCATGGGCGTGGAGATGCTGCGCTGGATTCTCGGTTAGGATCCGTCATCCCTGTCGCTCCACTCGGGTGGGACAAAGGATCCGGATTCTGGCCGGAAATGGCCTGTGGAGAATTGCCCCGGTGGTGTAAAGCTGGAGGTGCTGGGTTACTATGCTGACAACCTGCTCCTTCCACCGCTGATGCAGGGGGAATGTCAGCGGTGTGGAACACACTCCATTGATCCCCCCGCCATTCGCTGGATCTCCTGGCATAAGCTAGAGTATTGTTATGTATATTATAATAGTACCTAGAGGCCTCTGCTGAGACAGGCACAGCTGTTGCCCCAAGAGCTGACACAGAGAAGGCAAAGGAAGGAGCCTTGTTCCCATTTTACAGATGAGGGAACCTGAGGCACAGAGTCTTGCCCCCGGTCACCCAAGGACTCAGTGGCAGAGCTGTGAATTGAAATGCGATCTCCTGATCCCCAGCCCGCTGGCTCAATCACAAAAGCAACCTTCCTCCGTGTGTCCTTCACCCTGGATCTGTGCAGAACCTCCCGCCCCTTCATGTTAGGGCAGTGAGAATTTTCTCTAGCCTTTCTCAGCCCACCAGCCCCTGCCAGGGTAGCTGGATCATTCGTGCTGACACATTCGTCTGCCCTGCCCTCCGCCTTGTCAAAGTCACTTACACTTGTGCAAAGTGAGACTCAGATGTTCCCAAAGCCGAATCTCCCCTCGCCCTCTGTGCACAGGTGTCACTTAGACCTGATTCTCCATCACGATCAGGTCGCTTTGTACTGCTCTGGAAGTGTAAACACACCTTAAAATGGATGCAAACAGCCCTCTGGCAGCGCCGGCTCCAGGGTTTTGCCGCCCCAGGCAGCCAAAAACCAAAAAAAAAAAACAAAGCCGCGATCGCGATCTGCGGCGGCAATTCGGCGGGAGGTCCTTCGCTCTGAGCGGGAGTGAGGGACCCTCCGCCGAATTGCCGCCGAATACCTGGACATGCCGCCCCTCTCCCGAGTGGCCGCCCCAAGCACCTGCTTGTTAGGCTGGTGCCTGGAGCCGGCCCTGCCCCCTGGAAACTCCCTATGGAAGGGATCTCCATGGCTGGTGCGGAGCTGTTATAAAGACCTTGCAAACACCCTGCTCCCAGGCCCCCTGCATAGGGGGTGGATTGGGGGGTGGCCAGAGCACACTGTAAATTAGTGGAGCAGAATGTAAATTAGAGCAGCCCTGAGGCTGCTCTAAATTCCGCTGAGGGCTGGACAGGGCCCTGCAGAGCCCCAGAACATGGGGAGCACAGAGGCAGCCTCTTCATTTGTTGAACCTGCCTTATTGATTGAATGCACCGTGTTGATTCCCAACCACAGGGACTGTGTGACTGAGAGCCAGGCCCCATGTGCTTCCTCTGAGGGAGGGGAGACTGTAACAAGCGGTGTTAATCATGGGAAGTTGGCTACACTGTATCTCCACAACCAGCTGCCCTTGTTTTCCGTCTGTTCAGCTAAGACCCTCTCACTAGGTGCTTTGCTTGTTTTGGGAAATTCACCCGTTGATGGTGACAGATGCAACTGCCTGCTTTGCTCAGACACGTTATCCGGCCTGTGCCCATTTCCTAGTGTGGGCAAAGCCACAGGGACAGCGAATCCTCTTTTCTACACTCCCTTGGTCCTGATCTCAAACCAGCCCCAGGCCAGATCCCCACTTTGTGTCAATCGGCCGTAGCTCCATTGGCGTCAATGGACAGTAGGTCCAATTTACACCTGCTGATGACCTGGCCCGTTGTTTGCTAGTTTGTCAATGGGACGTTGCAAACTAAATTAATAAAAAATTTCAAATGACTGAGACCAAGAACAAACCCCGCAACTGAGCCGGAGAGTCCAGCTTCACAATGGAGAAACATCTGCACGGTTATTGCAACATTACCCTGCCCTATGGTGCCAGACCTCCCCTGTGTGCAAAATCCTTGGTCCTGTTCATATGCAAACACAGCAACAAAACCATCCCCCAGCATCACCAGGGCAGGGCTGTCTCTGGAGCAAAGGTTGATACCTCAGGAGCACCGAGGAAGAGCCGGGTTCTGTCTCCCAGCCAGCAGCAGAGTAACTGTGGCCAAGTCTGGATCTTACATATCCCAGTCACAGTCTGATGTCATCACTGCAGTGACACCCCCCTGCTCTGAGTGTGTGTGAAACGACAGCCCTGGCCAATGGCACAGAAGAGAACCAAGGCCAGATAGTCCCATTATAGTGCTGAGCTGAAATACACCCATTGCTCTGGGCTCAGGAGAGCGGGATTTGGAGTGAAGACACTGGCCTGGTGCTTGAAAACCATGAGGTGACCTCCTAGCGTGGTCATGGAAAGCAGTTTGCAGAAGTAGGTTGTTATCTGGAGACTGAGCTGGAGGTGT
>QXTE01000457.1:387404-431960 GCA_003942145.1 Platysternon megacephalum
ACATCCGCTCTGTACCAGGCACAGGGGGAGAGCAGTGAGACGGCCTGACCAGTGGGTTATGTCTCCTCTGCCAGAGGGGAACTTTCAGCCTGCATTTGAGGGAAATCACACTGGGTGTTTTCAGGATATGAGAGTTAGAAAAATAAGAGATTGTTTTGGGAAGCAGCGTGACTCCAATGTGATCTGGGCGGGAAATTCCTCATTTGCTTTGATCAATTGATGGCAACAAGCTTTGGGCTCTTCACTAGTGCTAGAGGGGAGTTTTAGTCATAAAGGCCTTTTTAAAGGCTCACGGCCATGCAAACAGCTGACGCCATGTGGAAAACAAACATCAGCAGATGGCATCCTGTAATGGAAGTGCATGTTCTGTTCCCTTACTGCATTATTTATGTAATTGACAAACACGCAGTGCAAACAGCAAGTTCTGCTTCTAATGTAGGCAACCTATGGCACGGGTGCCGAAGGCGGCACGCGAGCTGGTTTTCAGTGGCACTCACACTGCCCGGGTCCTGGCCACCGCTCCGGGGGGCTCTGCATTTTTATTTAATTTTAAATGAAGCTTCTTAAACATTTCAAAACCTTATTTACTTTACATACAACAATAGTTTAGTTATATATTATAGACTTATAGAAAGAGACCTTCCCAAAAACGTTAAAATGTATTACCGGCACGCGAAACCTTAAATTAGAGTGAATAAATGAAGACTCGGCACACCACTGCTGAAAGGTTGCCGACCCCTGGTCTAATGTATCCTCTGATGGTTGCTCCTGGCAAATATTTTAGGTCAATATTGGCACTATTGGAGTCTGATGGTTTCTGGGAAATTAACAAAATGTCCAGGGCTAAGTGCACTTTCCGGCTGAACAGATATTCACAAAACAGCCTAGGAATCGGCTATTCGCTCCGCTGGGGTTTTTAGTTAAACTCCATGAGCCCACCTGCCCAAATCAAAGAGAAAAGGGGGCGACGGGGTGTAAGAAGCATTTAGAATGGGAATCTCTCCACACCAGAGGGACAGGGCATGTTGCTAAGGGGTTTGGCAGGACTTAGGGAGGCGCTGGTCGAAAATTGTCTGTCAAAGCTGTTTTGATGGAAAATTGAGTCTTGGGGGGGAAATTAAAAAAAGACTTTCACAGAAAGCGTCTGCGGAACATTTCGACTTTTCATCAATGAACAATGAACAGCTGACAGTCAGGCCTGGCTTAGATCACCGATGACATGGAGATCCCGTGTGATGAGTCATGCCGGAGATGAGGAGCCAATGAGGTCATTACTTTGAGTCCTGTGACAGGCCCATGTTAATCAACCAGGGCCCANGGGAGCTCCACCCTGTGGACAGCTGGTCGCTTTGTACAGTTTTCAGCTCTTGGATTGCTAGGCCACTTTTACCAGATCAAACCATTCTACGCCAATTCCCCCAGCTGTGAGACTTCTCCAGCCTTGTTTACCTGCCCTGGGATTTGCATTAATCACCCCCCGGTGTCATTAGTTCCTGCCGGAAACTCAGTACTCCCACTCTGGAAGCCAGGACACGAACCCCAGCCCAGAGATTCACAGATTCCAAGCCCAGAAGGGACCACGGTGATCGTCTCGTCTGACCCCCTGGATAACCCAGGCCAGAGACCTGCCCCAAAATAATCCCTAGAGCAGGCCTGTTAGAAAAACAGCCAATCTGGATTTTAAACATTGTCAGTGATGGAGAATCCACCACGGCCCTTGGTGAATTATTCCATTGGTTAATTCCTCTCCCTGTTAAAAATGTACACCTTATTTCCTGTCTGAATTTGTCCAGTGTCAGCTTCCAGCCATTGGGTTGCATTAGATCAGTGGTTCCCAAACTTTAACAACCCGCGAACCCCTTTAACTAAAATGTCAAGTATCGTGAACTCTCTCCTAAAAATGAAAATTTCCCAGGATTTTCTCCCTTATAAAAAGCAGTGATCTTGGAAATATAAAATTTGGTTTTATGACATGCTTATTACAGACTATTTATTATTAATTATTATTTCATTACAGTATTTTTATTACATTATGAAAACGGCAACACTCTTCCCAGATCTCACTTTCGTAGCTTGTATCACTTTGATTAAGCCTGTTATAAGACAAGGCTCCTATATTTCATCAAAGAGTATCAGACGTGACACAGCATGAAGGTATTTAAGAAGCCAACTCAAAGAGTTCCTCCTACACAAGCATTCAGGTCTTGAGCAGTCCAGGCAAACAACGCACGTTACAACAAAGCTTAAACTTGTTCTTCATAATAATTTAAAAACAGCACTAGCTGCCTATTTCATTTTAAAAACAGCAAAAAAATACCCACCTCCCTTTCTATTTTCTTATAAGGAGTCTTGAAGTTTAAATCTCCTCAGTGTGATAGATATGCTCGCTTTGATCTGCTTAGCTCTTGGAAGTCTCCAGGGCTCCAGGCTGCTGGCCCCACACTGCCCAGGGTTCCTAGGGACAGCTCTGTCCATCATTAGGGAATTTTTTCCCTGAGAACCCCCTGTAACATTTCACGAACCCCCAGGGGTTCACGAACCCCAGTTTGGGAACCACTGCATTACACCTTTCTCTGCTAGATTGAAGAGGTAAATATTTGTTCTCCACGCAGATATTTATAAACTGTGATGAAGTCATGCCTTAACCTTCTCGTTGTTAAGCTAAATAGATTGAGCTCTTTGAGTCTATCACGACAAGGCAGGTTTTCTAACCCTTTAATCATTCTCAAAGCTCCTCTCTGACCCCTCCTCCAATTTACCAACATCCTTCTTGAACTGTGGGCACCAGAACTGGACACAGGATTTCAGCAGCGGTCGCACCAACGCCAAATATGGAGGTAAAATAACCTCTGATCAGTGCTTAATTTGTGCCAGGGCTTGCCTGGACTGACCCCCGGCACCTCTGGGCCTGGCAGTTCATAGCCCCGGCGCTTCTGGGCCTGGCAGTTCAGGGCCCCAGCCCCTCTGGGCCTGGCAGTTCAGGGCCTCGGCACTTCTGGGCCTGGCAGTTCAGAGCCCCAGCACCTCTGGGCCTGGCAGTTCACAGCCCCGGCACCTCTGGGCCTGGCAGCTCATAGCCCCGGCACTTCTGGGCCTGGCAGTTCGGGGCCCCAGCCCCTCTGGGCCTGGCAGTTCAGAGCCCCAGCACCTCTGGGCCTGGCAGTTCACAGCCCCGGCACCTCTGGGCCTGGCAGGTCATAGCCCCGGCCCCTCTGGGCCTGGCAGTTCATAGCCCCGGCCCCTCTGGGCCTGCCAGTTCAGGGCCCCGGCACCTCTGGGCCTGGCGCTTCGTAGCCCCGGCCCCTCTGGGCCTGGCAGTTCATAGCCCCGGCCCCTCTGGGCCTGGCAGTTCGTAGCCCCCGCACCTCTGGGCCTGGCACTTCGAAGCCCCGGCACCTCTGGGCCTGGCAGCTCATAGCCCCGGCACTTCTGGGCCTGGCAGTTCAGAGCTCCGGCACCTCTGGGCCTGGCAGTCCAGGGCCCCGGCACCTCTGGGCCTGGCAGGTCATAGCCCCGGCCCCTCTGGGCCTGGCAGTTCAGGGCCCCGGCGCCTCTGGGCCTGGCAGTTCTGGGCCCCGGCACCTCTGGGCCTGGCGCTTCGTAGCCCCGGCCCCTCTGGGCCTGGCAGTTCGTAGCCCCCGCACCTCTGGGCCTGGCACTTCGAAGCCCCGGCACCTCTGGGCCTGGCAGTTCGAAGCCCCGGCACCTCTGGACTTGCTGCGTCAGTTATGACTGCAAAAAATTGCTTGAGCCCTGTCACCTCTGTCATTACAAATTAAGCCTGTCTCTTACTCCTACTTGAGATTCTCCCATTTATACATCCCAGGATTGTATCGGCTCTTTTGGCCACAGCGTCGCACTGGGAGCTCGCGTTCAGCTGAGTATCCCCCACGACCCCCAACTCTTTGTCAGCATCGCTGCTTCCCAGGCCAGAGCCCCCCAGCCTGTACGTACGACCTGCGGTCTTTGTTCTACATATGTACATTTCACTGTATTGAAACATACATTGTTGGCTTGTGCCCCGTTTACCGAACGATCCGGATTGCTCTGAATCAGTGACCCGTCCCCTTCCGTGTTTAGCACACCCCCGATTTTTGTTTCACCTGCAAAACGTATCAGTGATTATTTTACATCTTCTTTCAGATACATAGGACATCTGTTAGTCTTAAAGGTGCCACAGGACTCTCTGTTGCATAGGACATGGAGTAAGTTGCTATGTGAGGCTTTGAATGTTCCCTGTGTCCGTAGCCCCTGGCTCAGGCTGGTCTCCTGCTGACGGCACTGGGCTGGGATTCAGTAGAGCCGGCTCAGTCTCTAGCTCCGCCACTGATTCCCTGGGTGACCTTGGGTGAGTCACTTTATCCCTCTGGGCCTCAGTTGCCCATCTCTCCAACGGGGTAATACTCCTCCTCCCTCCCACCTCGGTCTGTCTTGCTGACACATAGGAAGGGACGGTCCCTGCCCCAGAGAGCTTACAATGGCAGGGCTGCTCCAACGCCCATTGCAATCAGCACCTGCCCCCTTTCACTTCAGGGGCTTTGGATCAGCCCCTGAGACTGTGAGCTGCTCAGGGCAGGGACTGTCTCCTGTTAGGTGTACGTGCAACAACCGGCACATGGGGCCCTGAGCCCAGCTCCCGTAATGCACAGAGTAGCAGTGACGGAGCAAAGTGAAGTGTGTTAGCTAGGAATAGAGACTGAGCAGAGCGTGACAAGGCGGGGGAGGTGATAGCTGTTATTGCACTAGCTGCTGCTGGTGAGAGAGACACAAGCCACAGAGAGCTCTGCTTCTAGTCTTGTGCAGCCTGAAAGCTGGTCTCGCTCACCAGTGGAAGTTGGTCCAGTAAAAGATATCCCCTCCACGGCCTTGTCTCTGTAATACCCTGGGACCAACCGGGTACAACTACACTGCCCACAAATGCGTAGTGTGGCATTTAAACTTTGCAGCGAGTTACGGGTACACCGCAAACCTGCCCACAAAACAGGCACAGAGGATAAGAAGCAAAAGTGATACGTACAAAATAGACCTGATACTCGCCCCCAAACATTTCCAAAGCCACAAATGTGAAACATGTTTGGAAGCCGGACTGGAAAGTGACACATTTAATGGAGGAGTAACATTTAGTATTGTGTGTGTGACCAATGGGAAAAAAATGACAAGCACAAAAGCTTGTCTCTCTGAATCATAGAATATCAGGGTTGGAAGGGACCTCAGGAGGTATCTAGTCCAACCCCCTGCTCAGAGCAGGACCAATCCCCAGACAGATTTTTGCCCCAAATCCCTAAATGGCCCCCTCAAGGATTGAACTCACAACCCTGGGTTTAGCAGGCCACTCCATTAAAAGATATTACTTCACCCCCCTTGTCTCCCTAAAAACCCCCGTGCAGTTTCTGTTACCCAGTGTAATCAGAAAAAATGGCCTTGCAAAGTCAGACAGTAACTGCACAGGGATTTCATCTGTTCGACGATCCCTTAGTAATAAACATCTCCCCTTCCCACAGGCACCATTCATCCAGCACGTACAAGGCTGGGCTGCACCCTGGTGTAACACAGCCTTGCAGGGCTGTAGGGCAGAGTGAGGAATCTCCTTCCATGCCCTGGCACAGCCCATCTTATTCCAGCACATCTGGAACAGCTGGGTGGGGAGTGGGCTGGAATGGGTGGGGAGGAGCAGACAGCGGTGTCTGTGCTATACATGAGCCAGCAGGACTAGCTGCTGCTGGAGAGGGGGAGATGTATTAATTTTAAGGGTCACAATTAATACAGTTGAGGGTGAGCAGTGTTGGCAACACACAATATGTGGTGTGTTTCTTAAAGCCCCAGCTCCTGGAGTCATGTGATTAGGTAAAATCTCAGCTTTCATTTTAAAACAGAGGACGTTTCTAGCTAAGCTGGCGGGAAAACGGAATTTCCATTCTGACATTGTGAAACTGGTTTTTGGTTTTGTTCTGAATTGAGACAAAAAGTCAAAATTTAAAATTTTCTGCCAAACTAAAGGTAAAAAAAAATTCAGTTTTGGACCATCAACACATTTCTTTTTTATACTGTTGAATTATATAAATTGGATAAGGGTAAAACATGTTGCTTCAATAAAGTAAAAATATTTAATTTGGACTTTATTGGTTTGATTTATTTCCTTTAGGCTTTTATTGTAGAGTACAATACATAAAGGGTAAACATGTTGGTTTTCATTACATCTAACTTTAATTAAGCTAATCTCATCTTCATGAAATGTAATACTGCCTTTAGCTCCCCTCTGTGTGTCATCTGCCAGGGGACAGCTTTATACTTCAGTACCAGGCCAACCAAACTGGGTCCTTTTGTAAGCTGAGAGAGCTGGGAAAATGAGGGTGTGTTAGGAACCGTGTAACTCCAAAGTGACCCGGAGTGGAAATCCCACGGGTGAGTTTCTCTGTTGATCTGATGCGGAGCTGAGCCAGTCATTGGCATGGAGGGGGCAGGGGGGTTGTACAGACATTCCCGTCTGTTTTCACAAGCTCACCCATGCAGAGAAGACTCATAACGAGGGCTCGGTTTTCACTGCGGAAAGCGGTGTGGGGTTTACGTAGAGATGATCGTTCTCGCGGTAAAACCCTCATGTGACGACATCCACACTGAGTTGTCGTGTCTGATTCTGTCTGTACAATCTAAGGCCAGGCCTACATAACAAACTTATATCGGCATCACTGCATCACCCAGAGTGTGAAAATCCCCCCCGTGAGCGACGTACTGACCCCGACCTGGCCCCCGGTGTCGGCAGCGCTGTGTTGACGGGAGGGCGTCTCCCACTGACACACCTCCCGGCTCTCGGGGAGGCGGTGTCCCCGCGCCGAGGGGCGGAGCTCTCCCAGCAGCCTAGGGAGCGTCTTCACCGAGCGCTGAGCGGCGCGGCTACACCGGTGCGGCGCTGGAAGTGGAGACAAGCCCTGAGTGCGAACACGGCGTCGCAGCTCCACGGGGCTCTGTTGTGCCCGGACCTTCCTCCAGCCCCTTTGGGAGCACGCCGAGAACTGGAGCTGAGCTTTTCCCCAGGGTGGGGTGCACGGTCCCACAGCTCCGCCACTGGGGTTCCCGGCTCCAGCAGCCCCGGTTTCTCCCCATGTGCTCTCAGAGGGACTGCGACGAGTTCAGATCCCCGTGGGGACTGCGGCCCCTGCAGCCAGCCAGGTACCCACTGGGCGTTTTCAGTGCCGGGGGGGCCGCCTGTTCAGAACACGGCAGCACTTCTTAGTCCCCTGGAATACAGCGTCTGCGAGTGCTTCGGTCAGCATGGAAAAGCCAAGCCTGAGCCAGAGTCAACTCTGGGAAAAGCCCCTGCCCTGATAGTGTGTGACCTAGAATCCATCTTCTGGCTCTCGCTCTGCGCCTGAACTTCCTGTGTGTCTGCAGCAGCAAGCTTAAAAAGCCCCCCCCCCCTCCCCGCCCACCACCACCTCTTCTCACCACGTCTCTTTGGCCTCCTGCTTGGGACTTTCCACTCTGTTCACCTGCACAGAGCTGGAGGAAATCGCCTGCTCTCGGCTGCTAGTTGGTAGGAGATAATGGCACAGCGGGTCTTGCATTCATTCCTCTCTGTCCATTTCATTCAGTTCTTCATGGTGCACTTGGGTCCAGCCCTGACTGACACATGTAACATCCACTCCTCCCTTTTACCCGTCCCAGTGGAAAGCAATACAGAGGGGGTGGGGAAACTGAGGCACACATGTTGCTCATCAAAATATTACAAAAAAATCTCACGTTCTCCCCGCTGTAGTTTTTACCTCATTTCAGCTAATCAAGGGATAGGGTTGACCTCGACTAGCTACTCCAAGGTAAAAACCAGCTGTTTCTCATCTCTGCTCGGGTTTTACAGCACGAGCGCTGTCTGCATTTAGCTGTCTCAATGTAAACCACCCTGGTTGTGCAGAGAAGACATAGGCTATGCAGGCAAAACCAGCCATCAGCAAAAGAAAACGTAGTGAAATAGGCATTGCCAGAGTGGATCAGACCCGACGCCCATCTATCGCAGTGACCTGTCTCCTCGAGTGGCCACCACCAGCTGCTTCAGCACAAGGGACAAGAAACTCTGCAGGAGCCAGTGATGGGATAACCATCCCCAGGGAAACATACCAGCTGCACAAACACGTCCAGGACCCAGGGTATGTGCACAAGTGGTTAGTTCCTGGTGCCGTGGCTTCACTGCTATAGTTTTTTGAGTTGGCTGGATTAAATCCAGCTGCAGTATATTTATATGTACTACAGACACACACACCCCGATTGCAGTGCAGATATGAGAGATGTACGCTCTGAATCAGGAGAGGTTAGATCTCTTCCAAAACTCTTGGGGGCTTTTCCCAGCATTTACTACTCTAACTCTGGATAGTCTCCTTCCCCATATGCATTTCCAGTCCTTTTTTCAATCCTGCTAAACTCTTGGCCTCAATTATATTGTGTGACCATGATTGAGAACTTCAGAAGAAACATAAAGATCATATGTGATCTGCCCCCTGACTTGTGTAACAAACCCACAAATATAGAACTCTCCACAAGAGCACAAATATAGAACTCTCCAGTGTACAGGTCTCTCGCGTCTTACGCGGGGGTTCCGTTCCGCGGTCAGCGCGTAAAGCGAAAACTGCGTATACCCAAAATCCCATTGACTTCAATGGCGGGCGGAATCGCCCGCACTACAGAAACAGTACGTAAATTGCTTTTTTTCTCTTTTTTTTTTTGGTGGTTTTGCCGACTGCGCAAAGCCGAAATCGCGCATGTTAAATGCACGTAAGACGCGAGAGACCTGTACTGTCTAACGTGGCATTTGCATATGCAAATATTTGTGATAGTTATTTACACTATCGGAGTTTCATATTGCTGGAATACTAACAAAGATGTTCAAGTTGCAAAACAAGGAAATGCCATAGAAAATCAACATGTCCTTTTCCTGTAAACTTAGGGTGACCAGATGTCCCGATTTTATAGGGACAGTCCTGATTTTGGGGGCTTTTTCTTATATAGGCACCAGTTACCCCCCACCCCTGTCTCGATTTTTTACACTTGCTATCTGGTCACCCTATGTAAACTACTGAAGTATAATTAGGCTTGGCACAATTTGATTTTTTATTTTTTTTATAATTTTGAGGGATCATATCGATGTTCATTTTAAGCCTTTTTTTTCTATTTTCATTCATTTAAATGTTCACAGTTGTGCAAAATGAGGGGTTTTAAACATTTTTTATTAATTGTATTGATTTAAATTTTCACAGTTGTGGGAAATTCACAAACGGGGGGGAGGGTCAAACAATAACTATTGAATGACACTGGATGCTGAGATTCAAAAAGTTAACACGAAAACACAAAAGTTACAACACAAACTGTCAACATCCCTATGTTGCAGCTTTAGTCTTAAACGCTAATGCATTTCTCAAGCACCGTTTTTCTAACTTTGCCTAGCTATCCATGTCTGTTATCAAGGATGCAAATGGTTTTTCATCACTTTGTGTGTTTATGGTGAAATCACCAGTTACCAATAGGTATCTCATCTCTCCAACTCTAAATGTATTTACCGGGTTGCACAAAGGTTTGAAGGGCCCACACCCTACTCCACGGATATGAACAGTGAGGGCTCCTCGTGGTGGTGAATCTGTTCATTGCACGTATGTGACCAAATGAAAACTCCTCCAGAGAAATTACAGAAGGGGGAAAAAAATCCTACACGTCCATGATGCAGCCGTTCCCCTGAGGGACCCGTGCAGGGTTCGCCCTCCTCTATCTCACTCTGAGTGGGTCTAGCCCAGGGGTCTCAAACACGTGGCCCGCGAGCTCCTCCCGGCCCCCCCACCCTCCCCCAACGTTTACCTAGAGTGACTCCGGCCGACCCGCACCGGGGGCAGGGCAGGCTCCCTGCTTGCCTGCCTGCCTGCCCTGCCGCCGCGCCACACCAGGAAGCAGCTGGAACCTGGGGAAGGGGGGGCACAGGGGTGTGTGTGGCTGTTGCTTCAGGCACCGCCCCCAGCAGTTCCCATTGGCCGGGAATGGGGAATTGTGGCCAATGGGAGCTGCTGGGGGCGGTGCCTGAAGCAACAGCCACACACACCCCTGCGNCTAAACTCTTGGCCTCAATTATATTGTGTGACCATGATTGAGAACTTCAGAAGAAACATAAAGATCATATGTGATCTGCCCCCTGACTTGTGTAACAAACCCACAAATATAGAACTCTCCACAAGAGCACAAATATAGAACTCTCCAGTGTACAGGTCTCTCGCGTCTTACGCGGGGGTTCCGTTCCGCGGTCAGCGCGTAAAGCGAAAACTGCGTATACCCAAAATCCCATTGACTTCAATGGCGGGCGGAATCGCCCGCACTACAGAAACAGTACGTAAATTGCTTTTTTTCTCTTTTTTTTTTTGGTGGTTTTGCCGACTGCGCAAAGCCGAAATCGCGCATGTTAAATGCACGTAAGACGCGAGAGACCTGTACTGTCTAACGTGGCATTTGCTTATGCAAATATTTGTGATAGTTATTTACACTATCGGAGTTTCATATGGCTGGAATACTAACAAAGATGTTCAAGTTGCAAAACAAAGAAATGCCATAGAAAATCAACATGTCCTTTTCCTGTAAACTTAGGGTGACCAGATGTCCCGATTTTATAGGGACAGTCCCGATTTTGGGGGCTTTTTCTTATATAGGCACCAGTTACCCCCCACCCCGTCTCGATTTTTTACACTTGCTATCTGGTCACCCTATGTAAACTACTGAAGTATAATTAGGCTTGGCACAATTTGATTTTTTTTTTTTTTTATAATTTTGAGGGATCATATCGATGTTCATTTTAAGCCTTTTTTTTCTATTTTCATTCATTTAAATGTTCACAGTTGTGCAAAATGAGGGGTTTTAAACATTTTTTTTTAAACCAAATGAAAACTCCTCCAGAGAAATTACAGAAGGGGAAAAAAATCCTACACGTCCATGATGCAGCCGTCCCTGAGGGACCCGTGCAGGGTTCGCCCTCCTCTATCTCACTCTGAGTGGGTCTAGCCTGAGCCTTGAGCCAGCAAACACTTAAGCAGCAGCTTACGTGCACACGTGTGCGCAGACCCCGTGACTGCAAGGGGATGAATCGTGTGCCTACAGATACACACGGGCAGCTCTGCCCTGGTCTGGGGCCATGGTTTTCAACATCCCGAGTGCTGGGTCTCGCCAGCCTTGCCCTGAGCGCTCCCTGGCTGGCTCCATGTCATAGAATCATAGAAGATTAGGGTTGGAAGAGACCTCAGGAGGTCATCTAGTCCGACCCCCTGCTCATGGGCAGGAAGGTTTCCCCCCGCTAATATTTAGCTTAGCTTCTTCCCTGCCTTATTCCAGCCCAGCTCCTCCTGGCTGCCCCCACACAATAATTACGGCCCAGGGTTTTTTTTGCAGCTACGGGTGATTTTGGCCCCCACTGTTTTGGGGGGCCCAGCTGAAGGTGCTTTGAAAGGGGCTGGTTTGCAGAGGGTGGGTGCTCGGTGCTTTCTGACAATTCAAGCCCCCTTAAGGCAGTGGTCCCCAAACTGTGGGGTGCACCCCCCACGGCGTGCATGGAGAAACATTCGAGGGGGGGGGTGTAATTTCAGGGCCTGGGCAAGCCCCCACTGGGGGCAGGGAGAGAGCGCCACCCAGCCCCTCTCTACCCCCAGCTCTGCTCCGGTTCCGGCATGAGCCCCAACCTCTGACTCCCGGAGGGCAGGGAGAGTCGTTCCCAGGAGGCAAAAGATTGTTCCACAGCTGCCTCATGCAGTGTTAACGACGCCTTGCTTTGGAGGGGCTGGTGCTAGTCATTGCTGGAGACGGGATACAGGGGTAGATGGGCCCTTGCTCTGATCCAGTCTGGCAGTTCCTGTGGTCTTATCTGTGCTGGACTCTCAGTCAGGATCCTGGTCCCAGTGTGCTGGGAGCTGTACATACACGCAGTTCACAGACAGACCCTCCCCCAAACAGCTGACAATATAAATACCATGAGGGGGGTATTAACTAGAGATGATGAAAATGTGTCAATCAAAAATTATTTCTCCTCCCCCCCTCCCTGAAAATGGGATTTCATCAAAATTGAGATTTTTCATGGTCAAATGTTGATTTTGATGATTTTTTCCCCAGCTTTTCCATGGGAGAATTTAAAAGGAACATTTTCATTTTGATTGTATTCTTTTTTATTATTTCCATCTTTAAATTATATATTGTAGATTGTCCCCCTGCTTTTTAAGCCAGAAAGTGGAGAAAAACTCACTTCTCACTGAGCTGAAGCTTTTTCAACTGGCTACAGAAGTGGAATGTTTGATTTTTATTTCAACATCCAAATTCTTTCCCCTTCAGATAATAAAATATATTTCCAAACGGTTGTGAGATTGCTACAGAAGATGAAACTTTTTTTTCCAATGGAAAGGGGGGGGGGGGGAGTTAAAAGCAAGAAAGTGCTACTTTCTCTCACTTTGTAAACTTTTTTTTTTTAAAATTCACACTTTGCCAATTGATTTTGTTCTTAAGTGTGGGGAAAAAGACTCCTCTACATTTCTTTAAAAAAAAACAAAAAACTGTTTCCAGTGGGAGGAAAAGTAGAAACATGAGCGAAGGTGGCGTTTCCCCCACCTTCTAACATATTTTTTACATAGTAAAAGTGGAAGAAAAACTGGGGGAAAGAACCAAAAAGCCACAACTGGAAATTACAGTTGAAATTAAGCAAAAATGTTCATTTTGAAATTTCCCCAGGGGACATGTTATTTTTCCCTTAACTCCTGTAAGCAGGTCGACTGCCTCCAGAGTGCCACATTGTGGCCGGGGTAGCTCGCAACGCCCTGCCTCAGTTTCCCCATCCCAGGTTCCCAGGGGTCATCCGCGCAGGCTGGTGTCCTATAACAACCCCTCTTCTTGGGGGCTGGTTTGTTAAACATAAAATAACCCCAAACGTGAGTCTCTTCCATCTGAGTCTCCCCCTGGGCACAGCTCCCCGTCCCTGTGCTCTGTGTGTCTCAGCCCTGGCCTCCGTTGCCTGTGCTCTGTCCCTTGGGTGCACAGCGTGTCCCTGTGCACAGAGTTCAGTGTAACCCTCCTTCCTGGGCTCTCAGCAGATCCTCCAGACGCTTCCACAGCCACTTCCCTCCTCTGGGGAATCTGGCAGCTCCCTACACCCCCAGCTGCTCCTGCCTGAGCTTCCCAGGCAGCACAGAAGGGAATGAGTTCTGGAGCTTCCTGTTCGAGCCCAGGCTGAAACCTAACGAGGACAGATAGTGATTAAGAGAACAATGAGGATAAGGAATCATTTGCATGGCAGCAGTGTGGGAGAGCCCTAGTCATAGACCGGGACCCCACTGCGCTAGGAGCTGTATGAACAGAGCAAACAGCCAATCCCTGCCCCTGAAGTAAAGGGACAGGACCGAGAACTGTAGTGAGCCCCTGAGGCGAGCGGTTAAAACTGGAAGTTGCTGGTTTTTCCCCAGAAGGTAAAATTCTCAGCCTACCGCTAGCTAGAAGCACAGCACCCAGCACGGGGAGGAGGGGCTCCGCCACAACTCCTGGACAGTGATTTATATACGTCCTGCTCCATCCCTAACTCATCTGTATATACAGAGTCTGTCTAGTTATCCATCCATCCATGTATCCATCCAATCTTCTCTCTCTCCATCCATCCTCGTATCCTTCCAACCTTCTCTCTCTCTCCATCCATCCATGTATCCTTCCAACCTTCTCTCTCTCCATCCATCCTCGTATCCATCCAACCGTCTCTCTCTCCATCCATCCTCGTATCCTTCCAACCTTCTCTCTCTCCATCCATCCTCGTATCCTTCCAACCTTCTCTCTCTCCCCATCCATCCATGTATCCTTCCAACCTTCTCTCTCTCCATCCATCCTCGTATCCATCCAACCGTCTCTCTCTCCATCCATCCTCGTATCCTTCCAACCTTCTCTCTCTCCATCCATCCTCGTATCCTTCCAACCTTCTCTCTCTCCATCCATCCATGTATCGCTCCAACCTTCTCTCTCTCCATCCATCCTCGTATCTTTCCAACCTTCTCTCTCTCCATCCATCCTCGTATCCTTCCAACCCTCTCTCTCTCCATCCATCCTTGTATCCTTCCAACCTTCTCTCTCTCCATCCATCCTCGTATCCTTCCAACCTTCTCTCTCTCCATCCATCCTCGTATCCTTCCACCCCTCTCTCTCTCCATCCATCCTCGTATCCTTCCAACCCTCTCTCTCTCCATCCATCCTCGTATCCTTCCAACCTTCTCTCTCTCCATCCATCCTCGTATCCTTCCAACCTTCTCTCTCTCCATCCATCCTCGTATCCTTCCAACCTTCTCTCTCTCTATCCATCCATGTATCCTTCCAACCTTCTCTCTCTCCATCCATCCTCGTATCCTTCCAACCTTCTCTCTCTCCATCCATCCATGTATCGCTCCAACCTTCTCTCTCTCCATCCATCCTCGTATCCTTCCAACCTTCTCTCTCTCCATCCATCCATGTATCGCTCCAACCTTCTCTCTCTCCATCCATCCTCGTATCCTTCCAACCTTCTCTCTCTCCATCCATCCATGTATCCTTCCAACCTTCTCTCTCTCCATCCATCCATGTATCCATCCAACCTTCTCTCTCTCCATCCATCCTCGTATCCTTCCAACCTTCTCTCTCTCTCCATCCATCCTCGTATCCTTCCAACCTTCTCTCTCTCCATCCATCCATGTATCCATCCAACCTTCTCTCTCTCCATCCATCCATGTATCCTTCCAACCTTCTCTCTCTCTCCATCCATCCTCGTATCCTTCCAACCTTCTCTCTCTCTCCATCCATCCTCATATCCTTCCAACCTTCTCTCTCATGTATTTCTAAGACAACTTTCACTGTGATTCCTAATAGCCAGGTATCGCTGGTCCTGTCCTATCTTTGCTTGCCCCACTTCCACTCTTCCCAGTCACCCCACGCCCACCCTTCTGTGCCACCAACGAGTAGGACATGGACTGGTTGGGAGCTCAGAATCAGCGAGTCCCACCCCCTGCTATCGCAGGCAACCCCGTTGTATCATCCCATCAATAACCTGACCAAGCTCCGTCTTCAGACTAGTTAGAGCATTTGCCCCTCCCCCCTGCACCTAGTAGGAGGTTGTTCCAGAGTCTCACCCCTCTGATGGGTAGAAACCTTCTGCTAACGTCCAGCCGAGGTGTGTTCAGGGCCAGTTTCTCCTCGTTTGTTCTGATGCCAACCAACGTCCTTTAGCATCAGTAGCTCTTCTCCCTCCCTAGTGTAGTTACAGAGCAATTACATCCTCTCAGCCTTGGGGTGCTAGGCTAAACCCCCGAGCTCTTTCAGTCTCCCCTGAGGCAATCAGCCCCCATTCCCCGACCACATCAGCAGCCCTTCTCTGCCCCAGGGCTCGTCTGAATTCATCTCTCTGAACACAAGTGACTGGAACTGTTCACAGGACGGCAGAGGGGGTCTGACCAGGGCCATGTACAATGGCATTAATACCTCCCTATCTCCCCTGGAATCAAACCTAACTAGTCTGTATTATTCCTATGGCTGTAGCCCAGAGCAGCACCAAGCGCAGACCAGGGCCCCATTGCGCTAGGTGCTGTACAAACTCTGTTTACACTCCAAACGGACAACAAAGGGCTACATTTCAGCCCCTACTTTCTGCCCCTGGCACCTCTGTCCCTGCTGCTGTGTGTGAGGACAGCTCTGTCTCTGTAAACAGGCAGTGAATGAGTTTATGTTAAACAGTAGCTGGCAAATTATAGCCCTTTCAAGGAGTTTGCTAAGCAGCATAACCTACAGAGCAGCTGGAGGGGGATGTAGCAGAACATAGCTAAATGGAGGATGTACCTTAAAGTATTTGAGAAGGGGTCTGACCTCACATTGGATTTACACTGATGTAGCTCTACTGGCTGCTGTGGGGCTGCTCTGGATTTACAGTGGGGTCCGAGAGCCAAATCCAGCCCTGACTCCATTGACATGAGTGGAGTCACTCCGGAATTACAGCCCTGACTCCATTGACATGAGTGGAGTCACTCCGGAATTACAGCCCTGACTCCATTGACATGAGTGGAGTCACTCCAGATTTATCCCGGGGTCCTGAGAGCCAAATCCCGCTCTGGCTCCACTGACTGTAGTGAGGTCAGTCTGGATTGATCCCAGCGTGACTGAGATCAGAATCCCCCCCAACACTTTAACAGGCCCACTTGGTTCATTGCCTTTCCAGCGGCTTCCCCTGCTCTCCCATCATGGAACAATGTGCACCGATGTTAGCCTCCAGCAAGTGTGCAAAACGAGTGTGAGACACAGCCTGTAACACTTGCGCCTCTCGGGTGAGCAGGTCCCACCCTGGAGTCCCAATTCCCTGCTCTAGATTTACAGTGATTGGAGGTTTTTAAGAGCAGGTTGGACAAACACCTGTCAGGGATTAGATCAGGGGTAGGCAACCTATGGCACGTGTGCCGAAGGCGGCACACCAGCTGATTTTCAGTGGCACTCACACTGCCTGGGTCCTGGCCACCGGTCCGGGGGGCTCTGCATTTTAATTTAACTTTAAATGAAGCTTCTTAAACATTTTAAAAACCGTATGTACTTTACATACAACAATAGTTTAGTTATATATTATAGACTTATAGAAAGAGACCTTCTAAAAACGTTAAAATTTATTACTGGCACGCGAAACCTTAAATTAGAGTGAATAAATGAAGACTCGGCACAGCACTTCTGAAAGGTTGCCAACCCCTGGTCTAGATAAGACTTAGTCCTGCCTTGAGTGCAGGGGACTGGACTAGACGACCTCTCGAGGTCCCTCTGTGAGTCCACTGCTGGGTGACCCAGTGGTGAATGCAGCCTCTAGCGGGTAAAACAGGCTACAGCGNGTGTGTGTGTGTGTGTGTGTGTGTGTGTGTGTGTGTGTGTGTGTGTGTGTATGTCCAGCCCCCATCCTTGCAGACTCCGGCGTGCACAGAGACAATTCCACATGGCCAGGAGTGGGGACGAGGCTGTGCTAGAGATGGGCAAAAAGTTTCAAGGTGAAACTTTTCACCACCAAAAAATGCAGATTCTGGTCAATGGTGACATTTTATGGATGGGGATAAAAAATCCGAGGGAAAAATTCAAGCTGAAACGCTTCCATTTTCAACTCACGAGAGCTTTTCCTTTAGAAATTTCCTTCTGTTTTATTTCATTTAAAAAAAAGTTTAAACCCCCCCCGCCCCCCCAAGCCCAGAACTGAAATGAAACGTTTCCTTCAACCCAAAATTATTTCCCCTCATTTCTCTGGAACAGCCAGTGACCCGACCAATCACTGTCTCACCCAGCTCCAGCTGTGCAGCCTGGCTCCAGGCTAGGGTGACCCTCCGCGTGCGGATCAGCGGGATCCCAGGGGGACGTGCTCCAGGCTGTCTCTTCGGAGCAGTCCAGAAAGTACCGACAGTGCCTCTGTGTTACGCCCTGGCAGCGAATTTCCATCCTGGGTAAAGCTCCCCAGCAAAGTCTGCAGACCGTGTCCTGGCGCTACAGGAGTGATCCAAACAGAGCTGCAATAATCCTGCGCCTTTCGCTAGCGCCTCCCACAGGAGGATCTCAAAGCGCATCATGAGCCTCACACCCATGAGGTGAGGAAGGGGAGAATGAATGAGTCCAGCCAGACCCCACTTCACTGCTAAGAGGCCGCGCTGACAGGATGAGCTGGGCAGGTGCACAAGGAATCCAACCGCCTAAGGGCTCTGTCAGGGGGGTACCAGCCAGCCAGGGTGGGGGTCACGTGTTCCGTCTGGAGTTTGATCTCCTGGGTCTGGGCCATCATTAGTGTCTGTTCCTGCTGCGATGGCGGGTGGCTCTGCAGCAGGATGATCTCTGCTGTCTCCCCCCACCTCAGGTGTGATTCTTCCCCATCCTTCAATCCCCCTGACAGCCAATCCCCACCTGATCCTAACTACTAGACCTCACTCCCCTCCCAGAACTGGGGCTAGAACCCAGGAGTCCTGGCTCCCAGCCCCCTCCTTCTCTAACCACTAGACCCTATTCCCCTCCTAGAGCTGGGGAGAGAACCCCAAGATGCAGTCCTGTCTCCCAGCCCTCCCTGCTCTAACCACTAGACCCCACTCCCCCCGGAGCTGGGGATGGAACCCAGGAGTCCTGGCTCCCAGTCTTCTCTGCTCTAAACACCAAAATATTTAACTCTCTCTAGCAGCAATGTGGCTTTTCCAGGAGCTCCCTGGGGCTTAGCCCCGGCACCGACCCATCCCTGTTTCTCACGCCGCGCCTGGTCTATCGCAATAAAGCCGCACTGCCCCTTACCTGCGCTCCCTCCTCTCCAGCCCACTCACGCCCCATGTGCGGGGCAGGGGCTCCGGCTGCAGACCCAGCTCCCTTCCCCCCTTCAGCATCATTTCCCGGTGCGCTCAGATCCAGCGCTCAGGTCGGGGGAATCCACCCAGCGAAATCCACAGAGCCCCCAGCGGTGGGAGATTGTCCCCTGCCCATCTCTGTGCTCCGGGGACCCGGGGATGAATCTACTCCGCAGGTAACTGCCTGCTGGTGAGACTGTCTCAGCTTCTGGTCTCTGGGTTGCTGCAGTGGAAAAAGGCTCCAAAAATGCTCCTCCCAGGACTGCCCCGGGGGCGGGGCTGGGTTAGTTAATCCCCCCGCAGTGCCAGCTAGTGGCTGATCACAGCACTAGCAATTCAATGAGACTTGGCCCGACACCCTCTAAAAACGTGTTGCCAAAGTGCCAGGAAGGCGGCCGACCCCTCCGGTGCCTGTCCCAGTGTGACGTTATGAGTGTAATATAATATCTCATTGAAAGGTGACAGGGCCAAAAAGAGTTAATTAACTCACAGACCGACCTGACCCATGGCCGAACTTTAGAGACTGGTTAGGAAGATCTGTAAATGAACAAAGCTTTGAAATGCAAGTCTGCATTGTTAGAGGTAGAAGGGGAGATGTTTGCTCAGGTCTTGTGATGTAAGCAAACAAGTCTTGTCTATTGCTATAGCTTTGATTCAAAGATCGAAAAAGGAATATTAACATTTAGGAAGATACTTGAGGGAAATAGTATTATTGTCTATATGTCTCTTGGAAGGTTGTGGTAACCTGTATCTGAACTGTTTAATGGATAAATTACCCTGTGCTAATTGCCAGGATGTTTGGGAGAAGGAAAGTTAAGCCTATTGTTTTCTCAGGCCAAAAGGCTGCTGGAAATGTATAAGAACCCCGGGACACGATCCTTCTGCATCTCAGATCTGCTTTGGGTTTCAAGAGGGGGAAACCTTAAGCCATAAGGATTGTGATCCCCAGTCACGGACTGGAGTCACCCTGAATATGGACATTGGACTATAACCTATGGACTATTTCTAAAAGGACTTTTGGCAACTACAAGCTCATCTCTGCTATGGATCTGAACTGCAAGAATTGAATTCAAGTCTATATGTATATTGATCTTTTAACCAACACTCTCTCTCTTTTCTTTTTTAATAAATTTTAGCTTAGTTAATAAAAATTGGTTATAAGAGTGTATTTTGGGTAAGATCTAAGTTATAATTGTACCTGGGTATGTGGCTGATCCTTTGGGATTGGAAGAACCTTTTCTTTTATATGAGATAAGATTTTCAGTAATCATCATCATATCTGACAGGTGTGTCTGAATGGAGGCTTGAGGCTGGGTACTTTAAGGGAACTGCGTTGTTTGGACTTCTGAGTAATCAGTGAGGTAACACAGAGGCTGTTTTGGGCTGGCTTGGTAAATCTAAGTATTGGAATATCCACCAACGTTTGGGGTTTGTCTGCCCCATTCTGTTTGCAGTTCATCCTGATTGAGTGACCTCATCTAGCTCCCACAGGCAGCACCGTCACACCCAGGTAAAATCCACCTGCAACTGGGTGACCCCCGGAAGCTGTTGCATTATTTATTACTATTGTGGTAGTGCCTGGGAGATCAAATCACAGCTCATGACCCCATTGTGCTAGGGGCTGTACAAATACTTTATTCCTATTTATTATTTGTATTGTGATATTTCCTAGGAGCCCCAACCCTGGCCCAGACCCCATCGTGCCGGGGGCTCTGCAAACACTAGATGTGTGTTCCATCTATACCCAGCACCGGCATCACCCCACGCTTGGATTGCCTGGGTAATGTTGGCTGATGGACTCTGCTTTGTGATCGTTTAGGACTTGCCGACCCCAGGCCTTCAAAAGTCATGAATCAGCTCTGCTCAGAACGACATATTTGGGTTAACAACCAGCAGTTGAACATATAACCACTGTTGCGTTCTTTTCATTTTCCTCCTGGCTTCTGAGCCTTTAGGTCGGTATTCTTAGCAGATTTTCCCCACAAACACGAGGGCATCTCTAACGTACACACTATTGTGTGCTGCCCAGAGACCGTGACAAGTGGCCAGAGCTCAGTGCAATGGAGTCAGGGCTGGATTCTGATCTCGGTGATCCCGGTGTAAATCCGGAGTGACCCCACTGATGTCAGCAGAGTTACATCAGTGTAAAACCGACGTGAGATCAGAATCCATCCCAAACCTTTTAACCGACACCCTCACTGAGCTGCGTTGTGGTTGTGGCTACCCGCCCCCAGTCCCACCTGCTCTGTAAGTGACACTGCTTAGCAAATTCCTTGGCAGGGCTATAACATTCCTTTAGTGACATGAAATGGCCACATGGTGGCGCCGGCACTGTTTACATTACATCATCCACTGCCTGTTGACAGAGATTTGCTTTCCTGGCATGCAGCAGCAGGGACAGAGACACGAGGGGCTGAACGTGGGGACTCAAATGTAACCACTTGTTGTCCACTTAGAGCTTAAACACCTTGGGGCAGGAATTGTCTTTTTGTTCTGAATTTGTACAGCACCTAGCGCAATGGGGGCCTGATCATGGGGCTTGCAGGTCACTTGCCACCAGAGTAAGTGCGTGGCTGACATGTCGTGTCTAACACGTAGCAGCCGAACACTGCGAGTTTGAGTCCTCTCTCCGGCAGCTTTCTGAGAATGTGTGTTGTGCACATGAGCTGCATTTGGAAAGGTTTACCCCAAGAGCAAAACGTCTGGTTTCCTGCCAACGTTTCAGAATACAGCTGGGAATGTATGATTTATTTATTTTTTTAATAAAAAGTTTAAAATGTGATAGAACGTAGCACTTTTTTTCTCTCAACTTTTTTCAGTTTTTTCCATCTGAAAAAAGTTTTGATTCATGTGGGGATTTCGCAACCAACCTGGAACATAAGAACGGCCAGACTGGGTCACCCCAAAGGTCCATCTAGCCCAGGATCCTGTCTTCTGACAGTGGCCGGTGCCAGGTGCCCCAGAAGGAATGAACAGACAGGTAATCAGTGAGTGATCCATCCCCTGTTGCCCATTCCCAGATTCTGGCAAACTGGAGTTCAGTATCTAAATATATTGTATTCTCTTAACAGAGAAGTTGGAAGTTTAAAATGTCTCCACTTTCTTACCCTGTTGAAAAAATTTCAACCCGCTGAAAAGTGGGTTTTATCCATTGTCTGTCATAAAAAAAGCAGAGGACCCAAAATATGTAACTGAAAGATGGAAATAATAAATAATGATTTCCATTCAGTTACAGAAATATGTGCCAATGTCTGGTTTTGACATTTGATCAAACCAGTTTCTTTTGACACTCACAGATCAAAACAGTTTTGATTTGGTTTGACAAACCAAACGTTTTGATTCAGCGTGGTTCAACATCGAATATTGTCTGTGGTTCCTTGTGGGAGTTGTAGTTTGGGTGCCTTGTGCCCCTATTCTCTTCTGTGTGCTGAGGTCCCTGGCTGGACTACATCTCCCATGATGCACAGCAATGGCTCAGAAAATAGCCATGATGCATTATAGGAGATGTAGTCTGGGGGAACACAACCCATAGAGGAGAATAGAGGTATGCGGCACCCAAACTACAGCTCCCACGAGGCACCCTGGTAGCTCGGCTGGCTACGGGCTAATGTTGAACTGACCCAAAACAAAATCATTGTTCAATGGAAAAATGTCAGCAAAATCGACATTTACCTTTGGAAAAATTCATTTTTGCAGGAAACACATTTTCTGTCACAGAAATATTTGAATGGAAAATCTTCAGCCAGCTCTATGAAATACGCTAGACTAGTCTTAGCACAATGTCCCTGCATGGACTGACCAACCCATTGCTCATGGAGCGGACGGGTGCTGCCTCTGAGTTTGGGATGTCATTTCTGGTGTAGAATTCCCAGCCTGGACCACCTGCCCAGCGCCCTGAGTAGGTTGTAGAGATCCCGAGACGGAGATGTGTAACGTGTATTTACTTTTATTTCTTTAACAAAAGATTTCCTGGTGTGCTATAAAGGACCCTCTGTCCACTGGATCGGCCTCTGGAGGGAACCAGCCCAGCCCTGGATGTGGACCAGTGGCACTGAATTCAACAACTGGTGGGTCCCTTTTGCTTCTATTAACTCAGTAAACATTGCAGCTCACATTTAAAACAGGACACTGGCCTTGTGGTTAAGGCCCGGGGCTGTGACTTGGGAAATCAGGGTTAAACTCTTGGCTGTCCCTTTTATTTGCTGTGCGACCTGGGGTGAATTGCGCGGGGCTGGATTTTCACGGCTCGGTGAAGCTGCTCGAACAGTTGTGGAGGGTTTTTATTATGATTTGTTGCAGTTGCAGGTTTGCAATAGCGGGAGGAGGCCCATGTGCTTTTCTGAACCACAAGGATATTGCCGGTTCAAGCTGCTCCAGGGACGCACACTGGGTCTGCAGCAAACCAGTGGAGAAACCAGAAGGCCGAGCAAAGTGACTGTAACCTGGATGAGTCGGGCCTTGTCCTTTCGACGGGACTGGCCCAGGCTGCCTCAGCGTGGGCAGCTGTGTCAGAGTCTTAGGCTTCCCTCTGCTCTGTGTCGCTGGAGCTGTGGGCTGCAGGTCTGCGCACCCCCAGCTCTGCCACCCAAATGAGCTAATTCCCTGCCTTTGAATGCCTCCAGCAGATGGAGCATTTGCTGCAGGTGTGGCAGGGCGGGGCTGGCTGAGCCCAAAATAATCCCTTGGCTCCTTGTTGCTCAGTGTGGGGTTTGTACACCCCCTCATAGGCAGGCACGCTCTCTTTTTTGTTCTGTGTTTTTGGAGTGACTCTCACAGCAGGACACCAAGGCTCGCACTCCCCCGCCCCCAACTCTGCCCCGGCCCTGCCCGACTCCGCCCCCTCCCTGCCCCATTGGATCCCTCCCCAAATCCCCGCCCTGGCCCCGCGCCCCAGCCCGACTCCGCCCCCTCCCTGCCCCATTGGATCCCTCCCCAAATCCCTGCCCTGGCCCCGCCCCCCAGCCCCAGCCCGACTCTGCCCCCTCCCTCCCCCATTGGATCCCTCCCCAAATCCCCGCCCCAGCCCCGCCTCTTCCCCAAGGGTGCCGCATTCCTCCTCCTCCCCCCTCCCTCCCAGGCTTGCGCCAATCAGCTGTTTGGCGGCACAAGCTCTGGGAGGGAGGGGGGAGAAGCAGGATGCGGCAGCTCACTCAGGGGAGGAGGCAGAGGCGAGCTGGGGCGGGGCCACGGGGTGCTGCCGGTGGGTGCTCAGCATCCACCAATTTTTCCCCGTGGGTGCTCCAGCCCCGGAGCACCCACGGAGTCGGCGCCTATGCGAGGCGCTACCACCAGCACAACCACAACAATAAGGACGCTCAATGATCAGCGGCGGAATTTTTAATTCCCCTGTCAGAATCCCTGTGGGTTTGTACCTTCACCAAACACTCATAAATCCATTACACTTCATTTTCCTTCAGCTCTTTCTGTTGCCACCCGGGTGATGCATTGATAGCGCCCTGGATGTTCCTGGCTGCTCTCACGGCAGCTTTCATAGCCGTCTCGATCCAGGCGTGAGGGTGAGCCGTGTATTCTCCTGCGAAATAGACCCTCCCTTCATTCTGAAACAAAGCTGTGGAGTAGTCGACTAACTGATACGGGGTTAATGAAACATATGCTCCCATCGCATATTTGTCCAGGCCCCATTTCTTGATCACATGTTTATCACAGACGTTCTGGATATAAGTCTTGGGTATTTGGTGGATTTCGGCCAGGTCCTCCTGTACCACATCAACGCACTTTTCATCACTGAGGGGAACGAAGAATTCAGCATCATCATCCCAAGTATAGGAAGCCAGGATCACCCCCACTCCACTGGTGAAATTGTGGCCGGGGTAGTAGATGAATCTGGCTGGGCGATCAGTGATTGACCTCCCATTATAGATTCCGTCCTTCTCCCAAAACTTTTCCCTGCAGGCCAAAAAAATCTTCACGTCCTTTGAGTAGCGGAGGGAGCGCAGGGCATGGGTCTTGTTGGTGGAAAGAGGTGGAGAAAATTTCATGAGCCGTGCGGCTTTTGCTGTGGTTGCGACAAGGACATAGTCGGCCGTCTCTGAGGAGAGGAAGGATGTGAGTGGCCTGCGATAAAACACTCTCACTTTTTCATTGTCCTGTAGTATCTTCACCACTGTGGAATGAAATTGAATATCCCTGTCCATAGTCTTGTAGAAGGCCTCAGGGAGCTGATTGAATCCCCCCGTGATCTCATCAAAACTGAAAGAAAGGCGGGGAGGGAGGGAGAGAGATGATGGTAGAAGAATGACAGCTGCTGTCAATAGTTCTCTGAGTGAATATCACAAAAATAATAAGCGGATCTGTAAGGAGCTGCTTAGCTGAAGATATAATTTACCTTCCCCCAGTGACTACTTCAATTCCGGCTTCTTTTATCACAGGCAAGTGCCAGGTCTGCGGTAGTTAAAGTTAAGACCAGCTTTCTGGTTAAAGTTTCACTCTTCTACATGATCTGAATTCTGCATGATTATTAAGAGTGCCTTAGAATGAGGTGTGCCTCATGGGGATGGGGTAGGATTAGTAATCCTCATTTGGGGTCATTTGACCAAAGGGTTCCCTTGGTACAACAGAGTGATGCTCCAATATCACTATTACAGGGACTCTTAGAATATCAGGGTTAGAAGGGACCTCAAGAGGTCATCTAGTGCAACCCCCTACTCAGAGCAGGACTAATCCCCAGACAGATTTTTACCCCAGTTCCCTAATTGGCCCCCTCAAGGACTGAATTTATAACCCTGGGTTTAGCAGGTCAATGCTCAACCCACTGAGCTATCCCTCCCCCGCAACTCTTAGTCAGAAGTTAATTACTGAATTCCACAGGAACTCTCCCCATCAGGGCCGGTGCAAGGAAGTTTCGCGCCCTAGGCAAAACTTCCACCTTGCGCCCCCCCCCCAGCTAACCCCGCCCACCCGCCCCTCCCACCAGAGGAGCCCCCCCGCGGCAGCTAACCCCCCCCACCTCCCCTCCACCCAGGGAGCCCCCCGCTCTGCAGCTAACCCCCCCCTGCAGCTAACCCCGCCCGGGGAGCCCCCCCTTCGCGGCAGCCAACCCCGCCCGGGGAGCCCCCCCTTCGCGGCAGCTAACCCTGCCCGGGGAGCCCGCCCCAGCTCACCTNAACGCTGACGACCGGGGCAGCCGGCGCCCTGCAAATCTTAGCGCCCTAGGCGACCGCCTAGGTCGCCTAATGGGTTGCGCCGGCCCTGCTCCCTATTACAAGCCATAGATACACACTTTCAGTAATGTTCATCTCATCCCGTGTGAAAGTGTCCCCTGCCTTGTATGGCTAGAGAAATATAGTCCTGAACACCTGCCCTCTGTGACAGTTCAGACCATCGGTGCCTACTTGAAAGAAGGCAACTGGCCACACTGATAGATGGACGAGATCCATCTATCTGCTTATCAACCTCATTGTATCAGAAGATGGATGGATAGAGAGACAGATCCTACCATAGATACACGTTCTTCTCCATATAAAGCAAGTAATTAAAGATACTCTTCTTCTTACCCTTCTTTGAATGCAATATCGTCCATGACAGAGTACAGAAAAGACAGGTGGAAGCTACCATCTATATTCAGCACGTCACCAATCATGTCAATGGCTCCTCTACTTAATTTTCCTTCTTTAATCAAATATTCCTGGTTGGGGAAGAGAGGAAGGGCAGAAAGTGCATGCATATCACATCCACATTGAAACATGACAGCTGAAGAGATGAACATAGGAATTATTCGGTACCCGTAAGGGTTAGCCAAAGGTCACACCCATAGAGACACAGAGACCCCTTGGCAAACAGTCCCCTGTTCTTTGCAAACATCTCTCAGCTCAGACCTGACAAACTGACTACACCAAACACAGCTTACAAGCTATTTATCTCTGAAGCGTAACATGTAAGGTACCTGCAGAAAGCTCACAACTTGTCAAGATTAATAATCGTGGCGAGATGTATGTATGGGTAATATTTAAGGAGTAAAATATTTATACTGAAAGTATGCTTGATGGACTTGGGGTAAAAATTAGTCACCGGGGTACTGTGTCTAGGTGACAACTCATTCAAACCAGAGGGACTTGTTCCCCGCCCCCAGTCAGCCAGGGGGTAATGCAAGGTTCTTTTCCCTACCCTGGCCACATCCCAGAACAAATTAGCAAAAAAGACCATTATAACAGGCAGGAGATCGCCCTGGCTATGAATCAAGGCAAAAGACTGTTTCGGTATAAATAGAGTGTCAGGGAAGGCATTCTGGATTCATTCGCTGAGAAAACCCTGTAAGGCAGTGGTCCCCAAACTGTGGGGCATGCCCCCCTAGCGGGGCATGGAGGAACATTCAGGGGGCTTGATGGGGCCCAGGCCAGCCCCCATTGGGGGCAGGGAAGGAGCACCACCCAGCCCCACTCTGCCCCCATCTCTGCTTCAGCCCAGCCCCAACCCCAGCTGAGGCCCTGGCTTCGGCCCTCAACCATGGCCCGGCCCTGGCCTCAGCCACTGACCACAGCCCGGCTCCTGGCTGCAGCTCAGCTCCCAACCATGGTCCCAGGTCTGGCGGTGGCTCTGCTCCGGGCCCTGGCCCCAGTCACAGCTCTGGCCCTGATCCCCAGCCCCTGGCCCCGCTCCCGGCCCTGGATCCCGGGGGGGTGCAGACAGATTACATTATGGGTAAGGGGGAGCAGGACATCAAAAGTTTGGGGGCCACTGCCTTAAGGAGCAGGGGCCTTTCATGAACATTTTGATGCTGGCTCTGGTGAACCCAGCCAGCTTTGCAGCAGCCTGAGCTTTGCAGGGGAAGCCCACTTGAGTATATTGGCAAGGTAACTATTGAGAAGGGGACACCCAGCTTTGTGTTTTATGCTTTTATGTTCCAGCCATTTGCTTCTATCACTTTCTCTCAATTCTAGTTAAATGCTTCTTCTTTCTCAAACAAACCTTCTTTCGTTCTATTATAAGTGCTCACAAGGGCTGTGTGGTTTACAGGAGCGGTGGTTTAAAGTAAAACTGAGGTACGCTGCAGAGGAGCTGGGATTTCTGAGTAGCCAGCGGCAGGGCCTGGCTATCACAGGGGAATGAGTCTCGGGGATTGGGGTTCACGTACTGTTAACCACCTGCAAGGCAAAGCTACGACTGGCACAGCCCAGAGGAGGGAGCTTGAGTGGCTGAAAGGCTGGTGGTGTCAGGGAGCGGCCACCCAGCTACCACAACAAAGATTTCCTCGAGCTGGAGGCCGGGAGAAACAAAGTGACTTAGGCCTTGTCTGCACTACCGCGCTCAATCGGTGCTGCTGCCATTGATGCAGCGGCGGCGATTTAGCGGGCCTGGTGAAGACGCGATAAGTCGATGGGAGAGCTCAGTGCTCCACCTCAACGAGAGGCAGAAGCTCCGTTGATGGGAGAGTGTCTCCCGTCAACATAGCGTGGCATAGACCCGATAGAAGTCGACATCATTTATGTTGACTTAAGTTACGGAACTTAACTAGCGTAATCAACTTCCAGTGTTAGTGTAGACAAGGCCTTGCAGTCCCGGGGGACTGGAACATCATCCCAAACATCAACTACCCTCCTGTGTGATTTCTCAGCTTCCTCATAACCAATCACTGGAGTAAGGCTGATCATCCCATTCAGGACACAATCCCTCATCCCTTTTGAGTCACCGTGTGAAATCCTGACCCCAGTGAAATCAACGGGAGCTTTGTCATTGATTTCAGTGAGGGCAGGATTTCATTCAGAGTGTCCATAGCAAGATTTTATTGCCTTTGATCAAACAGCCATGGTCCAGGTCACACCTCCTACAGCAGTGGTTCTCAACCAGGGGTACACGTATCCCTAGGGGAACGCAGAGGTCTCCAAGGGGGTACATCGACTCATGTAGATATTTGCCTAGTTTTACAACAGGCTACAGAAAAAGCACCAGCGAAGTCAGTGCAAACTAAAATTTCCTACAGACAATGACTTGTTTATACTGCTCTATAGACGGCACACTGCAATGTAAGTACAATATTTATATTCCAGTCGATTCATTTTATAATCATATGGTAAAAACGAGAAAGTCGGCAATTTTCCAGTAATAATGCGCTGTGACACTTTTGGATTTTTAGGTCTGATTTTGTAAGCAAGTGGTTTTTAGTGAGGTGAAACTTGGGGAATGCTAGAAAATCAGACTCCTGAAAGGGGCACAGTCGTCTGGAAAGGTTGAGAGCAACTGTCGTACGGAGTAAAAATAATGGTGGGCAGTAGGGTGACCAGATGTCCCGATTTTATAGGGACAGTCCCGATTTTTGGGTCTTTTTCTTATATAGGCTCCTATTACCCCCCCACCCGATTTTTCACATTTGCTGTCTGGTCACCCTGGTGGGCAGGTACACAGAGGAAGGGTATCGCATTGAAATAACCATGGATGAGGACCCATAGGTGGATGCCACTCAGAGACCCAGAGTGAGAAGAAGAGGTGGGAATTGGTCCTGCTTTGAGCAGGGGGTGGGACTAGATGACCTCCTGAGGTCCCTTCCAACCCTGAGATTCTATGATTCTATGATGCCAAGTCGGTTACATAGGAATGGAGGAGGGTCCTGTCTTCACAACACAAACACAGGGCAGAGGGGAGCACAGAGACCGTTTGCTTTCTACAGACCGATGTCTTGGGTAGGGAGAGGCAAAGAAGATGTGGATCCGTGGCCCTGCCCTCCCCCTTCCACAAAGCAGAACCCGGAGGACCACAGGGGAACGTATGCAAGGCCCCATGAGGCAAGTGTGTTTCCTCCACATAGCCAGGAGGTGTAGGAGGATTCAGATGTAATACCTCCGACCAGGGACTGTGTGAACATGGCACAATCTATCCCACAAGGAGTTGCATTAGCTGCTGTGAGGAAAGCTTTAGGAAATCAGGCACAAGATACTGGAATGCCATCTTCAATTACCTTGATGGAAAATGAGTCATATTTCTCTTTCAAAGCTCTGCAGTCTGTTGTCACCTGGGGAGCAACGAAGAAAACAGTCGCTAGTGTCACAATCGCAGCTCCACCTTTGCAGATTGGTTATTTTCCCTGTTTGCAAGATCTTTAACAAGATCTTTTTAATGGGGACATAGGGTGGACTTCTCCTTTAGCTGGGGGGTGCTCGCCTCCCCCCCTCCCCAGGCCTTGCCCCCACTCCACCCCTTCCACCAAGCCCCTGCCACTGCCCTGCCTCTTCCCACCCCTGCCCCACCTCTTTCCACCCCCTCCCGAGTGTGCCCCGTCGCCACTCCTCCCCCTCCCTCCAGGAGCCTCCTGCATGCCGCAGAACAACTGTTCAAGGCAGGTGGGAGGCGCTGGGAGGGAGGGGGAGGAGTTGATCAACGGGGCCGCCGGTGGGCAGGAGTCACTGGGGGGAGGTGGGAGCTGGCTGCTGGTGCTGTGTTCCCCTGGAGCACCCACTGAGTCGGTGCCTATGAATGGGGATAAGGAGGGGTAAGTTTTGTTTTCCTTTCCTGCAGTTCTCCAGCTCACTCAACTGCTTTCACTCAGACTTTCTGAACAACAAAATAAATAGTTTAAGGCGATGTCTACAGTAGCACTTTTGTTGGTCAAACTTTTGTCCATCAGTGGTGTGAAAAAACACCCCTCCTGACCGATAAAAGTTTCACCACCAAAAGCACTGGTGCGGACAGCGCTGTGTCAGCGGGAGAGAGAGCACAGAGCAGCTACACAGGAGACCTTACAGCGCCACAGCTCTGCAGCTGTAAGATCCATCCTGTAGACATAGCCTAACGGGAAAAAGAGAACCAGATTTTCCAATGTATTTAGTTGTTTAAATAGGCAGATAGGCATCTACTGGCATTTTCAAAAGCACCCAAGTGTCCTTAATCCCATTGATCTTTTGGCAATATCACAAGAGGCTAGATTCACAAATGGATATAGACATTGCAGTGCTCCGTTCTCGATTCCTAACTTTTAGGTGCCTAGAAAATCACTGGGATTCACACAGTCACCTTCTCAGGCTCCCTACACAATGAAGGGAGGAAGAAAGCTTTGGCACCTAAGCATGGGATCCGCAAAGGCAGCAGGCTGAGCCAGCTAAACTGGCCAACGGGAGATGCCAAAGAGAGGGGTGTGTCCTAGTCCCTCCCCCTCCCAGAGAGTTCGAGGCCTAGCTCCTCTTGGGGATCTCAGCTGTGAACCCTCTCCTGGAGTCTTGAACTCAACAGCCCCAGCCTCATAGCGTTTCCCAGGGGGTTGGGTCCTCACCGAGCATGTGGGAAACCTCTGGTGCAAGTCTTCCCCCTATCTGCTCAGCAGTGGGGATTTGAACAGGGGTTTGTTCCTCTCAGTTGAGATACTGCGCCCTCTCTGGTGACGCATTCCCCCATGTGTCTATGGCTAGGACTTCTGGGGCCATTTCCCATGGTTCTCTCTGCCATAGTAAGCTGAGCCCCTCGATGATTCTTTCCCAGAACTTGTGTGTCTTTCTGGGCCCCCGGGGGTGGGGATTGTGGGAAGGCGTTGGAGGACTATCAGAACTCAAGGGGTTTAGCTTGCACCTTCACTGCACACACTCAGTTGCCTACTAGCTCAGAGCTGGAGCACCCATGGGAAAAAATTAGCGGGTGCTTCGCACCCACCAGCAGTCAGCTGCCACCTCCTACACCCCAGCACCTCCGGCCCGCTGGCAGGTCCAGCTGATCAACTCCTCCCCCTTCCTCCCAGTGCCTCCAGCCTGCTGTGGTCAGCTGTTCCACAGCGTGCAGGAGGCGCTGGGGGAGAGGGGGAGGAGTGGGGACAGGGCGTGCTTGGGAGAGGGGCCGGAACTGGGTGGGAAGAGGGGCAGAAGAGGTGGGGTGGGGGTGGAGTGGGGGCAGGAAGAGGTGGGCTGGGGGTGGAGCCTGTGGTGGAGCAGGGACCTTGGGGGAAGGGGTTGAGCTGGGTTTGAACACGCCCAGGGAAAGGAGGAAACCGGCGCCTGTGCCCTCAAGCCATGCCAGCTAGCCTGGGTTGAAAGGACCACTTCAGTTGAGCGAGATGGTTTTGTGTGTGGATGAGACGGGGTTCAGGACCAAAATCTAACTGTGAAGTAAAGACCTACCTACCGTACATGAGTCCATTCCACAACACACATACCTTATCCAGTGTCTGGTCATAAAGTTCACTGGCAGATTTCCCCCTCTCTGCGGGAAGCACAGGGTATTGCAAGATATCAGGGTTTCGGTCAACATCTCCAGATTTTGCCCTGACGTTGTTAGTCAAATACCAGGCATTGTCATTAGTATTATAGAACGGGTTCAGTTTAAGTTTGAATTCGGTAATAAATTCACGCACAATCCTAAAGCAAAGAGAAGGAGTAAAAAGAGAAAAATTCCAAAATGAGAAAGAATGTTATATGCTCATATATGGTCCCGAGCACGAATGGCCCAATCCTACCTAGGTAAATGACATTATTTGTGTGTCATATGAGCCCAAATCCATATTTTACCAAATCCACATTCAACCCTGTTTTGCAGTAGATGAAAAATGTGGATAACTCTTTCAATAACAATTATAAATCTGTTCATAATCAACATTTTGGTTAAATGTGTCATGAAACATTTTGCTAAAACTGAAATAAAAAAATGCACTAAACAATTTACTTTTGAAAAAATGCCATTTGGCATTTTGGTTGGTGGAGTAGATTGTCATAACTCAACCCACTCTGCACTTCCGCCCACCCAGTCCCATCCCATCTATGCAGGAAGAGTTACAGCTCCATAGAGATTTCAGTCCATGCACACAGACTGACTATTTGATGCAATGCAATTATTCCACATAAGGAAGCAAGGGGAGATTTTAACCTACTCAAATTTAAGCCTTCAAAGATTTTTTTTTCTTGGAATTATCATAAAAGTCTTTAAAACGGGGATTCCACGGTTCTGAATAAGGTTGGCGGGTGAGAAAGGCGAACTGTGTATTACCTATGGCTTCTTGGCAAACGCATGGCTCCCAGCTCCGCGTACCAATCTTCTTCTCGATGGGTCAAGATACGTCCTCCCACGCGGTTACTGGCTTCCAGGATCAGGACCTAGGGGCAAAACGCAGGTCATGATTTTCAATCCCTTGCTGATACCTAATAGCTGTAGGTAGGGCTTGATTTCTCCCACATCCTTTCTTTTGTAAACGGCCATCAAAGGAAGAACATTAATGTTTTATCAAAGTAATTTCAGGTGCTATGTAAGCATACAGGCCTTGATTCAGGAAAGCAGGTACACATATGCTCAACTTGAATTTCAACTTCATAAGACTTAAGCATAGGCTTAAAGTTAAGCACATTCTCAAGCATGCGTCCAGAATCGGGCTGTATTCCTGCACTGGGTACTCAAGGAACACATTCCAGTATGGAAGTTTACATAGTAATAGCGATTTTTCCATTCATTATTAATGCCAGATTTTCAGTGAGGGAGGTTTTAATCATCAACTAAGCACTTCAACGATAAATACACAAGCTATGTCTGTTGACTTTTCCAGACTCAGGGGCTGTAGTTCTTGGGTGGCTATGAGAAGGGAGAGTAAAGGATGTTTAGGCAATCTATAGGGATAATGGATTTTGGTCTTTCCCATGGCCCAAGACAGTCGCTCTTTCTATGGAAGAACAAAACAAAACACAAAGAAACAAGCAAACGAGTGAGAGTGAAAGTTAAAGTTGTTATGGGATCGTTAATATCAGTTTTCCCAGGTAGAGAATTTTGTCAGAAATGTGCGAGCTGGTCTTTTGGAACATTGACTTAGCTAATCACCATTTCCATAAAAGGTAGTGGATTAGAATTTTTTTAGCTGCAGCATTATTTTTCATACAGCTATGCCATTATTTCACTAATAACCTTAACTTCAAAGCAATGAACATGTTGTCTGGAAATCAAAATAATAGATTTCTTTCTTTCTTTCTTTCTTTCTTTCTTTCTTTCTTTCTTTCTTGATTCACCCAGTTTACTTAAGTTCATATCGTTTTGTTCTTCAGCATTGTTTACTCTATCATGGGGTGGGGGGTACCTGGAGGCATGGCAAGGGCAGCGCACGCAGAGCCCTCTGCCCCTCCCCTCCCCCAGGGGCCACAGCGCTTCCTGGAGCGGCCCAGCGTGAGGCCAGGGCAGGCAGGCAGGCAGCCTGGTGCATGCCGCTGCCCCCCCCCGGAGCCCAAACCCCTCCTGCACCCCGCCCCCCACCCCCTGCCTGCACCTCACACCCCTTCTGCACCCCAACTCCCTGCCCTGAGCCCCCTGCCTGCACCTCACACCCCTCCTGCACCCCAACCCCCTGCCCTGAGCCCCCTCGTATACCCCGCACCCCTCCTGCACCCCAACTCCCTGCCCTAAGTCCCCTGCCTGCACCTTGCACCCCTCCTGCACCCCAACCCCCTGCCCTGAGCCCCCTCGTACACCTCACACCCCTCCTGCACTCCAACTCCCTGCCCTAAGCCCCCTGCCGGCACCTCGCACCCTTCCTGCACCCCAACTCCCTGCCCTGAGCCCCCTAGTACACCCTGCCCCCCTCCTGCACCCCAACTCCCTGCCCTGAGCCCCCTAGTATGCCCCACCCCCCAACTCCCGTCCCTGAGCCCCCTGATGCACCCCGCACCCCNTCCTCTCGGTCATTATAATTACCTCGCAACCAGCTTCTTTCAGCAGTTTGGCAGCGGTGAGTCCACTGATTCCTGCCCCGACAATCACCACCTTCTTTGAACGACATACTTTTTCCAACCCATTTTTGGCAATAGCCACCAGTTCTTCGTAGTCACGGTCAATAAAGCATTCTTCCAACTTCTCCGGTTTGCGCGGGAGACCCTCCGAGCTCAGGACTGCTACAAGGAGGAAGAGCTGAAGAAATACTAGAACAGAGATGCAAAGAAAACACCCATGTTGAAGCAAACTCACTCTCTGAGACCATGCAGCTCAGTATCATCACTGACATGCTACTCCTCATCTCTAGGAAGAGGCTAACAACCTCAAATGCAGAGCTCTGTTATATTAACAAACCAGGAATGTTATTACGATCCAATACAATCGGCGTATAAACCCAGAGAAGGGAAGTCAGTTCTCAAATCCTCTCACAGTTCATGCATTCTTATAAACTGTAAAATATAAGAACGGCCATACTGGGTCAGACCAATGGTCCCTCTAGCCCAGTATCCTGTCTTCTGTCAGTGGCTGGTACCACACGTGGCCCACCACCCAGTCTACCATTGAGGGTCCTGGGCCCCACAGATTCACTTAGATCTGTGCATACCACAGGGATGCGATGATTTTGGGGGCCAGCCATCACCTGAGGGAATGGTGCAGGAGAAATTCATCTACCGTGGACAATGTGACTGAACAAGGTCTTCAAGATTTAACGTCATGAGGTGAATTGAGGAACCTAACCAGAGTCTCTGCTTTATGCCATTAAAAAAAACCCAGTTCTGCTTTTGCTTTCCACAATTCAAGATAAGCTTTTTGTTTTTCAAAATGGAAAGCTGTGATTCCCCCTCTCGATGACCACGAAGGAGCTCTGTGTCCTGTGGAGTGTAGTTACGGAAGGATCACACAAAGAAATACGTGGTGCGTGAGGTCACCAGTCCCCTAACCCCTTACAGCTTTAAAATTCAAATCAACACTTGAAACTCTGTCTGGAAGTTCACAGGCGGCCAGTGCAGCTTTCAAAGCAAGATTATGATGGTGTTCTCAATGAAATTAATAGGCAGCAGGTTTAAAATAAACGAAAGGAAGTATTTCTTCATACAATGCACAGTCAACCTGTGGTTCTCTTTGCCAGAGGATGTTGTGAAGGCCAAGACTATAACAGGGTTCAAAAAAGGACTAGATATGTTCATGGAGGAAAGGTCCATCAATGGCTATTAGCCAGGATGGGCAGGGATGGTGTCCCTAGCCTCTGCTTGCCAGAAGCTGGGAATGAACAACAGGGAATGGATCACTTGATGATTCCCTGTTCTGTTCATTCCCTCTGGGGCACCTGGCACTGGCCACTGTCAGAAGACAGGATACTGGGCTGGATGGAACATTGGTCTGACCCAGTGTGGCCGTTCTTATGTTCTTATGTTCTAAATAACTATCCCATGAAACCAAAAATGGTACAGGGTCACCACAGCCATAAACACCCATGTAATGTATTTTTAATGACAGTGTTGGAACGGTTAGCAAAAAGCAAAACCAGGAAGGACTGGGTTAAAGCCATTGATATTCTTGGCAATTATTATGTTCTCCTTACTCTTCAGATGTGCTAGGCTGATATTGCCACCGGGAAGCATGGGCTGGAGGATTGCCACCACGCCTATTTTTTTGCAATGACGCTGAAGTAGATAGTGCATCTTGACCTGTAGCAGCATGATCATGTTATTCCCACAGCACATATGTTTCTTTTATTAAAATATGTGGGGGGGGGCACGGACTCCTGTCCCTCCTGTTTCTGGCACCAGTGCACCACACCCAATTGTGTGGCCATATGTGACATTGAGGCAACTGTGCTTCAGTTTTCCTCATGTCTTTTATTGGCCTATTTTGTCCGTAGGAGTAGCCTGACCTTCTATCCATGACACCGTCAATTGTCTGACCCCATCCAGGACCACAGAATCCTTTAGCACAAGGCTTCTCAACCTTTTTTCTTTCTGAGGCCCCCCCCCGACATGCTATAAAAACTCCCCGGCCAGCATTAGGGGGTAGCAAGCAGGGCAATTGTCTAGGGCCCCACGCCTCATGATGCCGCACACAGCTAAGTTACCTGGGCTTCGGCTTCAGCCCCGAGCAGCTGGGCTTGGGTTTGGGGCCCGAGCGGTGAGACTTCTGCCCTGGGCCCCAGTGAATCTAATACCAGTTCTGCTTGGCAGACCCCTGAAACCTGCTCGTGGCCCCAAACAGGGCTGCGGACCCCCATCAGAGAACTGCTGATTTAATAAGTCCAACAGAACTATAAAAATAACGACATCTTCGGCCTCAGCTGGCCACCCCTCTCCTTTGCAGGCGGGACCCAGCTACCATGCACATGTGTCCTCAGTCTCCTGTGCTTCACCCCACCCCAGAGTCTAGGCCTGTCTCAGTTCTCCCCACCTTGCCAGGGTTTTGCAGGAAGGCTGTCGTCCCTCAATGGCTCCTGACAGCCACTCAGGCATCAGGCTCATCTTAGGGGCGTCCTGTTTGCTTCTTAGTCCCTTAAACCTTCTATCAGATGCAGAGAGAGGGAACTCACTACATCCTCCCTCCTCGGTCTCCTTCCCCAGCTGACCTCGGTCATGGAACCACAGGGATCTCCTGGTGGGAGAGGTGTAAGGACGCCCATGTGAGTTGGAAATGGTCACTAGACATTCATTTTTCTTGACTTGTTTTAGCCGTTACAAATCAGCTTCAGCTGCTGAAAACCAGAATGTATCCAATCCTCCGTTTTTAATTAAAATGTATTTTTAAAAGAAAATTAAAAATTTCCCATCAACGTTTTTGTTTAGAACTAAGGTCAATTTTCCTCAAAAAAATTTCTTCAAATGACATATTTTGACCAGCGTTAAAATTAACTTAGTTTTCCAGAAACATGCTTTGAATCAGCCTGTGACGGGTTGGTTCACAGAAACCCCCTTGGGAGCTGCCAGCTGATGTGCAAAGGCTACCTCTGGTTCTATTCTCCCCTGCCAGCTACTGGTGGTTCCAGCACTCAAAGTCTTGCTGACAGCCAGACACGCCTATCTGCTCCAGACAGAGACCAGAGTCTGAACCACCTATCCCAAAGCTGCAGGGTTTACCTGAGAACAGCTCACAGAAGCCTGATTGCCCTAAGCACTCAGATGCCCAATTCCCAATGGGGTCTAAACCCAAATAAATCCGTTTTACCCTGTATAAGCTTTATACAGAGTAAACTCATAAATTGTTCGCCCTCTATAACACTGATAGAGAGATATGCACAGCTGTTTGCTCCCCCAGGTATTAATACATACTCTGAGTTAATTAATAAGTAGAAAGTGATTTTATTAAATACAGATAGTAGGATTTAAGTGATTTCAAGTAGTAACAGACAGAACAAAAGAAGTTACCAAGCAAAATAAAATAAAATACGCAAATCTATGTCTAATTGCACTAAATACAGATAAGATCCTCACCAGTTCCAAAATGTTCCCTTTTACAGGCTAATCTTCTTTTAGCCTGGGTCCAGCAATCACTCACACCCCCTGTAGTTTTCAGTTTCCTTCAAGTGTCCTGTGGGGGTGGAGAGGCTCCTTCTTTAGCCAGCTGAAGACAAAATGGAGGGGTCTCCCACAGGTTTAAATAGACTGTCTCTTGTGGGTGGAGACCCCCTCCTCTCCCTCTGTAGAATCCTGTCACAGAATGGAGATTCGGAATCACATGGGCAGGTCACATGCCCATGCATGACTCAGGACTGCAGGTAGCAGCCATTACCCACATGCTGCCTTGAACGTCCTCAGGTAGACTTCTAATGTGGATTGGAGTCTTCCAAGCTCTTTTGTCTGTTAAGTGCCCCCTGACTGAACACCTAATTTGCACATTCCTTTCCCAAGAAGTCATCAAATGTTCTAACTGAGGCCCCTTAGAAATCAAGCAATCATACAGCCAATGTTCATAACTTTGAACACACAAATGGTGCCTGCATACAACTAGGGTGAACATAACCAGTAGATCACAACCTTTACATAGATGTGTTACATGGCCTATGTAGCAAAACCCTATTCCAGTTATATTATACATACATTTATGAGCCCCTTTATGGGGTACACTGTCACACAGCCATCTTCAAAGAAAGGACAGACCATGTCCTATTCATGGAGCCCTTCCAACAATAAAGGGACATGACAGCAATCATAGAATCAAAGACTTGTAGGACTGGAAGGGACCTCAAGAGGTCATCTAGTCCAGTCCCCTGCACTCACAGCAGGACTATATTATCTAGACCATCCCTGACAGGTGTTTGTCTAACCTGCTCTTAAAAATCTCCAATTATGGAGATTCCACAACCTCCCTAGACAACTTATCCCAGTGCTTAACCACCCTGACAGTTAGGAAGTTTTTCCTAATGTCCAACCTAAACCTCCCTTGCTGCAATTTAAGCCCATTGCTTCTTCTCAGTTAAGAACAACATTTTTTCTCCCTCCTCCTTGTAACAGCCTTTTATGTACTTGAAAACTGTTATGTCATCTCAGTCTTCTCTTCTCCAGACTAAACAAACCCAATGTTTTCAATCTTCCTTCATAGGTCATGTTTTCTAGACCTTTACATGCAGGTTAATTCAGGACTGTGAAATACACCGTACAATTTAACTGTAACAGTTGCAGGTGAAAACAGTCAGCCAAGGTATAATTAATAATAATTATTATTATTAATAATAATAAAAATCTTCATTTCTCTTCCATCCACATTTCCAAATAGACATTGGACAAGAATTAACAGGGCATCTAACATATACTGTGAGGAAAAGCAGCCTGCAGATGGGAGCACCCTTGTCATGGTAACTCAAGGGAACAATTCCTAAGAACCCCTGCAAGAACTTCAGCAGCATCAGGACTTTGATTTTTGAGTAAATGTATTTAAAATCTCAAAGGCTTTTCTGGTGTATTGAAATAACTATGTTCAGCACTGACTTACCACACTGTTGTCCCTTCACTTGGTGAACAGATCATTTGCTCTCTTAACATTTTAACTGAATCTAATCACCGAGCCACAGCCGCGGAAAGTGCAGAGCTGCTACATTGGCGTCCCACAGTAAAATTGATTTACTGTGTCACTGAGGCCAAGCGCAACCGAAAATACCACACTGGTGGTTGTTTCCTCCTAAATTCACACTGAGAGAGGAGTAGACGATTCCGGGAGAAGCTCAATTGAAAATGAGGAAGAAAAAGACGATAAGAGAGAGAGAAAGATGTGAAACACGAAAGCCCATTGATACAGTAAGATGTGCCCAAAGGAAGAATGTATCCCATCGCTCTGAAAAAGCTCAAAGAGAAGTTTCACTCACAGAACCTGTCCATTTCAGATGGTGGGTGGAGTCATCCAGTTACCCTCTTATTTTATACCCACCTTTTATATAGACCTACTGATAAATATCCTAGCAGGAACTGCTGACTCTGTGTCTAGTGAAACTGTCACATGGTCTTATAGGACCTCCTCCTGTGACATGCTCATAGCCTGCAGGTTACTCTGAGTTGAGTCAGCTTCATCCAGGCACATAAGACTTGGGAACGAAGGAATTGTGGTAGTAGACTCTGTCCCATCTATCTTCTTCCACACCCTGCTGAATCTGGCAGCCTCCTATTCTTTACTGGAAACCGCCCCAAAATTCCCTCCATATCCTCATGAGTCCATATCCTCTCTCCTGTTGAAGCTGTTCCCCTGTGGAAAAAAAATAATGTAAAAAGTCATTGGCACAGAGGGACTGGATGCTGGGTCTCCCACGTCAATGCTTGAACCACTAGGTAATGGAGTCATTCTCAGGCTTGTTTTCTTTCTCTGGCCCAATGGTTCTTTCAATAGTTAGACACAGTGGGTGCTTTGTTTCGGAGGCACAAGTTGAAATCTGTATTTCCTGGGTTTCAAAACATTTGAAATTTTATTTTATTTGTAGAAAGAACAGGAGTACTTGCGGCACCTTAGAGACTAACAAATGTATTTGAGCATAAGCTTTCGTGGGCTAAAACCCACTTCATCAGGTGCATGTAGTGGAAAATACAGTAGGAAGATATATATATACAGAGAACATGAAAAAATGGGGGTTGCCAGACCAATCCATTAAGGTGGGCTATTATCAGCAAGAGAAAAAAAAAACTTTGGTGGTGATAATCAGGACAGCCCATTTCAAACAGTTGACAAGAAGCACAGCGAGTAGAATGAGTCAAAAATTTCCCATCCAAACTGTTAATTGATGGAAAATTGGGTATTTGATGAACTGAAATGTTTCACAGCCAGTGCCTGTTGAATTTTTGTCGACAGATGCTGAAAGATTTTCAGTCTTTTGATAAAATGTCAACATTTTCACGGGGGAAAAGAATAAATTTTTCCAGCCAGCTTTATTCGAGATAGTGATGGCTGCCATGGTGAACACTATGACAGATGAGTAGATGATAGATCTTTCTAAGATGTGTTGTTATCGCTCCATCTCCTGCGTGTTCATCTCTTCAAAAACGTTTTCTTATGCTTGCTTCTTCCTTTCTCTCATCCTTTTCCAGTCTGCTAAAAGAATCAGCAAAGAAATGTTAATGCTGGCATTCAATGTGCCACCATTACACTTAAGAGTTAACGCTTCTTGAAATTAACAGATTTGAACCAGGGACTTTCCCAGCTGACAGCATGACCAGTTACAGCTTGAGCACCAAGTTTTAGAAGGAGGGGCAGTGATGGCTTATAGTCTCTGTGGATTGGGCACAACGAGGGACACAACACACTGACCGATGGGCCACACAAGCAGAACAGCTGCTGACCGTGGCGCTGTGTGACAGAGCTGCTGGGGGAAAGTTTGTTCAGGGTCTCCTGGTGTAAATGGTGCAATGCTGGAATATCTTTCGGCTGGAGACACCCATGCAGCTGGCTGCATCTCCGCGTGGGGTGTGGGTGCAGAACCTCTGAGCCTGCTTCTGCCTGCTCGGCCTCAGAGGTAACCCAGGCTGGGGCAGGCTGAGACTCGGGGGTATCACACAGAGGTGGGAGGGAGCAGAGCTGGAGTATCTTACGCTCCAGCCATCCCCAGCCACAGGATGGGCCCCTCGGGGGTCCATTGCAGGGCGGTGCCGTTACGACAGCCCTGAGGCTGCTGGAATTACACTGGAGGGTGACACAGCCCCCTGCCCCCAGTCTGGTCCCAAGAGCAAAGCTGCCGTGGCCCCGTTTCCCCTTCTCAGCTGCATGGAGCAGATGCTGGCGCACCAGAGTAGCCAGTCCAGAGAGTTTGTCTTGACACTGTTTGTACGTCACTGCTCGGGAGCTGTTCACGCCCTGCAGTGCTAAGAGCCACCCAGGCTCCTGTTCACAGACAGCAAACAGGTGAGTGGGTGGAGCCCTCGCCCGTCCCACCCACGTGCAAATCCAGCTGTTCCCTCGAAAGCCTGGGACAGACACACAGCCCAGCGCGCTGAGCCAGGGCCTGCAGCTTGCAGGAGGATACAGACGCCAGGGGCTTCAGCAGGGGGTCAGAGAATGACACACACACACACACCCCCGCCCACAGGACCTGCACTTTGTTAAGGCCCCTCCATCCAAGAGCTGTGCCAAAGGGCAGTTTTTTGTCATATCCTGGATTAATCATCCTGAATTAAGTAAAACCTCATTGAAGTCAGTTTCATACCTCCAGGGGGCTTTATATGTAAAATGCAATTCTTGGTGTGTTATTGTAGGGCTGTACATAACTGTTCAGGGAGGTGACCTAATCTCGGGGAAATGTTCGGAACGTCAAAGATCGGTTTGGGACAGTACCGTGTGTAGGGGGGTTCCTAGGCGGTACCTGGGAGGCCTAGTGAAGCCAGGCCCTGGGGAGAAAAGCCCCATTGTCGGCTGGTTACCTGCCCCTGGGAATTCCCGATCGGAGAGCCCGGAACGGTGTAAAGGCCGGACTGAGCTTTTCCCTGCTGTGAACTTGTGACCAGAGCAGAGCCCCCTTTGTGGGGCTGAAGGGCGAATCCTCTCCCAGCGCCCACGTTGGGGAGAGCCCTGGTGAGCTCACTTGAAAATGAAGCTGAGCTCACAATGAAACCCTGGGGGAATGGATCCCTAGGGGTGTTACTCCTGTGGGGGGACAGACCCACCGGTGTCCCATGGCCGCCTTTCACTCTGATACAACATCCCATGATGCACTGCTCCCCAGAGAGAGACCAACCGTCGCAAACTGCAGTGACCCTCCAGCTGCCAGTGATCTCACGCACCCATGGCTAGGTCAGGCTCTGAGCTGGGTCTGGGGTCTCCCTGGCAGTGCTGAGGCAGATCTGAAGACACCGTTAACGGTTAGTCATCTCACCGCAAGTGGTTATCGCAATATGAGAAAATGAGATCGAACCAGTCCCTACTCCTGCTTTTGAATACACATCTCATTGTCTGTCATTTTTCAACCGTTCGCTATGTTTTTCAATGGGATTCTCCCCTGCCACTGTGTGAAAGACTCACATTTCTGTGACAGCACATTCTGGTCATTTCTAGCAATGGAAGGACTAAGAACTCTGTGAGTTCATTTCCTGGAATGGAGCCTCTGTTGTTTATGCAGATCCCAGAGCAGCTTGTTAATAAATGAATCCCTCCTGGTCCACATTAACAAAGATGTCCCCGGTCTCATTATATATCACCATAGTACCTGAGCACTTCACAATCATGAATCTAGTTATACTCACAAACACCCCTGTGAGGATTGGCTGCTACACCCACATGAAATTTTTGGCCAGAATTTTTTGGTGTTATTGAGAATTTTTACCAGATTGGTTGAAATTTTCCAGTTGCTTTATAACTTAACAACAACAACCACAACAACAACAAAAAGGAGTTTGGTTGCTGAAAATGGAAACATTTTTGGTTTCTGATGAAACTCCCCCATATTCTTGTCAAAGGTGAAATTTTCTTGCAGAAACATCTGTCTTGCAATGAAAAATGTTGACCAGCTCTGCTCTGTGGAGACTCCTGAGTTATGAAATGTCTGGATTTAGAGCTAAAGCAACCACCTTTTCAGTTGAGGAGCTTCCCCTGCCAATGTTATTGGGCAACAAACCATGAAGAAATTCCTCTCTGTGGCAACTGCTGAGGCCTCCAGACCCCTGAGGCTTCAGTTCAACCCTTCCCTGTCTCCATTTACACAGAGAAATTTGCATTTGACTACCCCATGACCCTAATGAATGAAAAGACCATCGGTCAGGCAGATGGGACATTTCCCTTCTTCTGTTTGGCTGCACTGCTGCCTAAATCGTTCCCAACTCTTCTTTAAAGCNACATGGTAGGGCAGAGCTAAGCCACGTGAGCCGAGGGGTTTCCCTGATTGCAAATGCAGGGGCTAGGAGACTGGTTTGCAGTCGCTGTGCGTTAGAGGCAGGAAGCCAGGGGAAGCAATTGTNGCAGATGGGACATTTCCCTTCTTCTGTTTGGCTGCACTGCTGCCTAAATCGTTCCCAACTCTTCTTTAAAGCCTTCCACAGGGAAATCATTATTGTTACTAAACAAGGCATCAAAAACCCTCTAGGTTGGGCCCCACTGTGCTAGATGCTGCACAAAAATACCACTACGCTGGGAGATGCTGATGGATGCCATCAAGTGAGTCTTTGCTCCTAAGACAGCCGCNTGGTTTGCAGTCGCTGTGCGTTAGAGGCAGGAAGCCAGGGGAAGCAATTGTGAGCATGGCCCTGAGAGGGAGCAGAGAGACTGAGCTTTTTGGGCACAGAGCTCACTGGAGGGGCAGACTTAGGGATTTCTGAGCAAGTACAAGGCCTGCGGTTGTTTGTTTCTGTTGTGTTCTTCTGAAATACACGAGATTACACCCAGAATAGACCTGACTCATGTCACCGATTTCTCATTCTAATGGAAACAACCCTGCAAGGCCCTGAATACCGGCAAAACTCTCAGGCCAAAGGAGCAACAATAGTAATAAATATACTATTGCGATGGTTTCCCATCTCTTCAAACATGGAAAAGTTCCAAGCATGGGAGTACACTATTGGCACGTAATAAAGACCTGGGTGTGAAATTTACCAATGTAGGTAAAATAACTCAATGAAGATTCTTTAGAACTTGTCCCATCGTCAACTCTGTCACAGAGACTTAGACCTTGTCTAACTACCACTTACTTCGGTATAAGGTACATTACTCTGGGGTGGGTCACCTTGAATGACATGTTACACCACTGGTGTGGACAGCACTATGTCGGTGGGAGAGCTTCTGGTGTAGACCAGCCCTTAGACTCCTAAATGATCCCAGACACAGTTTTGAGTCAGGGGATGTCCCATGGTACCGAAAGCCATTCCTCTTGAGTGGCTTCAAATTTGTCACCTTGCCCGATATTCACAGTGTGAAACTGAATGTATCTGTGCAGTTACCTGCTGTGGTTTCTGTCTTATGTCAGAGCGCTACTGGGAGCAAGGATTTCAGGTGCTTTCCATTCTCAGTTAGAGCAATGTCAGATACAAAACAGACGTCCATTATTAGCAAGGGAGGGGTGAAAGCCCCTGAATATTTTACAATAGCTCAGTGTCAATGTCCTGAACCTTGTCCTGCCTCCTGTTCTTTATAAGCAGCAAAGAATCCTGTGGCACCTTATAGACTAACAGACGTTTTGCAGCAT
>QXTE01000457.1:435399-446567 GCA_003942145.1 Platysternon megacephalum
AGGCCCCATGTGCTTCCTCTGAGGGAGGGGAGACTGTAACAAGCGGTGTTAATCATGGGGAGTTGGCTACACTGTATCTCTGCAACCAGCTGCCCTTGTTTTCCATCTGTTCAGCTAAGACCCTCTCACTAGACGCTTTGCTTGTTTTGGGAAATTCACCCGTTGATGGTGACAGATGCAACTGCCTGCATTGCTCAGACACGTTATCCGGCCTGTGCCCATTTCCTAGTGTGGGCAAAGCCGCAGGGACAGCGAATCCTCTTTTCTACACTCCCTTGGTCCTGATCTCAAACCAGCCCCCGGCCAGATCCCCACTTTGTGTCAATCGGCCGTAACTCCATTGGCATCAATGGACAGTAGGTCCAATTTACACCTGCTGATGACCTGGCCCGTTGTTTGCTAGTTTGTCAATGGGCCGTTGCAAACTTAACTAACAAAAAATTTCAAATGACTGAGATCAAGAACAAACCCCGCAACTGAGCCGGAGAGTCCAGCTTCACAATGGAGAAACATCTGCACGGTTATTGCAACATTACCCTGCCCTATGGTGCCAGACCTCCCCTGGGTGCAAAATCCTTGGTCCTGTTCATATGCAAACACAGCAACAAAACCATCCCCCAGCATCACCAGGGCAGGGCTGTCTCTGGAGCAAAGGTTGATACCTCAGGAGCACCGAGGAAGAGCCGGGTTCTGTCTCCCAGCCAGCAGCAGAGTAACTGTGGCCAAGTCTGGATCTTACATATCCCAGTCACAGTCTGATGTCATCACTGCAGTGACACCCCCCTGCTCTGAGTGTGTGTGAAGCGACAGCCCCGGCCAATGGCAGGAAGAGAACCAAGGCCAGATAGTCCCATTAAGTTCTGAGCTGAAATACACCCATTGCTCTGGGCTCAGGAGAGCAGGATTTGGAATGAAGACACTGGCCTGGTGCTTGAAAACCATGAGGTGACCTCCTAGCGTGGTCATGGAAAGCAGTTTGCAGAAGTAGGTTGTTATCTGGAGACTGAGCTGGAGGTGTCGCAAAAAAACCCAAAACTCTGGTCATCCTAGATGCAGAACTGGTGGTTTCAGATGTTTGCTAACTGGCCTGGCCTTGCACAAAGTAGGGGTGGCTGAAGATATTTCTACATATAGATGAATGGATTGAAACAGTGAACAATTGCAAAACTAAAACACAATAAAGGAGATGCTGTTTTGTGCCCATGGGAGTCTGTTCCCATTCGCAGCACAACAAACTTTGCACATGCACAAGAGCTATTAAGTAGAGCAGATTGAAAAAATCCCCAAAGGGAAGGTTTTTCATGGGAAAATGCTGGTCGGACAAAATCAAAATGTTCTGCGGGAACGGGCCAATTCCGATGCAATTTCGTTTAGAAAAAATCAAAGCGATTGGCTTTGAGAAGGTGAAACTCTTCATGGTGAATTTTAGTTGACGTTACGTTATGCAGCGCAATAGAAAATTTAAAAGTTGAAATCGAAACGATCGACTGAAAGCCAAATTTTAGACCCTCCTTTGGTGGGAGAGTCCGAATTCAGCCGTTTCATTCCCAGCACCCAGTGTCGGGGGTTTAGGGGCACAACCAAGTGTCTATATAAAGGCACACATTTCCTTTCAACTCCGGAGAGCTAGATTCAAGGCCCCAGACTCCCTATGGGACCTGGGACACGTCAAACCATCTCTCTGTGTCTCAGTTCGTCAATCTACACACCTGCCATCTGACCTCTCCCTTGTCGATTTAGGGCCTGATCCAAAGCCCATTGAAATCAACCCGGAGTTCTCTTCGCTTTATTGGCTTTTATAAGGACCTTAAATTGCAAACATTTAGGGGCAGGGACTGTCTCTTATTGTGGTCCTGTGCAGCTCCCAGTGTAATGGGGCCCTGATCTCAGCTGGGGCAGAGACTGTCTCTCCCTGTGTGTCTGTGCAGCGCCCAGCACAACGGGGCCCTGAACTCCTGTAGGGCCTACTATAATACAAATATGTGACGAAGTGGGAATGTTCTTAATGTTTTCTCTGAATACTGTGTGGGTGCCTCAGTTTCCCCTATGCAGTTCTTAAGTATCTAGGTGGTGGGATAAGGGTGTGTGATTGTTGCAGATCCTTAGAGGGCCAGTGTGATCCTGTCTGCACAGAGAATGGCCGACACCCTGTCTCCTGGCAACTAATGGTCTGGGCCCCTCCTCTGCAAATGTGCCAACTGAAGGTGTTGGAGAACAAAGAGATCAGGTGGCCTCCTGGCCTGGGAAAGAGACAAAGGCCAGAGCAGGGGCTGGAGAGTTTCAGTTTGGAGCTGGCTGGGGAAATGGAGGGAGGCCCAGATGGGGCTTTGGCCTCCCTGCCCTCCAAGATGGACCTGACTGAGGGGTCCTGTTGTCTGTACCTACAAGCTCTGTTTTAGACCATGTTCCTGTCGTCTAATAAACCTTCTGTTTTACTGGCTGGCTGAGAGTCACGTCTGACTGCAGAGTTGGGATGCAGGGACCTCTGGCTTCCCCAGGAGCCCCGCCCGGGCGGACTCGCTGTGGGAAGTGCACGGTGTGGAAGGGGATGCTGAATGCCCCGAGGTCAGACCCAGGAAGGTCAAAGCTGTAGAAGCTTCTTGCCCTGGAGACAGTCTGCTCAGAGAGAGGAGGCTCCCCCAGAGTCCTGACTGGCTTCGTAGGGAGCAGTTCCAGAGCACTGCCCGGTGACTCTGGGACAAAATAACAATGGGATTGGTCTTTCCCTTTAGAGGGCAGGTTTCCACATGTCAGGGCTGGCTTCAGGCACCAGCCGACCAAGCATGTGCTTGGAGCGGCACCATGTAAAGGGCGGCCAATCTTGGGGTGGCAGGGGGCGCTCGGGTTGGTTTGGGGGGGCGGGGTTTGGTTTGGCGGGGCAGTGCTCAAGGTTTTTTTTAAAAGCAGCAAAGAATCCTGTGGCACCTTATAGACTAACAGAGGTAGTTTTTTTGTTCTTGTTTTTGTTTCGGCCGGGCGGTGCTTGGGGGGGTGTTTCGGTGGCGCGGCGCTCGGGGGGTGGTGTTACGTCTGATTTGTGTCCAGAATTATAACATTCAAAAGCCAGTTGGAGAACACTTCAATCTCCCTGACCACTCGATTACAGACCTAAAAGTCGCAATATTACAACAAAAAACTTCAAAACCAGACTCCAACGAGAGACTGCTGAATTGGAATTAATTTGCAAATTGGACACCATTAAATTAGGTTTGAATAAAGACTGGGAGTGGATGGGCCATTACACAAAGTAAAACTATTTCCCCATGCTTATCCCTCCCCCCCCCCCTACAGTTCCTCATATCTCCTTGTCAATTGCCAGAAATGGGCCATTTTCATTACCACTGCAAACAGTTTTGTTTTTTTGTTTTTTTTGTTTTTCTCCTGCTGGTAAAAGCTCACCCTAACTGATCACTCTCGTTATAGTGTGTATGGTAACACCCATTGTTCATGTTCTCTGTGTGTGTGTGTATATATATCTTCCTACTGTATTTTCCAAATACATGCATCTGATGAAGTGGGCTGTAGCCCACGAAAGCTTATGCTCAAATAAATTTGTTAGTCTCTAAGGTGCCACAAGTACTCCTGTTCTTTTTAAGGAAACTACAGTGAATTCACACCAGCCGGGATCTGGTCCCATTGATTAACGGAGCTACGACTGATTCACACCAGCTGGGGATCTGTCTCCAATGATTCCAATGGAGTTATGGCCAATTTACACCAGATAGGATTTGGCCTATAATTCTTTCAGAGCAGGGACACGCAAACCTTTTTCTATATTTGCCCTTGTGGGGTTGTCTAGCCAAATTGTCTGGACAAAGAGCTCAAGGCCTTTCGGGAGATGGTTTTTTTTCTTTTAAAAAACAAGGCAATTCCATAGAAAAAATGCTGTTGAGTGAACATTAAGATGGCAGAGTGAGGCCCTGGAAGTCAGGAAATGCTAACGTTAAGCTCACTCAGGCACCCTTAACTCTGCCCCTTTGGGCACCTGCATTACGATGCAGATTCTAACTCCATGAGCACATGCTGGTCTTTCTGCCTGGCTCGCTCAAGGTGAGGGAGTCACTAGCCTTAATACGGCCACACAAGGGAATTGTGGGTAAGGACTCCTGCACTAGGTTAGGGGTGCACAGAGTGTGGCTCCAGGCGTGGGGGGAGCAGGGGTTTCATGCTTCACACTTCTCCCCCCTCAATCTGTATAAGTGGACATGGAGGGGCAAGAAGTGGGTGGAGCCTCGACTCCTCCAGGGCCTAATCCGCACCCCAATGGCCACTGGCTTCAGCAGGCTGTGAGTCAGCCCCCCAGTGCGTGTGCAGCAGCGCTGGCTGGGTGCATGGAGGGGCGGCTGGCTACACCTAGGGGTGCAGTGAGTGATTAGCCGTCCTCCCCCGGGGCAGTGGGGGGCTCTGGGGGGATCTCTGGGGCACGGCGCTGTCTGTAGGCTCCCTGCTGGGCTGGGCTGGGTGCTGCTCCTGACTCAGCGCTGGGGCTGGTGCCACAATCCGGCCCTGAGGGTGCAGGCTGGTCAGTGCCCAGCACATGAGCCCTGGGGCCTGGGGGTCCCGACCTCACTCTGGGCCTCAGTCTGCTCACACGTACGGCCCTGACCCTGCAAAGGCTTCCCCCGTATGCTTCACTTTGTGCGTTGTCTGTCGTCCCATCGCAGGCTCAAAGCTCAGCACGGGCGCCCGGCCTGGCAGGATCGGGGCCTCAGAGTCAAACTCCACTGTCTGGTTTCACAGCAGTGGGGCTGGGAGCGAGGGGAATAAAACATGGGCTTTATTTTTAAGAAGAAATTTCAAATATACGTGCTATGGAGTCGTGCTGTGGGGTGTCCACAGCGGAAATAAGATATTTATGACATTTATTTTTGCAGTGTGTAGCAATGCGACCAGCCCCTCTGCTAGCCACAGTGACGTGTGGGTCAGGCCCTGAGTGGCATGAAATCTAAAGATAAACAGGCCTTGACCAGCGACGGTTATAACAGGAGGTGGGGGTGGGAGGGACAGAAAGAAGACGGACACTCACTGAGTGTTGCACTAAGAATAGACGCATAGGCCACAAGGACTGGAACCAGGTTGCTGGGTCATTTCTTTTTGTATTATTTCTTTGTTTGCCATTTCTACCCTGTAACCCAGTATCCCACCCCCCACACACGCACACTGCCCCTCTCTCCCTCAATACCAGGGGCTCCATCTGACCGCCCCCCCCCCCATGCCTGCGGCTCTTTGTCGCCCCCTTCCTCCATTCCAGGGTCCTCCCTTCTCCACCCCCACATGGCTGGGGCTCTCTGTGCCCCCCATTCCCTCTCCCCCATGCCAGGGGCTCTGTGAACACCCCCGTTTCCCCTCCCCCCACTCCCTCCTTCCCCATTCATCTTCTTTCTGTCTTTGAGATAAGTAAGTCATTGAAGGCGTCAGCTTGTGAAAGTCCATTGGGGGGCTCGGCAGAGATGAGCGGGGGTGGGGGGCTTGAAGCAGGAAGGGGTCAGTGGCTGCCTTCAACCAGCTCTTTGATCTGTGGACAGTTGCAGGGGTGTGGGAAGCCGTGGCCGTGCTCAAAAGCTGGCAGGGACCCCCTGTGTCCTCATTTTCCACCTACCAACTCTGTGATTTCCCCCCCATATCGGGGGGCTCTGGCCACTCATGCCGAGACCATCCCCTGACATTGTGGCAGTGATCGGCCGCAGACTGGAAAGCGACCGTGTAACAGACAGACAGAGAAGTGCCAGGGAGCCGGCAGCTTTGCAAGCCCAGTGACCTATTTAGGGGCGGTGGAGGGTTTTGGAGGGAAGATGATGGACGAGGGCAGGATTTGGTCCCGGCGGAGGTCATGGATTCCGTGACTTCAGCAGAGCTCCGTGACTCCCACTTCAGCCCCCAGGGCTCGGGCAGTCAGCAGACACAGCTGGTGGCTCCTCCCATCTGGGGTAACTCTTACCCCCCCGCCCCTCCTTGTGCCGGGGTTTTGCCCTCTGCCAGGGTCTGGCACCGCCTCACCCCTGTGCTTAACCCTGGCTCCTACCCCCATCCCTGATTTTGCCCCTCAGCCCCTCCCGTCCCTGCCTCCAGCTGTTTGACCCCCACCTCCGGCCAGTCAGTTTCCACGCCTTGCACAGCCCCTGTCCACCCCCCCCCCCAATATTTCCCCCCTTTTAACCCCTGTGAACAGCAGGTTTTAATTCTAAGTAAGGGCAGAGTGAGGGCAGCGGCTTCAGCAGTGGTTACTGAGCATGCTCAGTTCATGTGAGTGGGCTCAGTACAAGCTGAGCAGCAAATTCTGTCCAGGGGCAGTTTTTGACATTACACAGGGCCTGCCCCCCCCCCCTCCCCCCAAACAGACCCACCTTCCCTTCCCCCTCCTCTCTACCCAGGCAGGAGCCATGTTCCCGCCAAGCCCCCCCTCCCCTCGTCCCACCCAGGAGCCCGTCCATCCCTCCGTCCACTCGTCCGCCCCTCTCTGCCCAGCCCCTCCCAGAAACCATCACTTCTCTCCTGGCTTCCCCACTCAGCTGTCACGGCTCTCGGCCGCACCTCCCAGCAGCCCAGCGCCCCACAGCGGCCAGCCCCTCCATCCGGGCCAGGCACCCTCTGGAGTCCCCAGGGGCCGGCTTCTCCCCTCAGCCCGGTGACAGGGTCCAGCCCTACCCTGGATCAGACACAGGCCCCCTCCCAGACTCGGAGTGGGGGGTAAAGTCGAGAGCAGACAGTGGTGACGGGTTTGTCCCGTGTGAGGGAGTGAGCACTAGTGCATTGTGTGGGGGCTCCAGAGGCCTGGGTTCTAGTCACACCTCTGCCGCTGACCTGCTGGGTGGTCTTGGGCAAGTTACTGCCACGCTGCGTGCCTCAGTTTCCCCTCCCACCCCCTGTGAGGAGTTTAGAGATGGGGTGTGGAGGAGGGATCCCAGCAGTGGGGAGGAGCCATCCCATGAGATGCTGGGGGAGCAGCTGGAGAGGGCAGGGGAGCGAGGGAGGATGGAGAAGGAGGAAGAGGAGGGAGCGCTCAGCAGCACGGAGGGCAGCAGGGAGGGTGAGGCTGGAGAAAGGAGGAGTCAGCCTGGGAAGTGTCTTCACGGACCCTGGGGCTGGTTCTTGGGCCTGATCCGCACCCTCCTGCCACCCATGCAGGGCGCAGCGACCGTCCCTGGAGCTCCCCTGGGGGAACTGTCCCCAGCTCAGGGGGTCCCCTGGGCTCAGAGCCTGTCCTTCGCCTCCCGCCCCACAGCCCTGGCTGAGGACAGTGTGGGGAGAGGCCTGCCCCCCTGAGGGACCGTCACCAGCTGGGGCAGGTTAGAGCAACTGTCCCTTCCCCGGCTCCTCTAGGCTGGCCAGGGTCCCAGCACAGCACCCACCCCCTGCCGTGCCCAGCTGTGAATCTGGCCCTGGGAGAGCTGTTTGTGGGGTGCAGAGGGCGGGTGCTGCATCGGAGAGGGGCTGGGCTGGGTGTGAGGCGGGTGAGTCGATGCAGCGGGTGCAGGAAAGCTGCTCAGGGAGTGCAGAGGGGAAGGAAGCAGGGGGATGGGAAAGAACCTGCAGATACAGGGGTCAAAGGGGGGTTCCTTTAGGGAGAGGACAGACCGACATGTCTGTGCACAGCGGGGAGGGCTCGGGGGCAGGAGGGGAGTGGCCAGAGGAGGTAGGGATGAGGGGGTGCGTGGAAGTGGTTAGAAGAGGAGGGTGGATGGGGGAGCTTGAGGTCTATGATGAAGGAGGGACAATAACCCCACCTAACGGCTAGTGCACTGTGCTGGGGCTTGAGAGATCTGGGTTCTGTTCCCACCTCTGCCACTGACCTGTGGGGTGAACTTGGGTAAGTCACTGACTCTCTGTGTGCCTCAGTTTCCCCTCTCATCCTTTTTCTATCGAGACTATTAGCTCTTCAGGGCCAGGCCTGTCTCTCACTATGTGTCTGTGCAGCTCCCAGCACACTGGTAGATGGAAGATCTCAAGGGGTGTGATCGGGGGGCAGAGTAATGTGGGATTTTGCTATAATCTCCTTGGAGAAGTTGGCTAGATCCTGCACAGACAGAGGGGCGAGGGCTGGAGGAGGGAGTTTGAAGTGGGGACAAGCTGGGTGCATTGCAGACCCTGGACTAAATGCAGGAGAAGCCGGGCTGTGCAGTGAGAGGTTAGGCAGAGCTGTCAGGGAGGTGTCTGAGCATGTAGTTTCCAATAATGAGGCCCAGCTGGAGAGGGTGTGTGTGTGGGGGGGTTGGGTTTAGTGGTTTCCTGTCGAAGGCCCCATTTCCGAGCAGCAGATGTAGTTGTGTTAGAGGTGTGAACTCTCATCTATAGTTGTGACTCTTTCAGTTCCAAACTGGACTACTTTTCACACTAATCTAGTGTCTCCGTTTTCTTGTTGAAAATGGTTCACATCAGACATAACCCTGAGATTGAGGCTGGAGGTTTTTAAGAGCAGGTTGGAGAAACACCTGTCAGGGATGGGCTAGATAATGCTTGGTCCTGCCATGAGTGCAGGGGACTGGACTGGACGACTTCTCGAGGTCCCTTCCAGTCCTGTGATTCTGTGAGTGACTGCAGCCTCTAGCGGGTAAAACAGGCTACAGCGCGGCTTGGGGTGAAGTCGCTTCCTGTCCGGTCTCACCAGGCAGCGTGGGGGAGTGAGAGCAGAAGGCCAGAGGAACCTGCAGCTCTGTGCACTCAGACACAGCCTAGTGGAGGCTGCAGGGCCGGCGCAACCCATTAGGCGACCTAGGCGGTCCCTAGGGCGCGGCTATTTTGGGGGCGCCGCGGCCGCCCATTCAAATTTGGGGGCGTGACCTTCCACTGCTGCTGTTGGGGGCGGGACCTTCTGCCGCCTAGGGCGCCGGCAAAGCTGGCGCCGCTACTGGGAGGCTGGTTTATTACCAGGGCATGGGTAGGGGATAAACACAGAGACAGGAAACTATGGACCCAGAAGTCAGCCTGGGGTAGGATCCATTCTGCATGTACGTTCCAGGAGGCCGGAAGGGGTGTGTGTGTGTGCGCGCGTGTGTGTGTGCGCGCGCGTGTGTGTGTGTGTGTGTGTGTGTGCGTGTGTGTGTGTGCGTGTGTGTGTGTGTGTACACTTCCAGCCCCCATCCTTGCAGACTCCGGCTTCCACAGAGTCAATTCCACATGGCCCGGAGTGGGCACGAGGCTGTGCTAGAGATGGGCAAAAGGTTTTAATGTGAAACTTTTTGCCAGCCAAAAACTGCAGAATCCGATCGTTGGCGACATTTTATGGATGGGGATAAAAAATCTGGGGGGAAAATTCAAGCTGAAACGTTTCTGTTTTCAACTCACGAGAGCTTTTCCTTTAGAAATTTCCTTCTGTTTTATTTCATTTAAAAAAAAAAGTTTTAAAAAAACCCCAAGCCCAGAACTGAAATCAAACGTTTCCTTCAACCCAAAACTATTCTCCCCTCATTTCTCTGGAACAGCCAGTGACCCGACCAATCACTGTCTCACCCAGCTCCAGCTGTGCAGCCCGGCTCCAGGCTGGGGTGACCCTCCGCGTGCGGATCAGCGGGATCCCAGGGGGCGCGCTCCAGGCTGTCTCTTCGGAGCAGTCCAGAAAGTACCGACGGTGCCTCTGTGTTACGCCCTGGCAGTGAATTTTCATCCTGGGTAAAGCTCCCCAGCAACGTCTGCAGACCCTGTCCTGGCGCTACAGGAGTGATCCAAACAGAGCTGCAATAATCCTGCGCCTTTCGCTAGCGCCTCCCACGGGAGGATCTCAAAGCGCGTCATGAGCCTCACACCCATGAGGTGAGGAAGGGGAGAATGAATGAGTCCAGCTAGGGTGACCAGACAGCAAATGTGAAAAATCGGGATGGGGGTGGGGGGTAATAGGAGCCTATATAAGGAAAAGACCCAAAAATCGGGACTGTCCCTATAAAATCGGGACATCTGGTCACCCTAGCTCCAGCCAGACCCCACTTCACTGCGAAGAGGCCGCGCTGACAGGATGAGCTGGGCAGGTGCACAAGGAATCCAACCCCCTAAGAGCTCTGTCAGGGGGTGGGGGGGTGTACCAGCCAGCCAGCCAGGGTGGGGGTGACGTGTTGCATCTGGAGTTTGATCTCCTGGGTCTGGGTCATCATTAGTGTCTGTTCCTGCTGCGATGGCGGGTGGCTCTGCAGCAGGATGATCTCTGCTGTCTCCCCCCATGTCAGGTGTGATTCTTTCCCATCCTTCAATCCCCCTGACAGCCAATCCCCACCTGATCCTAACCACTAGACCCTGCCCCCATCCCAGAGCTGGGGCTAGAACCCAGGAGTCCTGGCTCCCAGCTCCACCCCCCTGTAACCACTCATCCACACTCCCCTCCCAGAGCCAGGGAGAGAACCCAGGAGTCCTGGCTCCCAGTCTTCTCTGCTCTAACCACTAGACCTCACTCCCCCCAGAGCTGGGGATGGAACCCAGGAGTCCTGGCTCCCAGTCTTCTCTGCTCTAACCACTAGACCCCACTCCCCCCGGAGCTGGGGATGGAACCCAGGAGTCCTGGCTCCCAGTCTTCTCTGCTCTAAACACCAAAATATTTAACTCTCTCTAGCAGCAATGTGGCTTTTCCGGGGACTCCCTGGGGCTTAGCCCCGGCACCGTCCCATCCCTGTTTCTCACGCCGCGCCTGGTCTATCGCAATGAATCCGCACTGCCCCTTACCTGCGCTCCCCCCTCTCCAGCCCACTCACGCCCCATTTGCGGGGCAGGGGCTCCGGCTGCAGACCCAGCTCCCTTCCCCCCTTCAGCATCATTTCCCGGTGCGCTCAGATCCAGCGCTCAGGTCGGGGGAATCCACCCAGCGAAATCCACAGAGCCCCCAGCGGTGGGAGATTGTCCCCTGCCCATCTCTGTGCTCCGGGGACCCGGGGATGAATCTACTCCGCAGGTAACTGCCTGCTGGTGAGACTGTCTCAGCTTCTGGTCTCTGGGTTGCTGCAGTGGAAAAAGGCTCCAAAATGCTCCTCCCAGGACTGTCCCGGGGGCGGGGCTGGGTTAGTTTGTGCCCCGGCAGTGCCACCTAGTGGCTGATCACAGCACTAGCAATTCAATGAGACTTGGCCCGACACCCTCTAAACACGTGTTGCCAAAGTGCCAGGAAGGCGGCCGAGCCCTCCGGTCAGCGCCGGCTCCAGGGTTTTTGCTGCCCCAGGCAGCAAAAAAAAAAAAAAAAAAAAAAAAACCAG
>QXTE01000457.1:449050-489493 GCA_003942145.1 Platysternon megacephalum
CCCTCCCGTCAACACAGCGCTGCCGACACCGGGGGCCAGGTCGGGGTCAGTACGTCGCTGGGGGGGGGATTTTCACACTCTGGGTGGTGAGAGCCTGCAACTAGGCGCCTATATAAGAAAAAAAAAACAAATATTGGGACGGTCCCTATAAAATTGGGACATTGGTCACCCTACCTGCAGTACCGCCCTCCTCTCTTCCTGCTTTGGGGGTGGATCACATGGTCCTTGTCCTGCCCCCCATCACGGCCGCAAGACATATGGGGCCACCAGCAACTTAACCCTGTGCCCCTCACCAGCTCTGGCAGGTGTGTGTTGGGGGAGGGGTTGTGTCTCTTTGTGGCCCCCTCTCTCCCTCCTTTCCTGTCCAATATCCCGGGCGATCCTTCTCCTGCCCCCATTCACGCAGCAGGACCTTGGTGGCCTGTGGGGGCTTAATCCTGCACCCCCACCCCCGGGGCGAGGCAGCAGCCCCACAGCAGCACTTGCTGGGCTCTCTGCTACTGCCGCTAGGGGGGAGCTGTGGGGGGCACCCTGGGTGTCATCAGCAGGGGGTGGGGTTAACCCGCCCCAACCCCCCTCCCCCTTGTCACAGGTCACCCCTCCTGGGTAGTTAGTGGCCCTTCCCCATATGGCCAAGGTTAGAAATGCCACGGGCCTGTGGGGCGGGGGGGGGGGGTCTCCCTCAGCTCGTCTTGTCCCTTCAGGCTGCCCCTGAGCCTGTGTGCTGAAGGGGGAGATGCTCTATCCTGGCCTCTAGCTAAGCTCAAGGGCTGCAGAGGGGAGGCAGGATTGTCCAGTGGTTAGGACACTTGTCTAAGCCCTTCTGCTAGGAGTTAGAGACCTGGGTTTAATTTCTGACTCTGCTACCGACTCCCTGGGTGTCCTTGAGCAAGTCACTCAGCCGCTCTGTGTCTCCGGTCCCCATGTGCCACAGGGGGGTGGCTGCATTTCCCTACCTGGCAGGGTGCGGTGAGGGTAACGTGATTGTGAGGTGCCCCTAGGCAGTGGTCACAGGGGCCACCCTAGCTACAGTCCCTGTCTCCTTTAGCCTAGGGAGCCTCAGCTCAGCAGGGCTCACTCGGAGCCTTTGGATGCCCAATGTCAAGGGAGGAAAAGGGGCAGGTGCCCCATAGGAGCCGTCCCCTCTGTGCCTTGAACCCTTTCCGCAGGAGGCTCTGGGCTCTGAAAGCCTGAGCAGAGAGGTCCTTGGGGCCGGGCCCCGCTGTTTGTACAGCACCTAGCACGCTGGGGGGCTGGCCCACAACTGCGGCTCCCAGGTGCTACGGGGACACCCAGAAATAGTAACACAGTGGGGCTGTAACTTAAACTGTCAGCCCAGTTCCTGCCTCCCTTGACCCCCTCCCTGCTCTCTCCTGGCATGGCCTGTTCACAGCCTTTACACTGCACAGCTGATCTCTCAGTCTCCTGGCAGGGCTATTGCAGGAGTGGGCGGGGGAGGTTCTGTGGCCTGTGAGATGCAGGAGTCAGACTAGAGATGCTCCTGAGGGTCCCTTCTGGCCGGGCAGCCTGTGAGTGAAGAATCCAGGCTGTGCACCATGGGCTGAGAGCGCTCGGCCTGGTGCTGCTGATGACCGCGCTCAATAGAACAGGAGGTTCCCAGGCAGGGTCTGTTTTCCAGGAGCCGTGTGTGTGTGACCCACATCCCCTCCCCCCCCAATCCCCCACCCACACACAGCCCAGATTCAGATCACACCAGATGAAGCTCTGATCTGTGGGGGATGGGAATGCAGAGGCCAGTTAATGCTCTGGGGCCTGGGAAAGGGGCAGGGGGGGTGGGAGCTGCAGGAGGAAGCACAGAGCAGGGAAAGAAGAACTAGGTTTCCCAGCATTGCGGGCTGAGGTTATAGTGGGGAAGAAAATGCAGAAGCTGGGACAGGGATTTTGGACTAAAGAAATCAGCAGAGGGTGGGAAGGGGGCAGGGCTGGGGTAGGGGCATGGGAGGGGGCAGGGCTCTGTGGGGTGGAGGCAGCGGCAGGTGCAGGCAAAGGAGATGAGAATGGGGGGCAGGACTGAGCTGGGGCTGTGGGGGTGCAGCTGCAGGTGGATGCACAGGGTGTAGGAATGGGGAGCAGGGCTGGGGGAGGGGCGGTGGGGGGTCGGGGCGGGGGGGAGCGGAGGTCGCGGGGGGCGCCGTGTGAAGGAAAGGGGGGCAGGGCTGGGGGGGGGGCAGGGTGGGGGGGGTGGGGGGGAGGGGCGGGGGGGGGGGCGGGGGGGGGATGGGGCTGTGGGGTGCAGCTGGAGGTGGATGCACAGTGTGTAGGGAGGGGGGGCAGGGCCGGGGGAGGGGCAGTGTGGGGGTGGGGGGGAGGGGGGCAGCTGACGGGGGACGGACAGTGAGGGGGGGGGGGGGGCAGGGCTGGGGGAGGGGCGGTGGGGGGTCGGGGCGGGGGGGAGCGGAGGTCGCGGGGGGCGCCGTGTGAAGGAAAGGGGGGCAGGGCTGGGGGCGGGGCAGTGTGGGAAGGGGGCTGTGGGGTGCAGCTGGAGGTGGATGCACAGTGTGTAGGGAGGGGGGGCAGGGCCGGGGGAGGGGCAGTGTGGGGATGGGGCTGTGGGGTGCAGCTGTAGGTGGATGCACAGTGTGTAGGAATGGGGAGCAGGGCTGGGGGAGGGGCAGTGTGGGGGCAGGGGGCAGGAGGATCACTCACTGGCCACAGAATCACAGGGCTGGATCCTGACAGGTGCTGAGCTCCTCCTGCAGGGCTCTGAGCGCCCCAGGCCGGGCAGGGTGGGGCCTGGGATGGGAGCTGTAGAGGTTAGTCTGTAACAGTCTCACATGCAGCCATGAAGCTGCCCAGCCTTGGGCAGTGACGAGCTGTGCGGGGTCTCTGCTCGAGCGGCTGGATGGGCCAATGAAAGTTCCTCATTCACTCAGGGCATCTCTCTGGGGCAGAGACACACGGGTGCGGGCGGCTGATTTGAGCAGTGCAACCTTAACACTGCCCTGCCTGGGTTTCTATTGCGTGGGCTGCGGTTTTGTACCTGTGTTGAAAAGAAAACCCTCATTTTGCAGTGGTTCCATTGCACTTCAGGCAGTGCTTTTTCTAGCACCTGTGAGTCATTTTTGCAATGTTTAGTCAGTTCGGCATTTTCCCTTCCCCGTGTGATTGTCCTGCGGCAACAGGAGAGAGGGAAAAATGTAAACGCTGGTAAAATGTGATATTGAAACCACAAAACTTCACGGAGGACTTTCAGGGGCGGGGGTGGGACAGGAAATGACTTGAGATCTGGCCAGTTTCTAGTGGAGGCTGTTCTTGTGATCTGGGACTATGTGTCAGTAAAAGGGACCGAACCTCAGGCTCCTCTGCACCCTGTGGTGTTACCAGAGAGCTGGAAAACCAGGATTTAACCAGCTGGGAATGCCCAAGGCAAGAGACGCCACTTCTTGTCCCACCCGCACGTCCATGGGCTGATTCCCCTCTGCCCCACAGTGTGTGGCATTTACATCTGGGCACAGCGGGGGGATCATTTGCGTGGGGCTCAGTGCTGGGAGGGGACTGATTGGGTGGCATTTTACATGGGATTGGCACAGGGGTAAACGCTGAGGTCAAGTGGCGAGCCGGGCAGAAGGAGGTCCCAGGGCCTGGGACAAAGCGCTCTGGAATCTGGACTAGGAGGCTGCACACTTCAGAGCTTGTGTGTGCCGAGCTCCCCGCACACGCCAGGGGCTCCTTGTGTCCCTTCGTTTCACCCCACTAGCTCCTGGGGGGCCGCCCTCCCACTCCCTCTGTGTCAAAGACTTCCTGCAAATTCCCACATCTCCCCGTGCCAGTGGTTGTGTGTGGCCCCCATTGTCTCCATACCAAAGGTGATGGACAATTTCCTGTAGTATCGTTGGGAGATCGTATTGAATTCAGTGTGAGTATCTTTGGAGTCCTGTGTAAGCAATGCAGTGTTTATGTCTGAAATGTAAAGGTTTCGGGTTACCCTGCGCCTGGATGAGCAAAGGACTGAGCCGAACAACCTCCAAGGCAAGGATGAACTTTTGCGACATAGTGTAAAGTGGATTTCCTGGGAAGTATCTAGGGGTCAGTGAATTCAAACTTCTCCCTCCCCTCTGCCTCAGCCCTTTGAAGCTGTGCCCGGGTAAGAGGGTGATTGTGTGCTCAGCACCTGTTTGCTGGGCCCTGAGATGAAAGGCTCAACCTGTGTATTGATAGATTCGGGGGGGCTTGTTCTGAGCTCCCAGCTGTTCTGAGCTTGTTCCCCCAGGAAAACCTCTCCGTGGGGTATGAAGGACTGAGCCTGGCCAGAGCCCTTGATGGAGTTGGGGGTGATCTCTGGTGACCTGGTCGCAGGCCAGGATCTGTCCTATGTTTTCTCCGTAATGCTTTTACCAACCCAACGGCTGCTTGGTATGGAAAATGAGGGCTACTCAGAGATTCCCAGGCTGGAAGGGACCATTCTGACCTCCTGTATTACACACACCAGAGAGTGTCCTCAAAATAATTCCGAGAGCAGATCTTATAGAAAAAACACCCAGGGTTGATTTAAAACTTGTCAGTGATGGCGAATCCACCACGACCCTTGGTAAATTGTTCCAGTGATTAATTACTCTCTCTGTTAAAAATGTACACCTTATTTCCAGTCTGAATTTGTCTAGGTTCAACTTCCAGCCATTGGATCGTGTTGGAACCTTTCTCTGCTAGATTGAAGAGCTTATTATTCAATATTTCTTCCTCATGTAGATACTTATAGACTGTCATCAAGTCACCCCTTAACCCTCTCTTTGTTAAATAGATGGAGCTCCTTGAGTCTACCACTACAAGGCAGGTTTTCTGATCCTTTAATCATTCTCGTGGCTCTTCTCAGACCCCTCTCCAATTTAGCAACATCCTTCCTGAACTGTGGGCACCAGAACTGGACACAGGTTTCCAGCAGTGGTTGCAGCAGGGCCAAATCCAGAGCTAAAATAACCTCTCGGCTCCTACTCAAAATCCCCCTGTTTATGCATCCAAGGATCGCATTAGCCCTTTAGGCCACAGCGTCGCACTGGGAGCTCATGTTCAGCTGATTATCCCCCATGACCCCTGAATCTCTTTCGAAGTCCCTGCTTCCCAGGACAGAGTGTCCCCCCCATCATGTAAGCGTGGCCTGCATGCTTTGTTCCTGTTGGATTCAATCATGTCAATTAGGGCCCATTTCAGCAAAACATCCTTATCCAGCAAAGAACTTGGCCGTGCGTTTAACTTTAACAGTGTGCTCCGGTCCCATTGACCGTAATGGGGCTTAAGGAAGTGTGTTAAGTTCTTTGCTGAATTCTAATCAAAGCCAGCATCTTTAGGTGAAACTCTCTGGCCTGGGTTATGCGGGAGGTCAGACTTGACGATCAGAACGACACTTACAGACATGCAACGTGTGTGAATCACAGACACCTAGCAAGAGACATGCCCTGTCCTGAAGACGCTGGGTGCATGGGATGAAATTCACCCCTGTGTAGAGAACCAACACAAAGGCTAGACACCACTGTTGTCCTATTTTGCAGGCTACAAGTAAGGCATTGGCCTTTGCGCTGGGCCCTCTGCAGAGATGTGAATTTCCCCCACCGAGGTTGGGAGGCAGGGGAAGGAAACAATAGCTTAAATATAGCTGCTGTGAAGTCAGAGCCGCCCAGAGTGAGGTTAGAACCGTAGGCTTCTTGAAGGGTTTCTTAAGAAGCATGTTAATACCGTGCATTGCTGAGATTCTGTGCAGCAGGGGAAGTGCAACCCCGGGGCTTGTGATTCTGGGCTTCTCCAAAACAGCCCCAGGTGTCAATTAGAGCAGCCCTGGGGTTGCTCTGATTTATGGACAGTCCGGAGCAACTCGGATTATCTGGAGCAGCAGAAATTCTCCTTACTGCTCCCAGACTCACCCCTGCTGGAAACCGTTCTCCGCTAGGTTTTTTTTTTTTTTTGGGGGGGGGGGGGGGGGGGGGGAGGCAGTGTAGCTGATGGCCGCCCTATGCTGTACCTGCACTGGGTGAAATTCTCCTCTGGCCACTTGCAGAAAAATCCTGCCCCCATGTGCTGCCAGTGTGGAGTATAGGGGCCGAGGCAGGCTGGGTGCTGAGCAGTGTACCGAAAACTGGCTCCAGCTGTGGGGGGCTGAGCACTTGACCTAAATAAGGACCCACCATGTCCAGATTCCCAATGCAAGGGCTGACCCCGGACGCCAGCCTTCCCCGCCCAGCCAGTGCTCCTCAGCTCTCTAGTAGCAGTTCCATGGACCATTACAGAGGACGCCCGGCTGCAGCATTACAGTTGCATGTACCGGCTTTCCTCGGAAGGAAGTGTCAATTACAGTAGCACCCTGAGATGCTGTGTGAGATCAGGGCCCTGTTGGGCTGGGGGTGCAGGAGCATATAGGCAGAGACAGCCCCCGCTGTCTCAATAGCACTTAGAGTTAATGTAGGGCCTACAGCTCATCCCCACTCCAGGGAGGTGTCTGAGCCGTTCAAATTATTCTTGCCAATGCCCTAGTAGCCTGAGTCCATCATGCACAGGGTGACCAGATGCCCCTATTCACCCTAGTCATGCAACCGTCTATAACGCCACAAGCCCCCAGCTAGAGCTCGGTGGGTCATAAATGGAGAAGTGCCGTCTAATGCACCATCCAGACTGGCGAGTGGGTGCATGGACTTCCCCTTTCCACCCCAGGCTCCTGCACCGAGATAGCCCCGCACACAGAAGTGAGCTGCTACAGAGAGCTGATCAAAAGTGTTGCAAGCACCTCCCCAAAAGCCAAAGGGTTTCCCCTGGCACAGACCTGCTCTGAGGCAGCCATTGAAAGCAAGGGGCTCCCCAGCAAAATCCACCTTTGGGTTTACGACGACACCACCTCCACCCCTCTGGGGAAATAAAAGTCACTTACTGAGGGGCTGCGCTGAAAGGGGCGCCCTGGAGCCAGGAAAGCCAGGGGACAGGTTCAGATCGGCATAGACTGTCTCCCCTGCCATGATGCGAGCAGCTGATAAGAGCACCTGGCTGTGTTCTCAGGGCAGTCTGCCGCTCCGTATGTGAATGTAATTGATCTCAATCCAACGTCAGGAAGTGCCGCCTCTGAGATCTGAATTCCACTCCTCTCACATGTGACTGTGAAGGGTCCTGTCACAGCCAGGGCTGACTAGGTCCTTCAGCCTTAAACCAATGCAACTGGCCTTGAAATGTAGAGACTGGGGCAGTCTTGGGGCCAGGGATTTCGGATACACCATAGCTTTGAGGTAGCTGTTGTAGGGTCTAGTCACAGGGGCTAAGCTATTGGGCTGGGAATTAAAATTCCTGGCTTTGTTCTAATCTCAGTTCTGACCTGCTGTGGGAATTTGCACAGGTCACTTCTTTCCCCTGTACTTAGGTTTCCCCACCTGTTTCGTGTATATTTCAATCGTGAACTCTTTGCGGCATGGACTCCCTGTGTGTCTGTGCAGCGCCGGGCACAACAGGGCCCTGATCTCAGCTGGGGATCAACTCCAATTGAAACCAGGTGCCTAAATACCTCTGAAGGTCTGCTCCTAAGTGACTTTCCAAGGTTACACACTAAGTTAGCGGCAGAACTTTGTAACCAGATCTCCTGGGTCCCAGTCCAGTGCATTAACCAGGAGACCATCTCCTGTTCTCTTTTTAACACCACGTGAGGACATTGGTTCAGCCTGGGAATGATTTACCCAGTGCCGCTGGTGTGCCTGGCATTGTGCTGGTGAAAGGTTTTCTGCGATGTAGCATTAGAATGGATCAATATCACTAACATGGTTCACAGAGTTCAGCAGAGGGACTAGCAGAAGAACAAACTAGCCAGACTGGTTATTGACTAAAGTCTTGGCTGATCTATTTTGCAAGTGTAGTCTGAGCACGCATCGGAAAATATTACTCTCATACCACAACCAGCCAGCTGAGAAAGGTGTTGGGTGACAGTGGTTAACAAGTATTAACAGGGCTCTTGGGCTGGATCCCCACCTGCTGTGAATTGCCCCCCGCCCCCAGCTCTATTGGAATCAATAGGGCCAGAGAGCCCCCGCCAGTGCAAAGTAGATTTTTTGTTCCAATGTGCAATGTAACGCACATTGGGAAAAATAATCCCAACTACACAGACACAATGATGGGGTCTATATTGGCTGTTACTGCCCAAGAAAGAGATTTTGGAATCACCGTGGGTTGTTCTCTGAAAATCCCCAGGGTCTGTAGGGACGTGCTGGCCGCTTCCAGGTGCGACGCAGGACCAGGGCAGGCAGGGAGCCTGCCTTAGCCCTGCTGCGCCTCCAACCGGGAGCCACCCGAGGTAAGCGCTGCCTGACCGGAGCCTGAACCCCTTACCCCGTCCCCAACCCCCTTCCCCAGTTCTGAGACCCCAACCAGAGCCAGCACCCCAAACCCCCTCCCACACCCCAACCTCCTGCCCCACCCCTGAGCCCCCTCCAGCACCCAAACTCCCTCCCAGAGCTTGCACCCCACACCCCCTCCTGTGGTTACCAGCTTTCCCCGTTACTTTGGAGTATGCTCATTTATTAGGGTTACTCTTCGGGGGGGGGTGTTCTGTACTTCTATCAATGTACTGCTTGTGTCACTTGTGTTCTCATACAGAGCTCGACTTCTCCCTGCTGCAAGTTCCCTCCCAATGGACCTATCCTGCAGGACCTAGGTTCCCCAGGGCGGGAATCAAACACACACACATTAACAGAGTGCATCTGAGAGGACTGGGTTAATCAGCACTCCCAAACTGACCCCTTATATGTCCCTGGACTCAGTAGGCTGGTCGAGCGGCACCTCCAAGCTGTCTCCCTCATAGGTCCCAGGTTCAGCACGTGCCTATCCCCACTTTCACGTTACAATTGTTCTGGCAGGAACCCACTGGATGAGCAAACCGCACAGGGTTTTGGGGCGCTGCAGGGACCTTTAGCTTAGGTACGAGGAGCGTTGCTGCAGAGCAAATGAGGAAACCAAAAAACACCCACGAGGAGGAGAGAGAGAGAGAGAAGCAACCGGCTTAATCATGAAAGTTATTTATTGCCAGGTAATAACCACAGGGGAGCCAAACAAACAAAACTGTGATAATATTAAATCTAACTTTAAATTGATTATAAAAGTCAGGTTTAGAAAACTAGAACTGATCACACACGTCAGGGTCAGAAGGCTACACCTAGAGAGAGAGAGAGAGAGCTGTGTTCTCACCACTCCGTGAAGCTTGAATCGATCGGGGGTCCCAGGTGGTGGTGGTAGCTGAGGGTCTGGAGTGCTGGAGACAGGCAGAGCCCCCAGCACGATCAGTCAGGAGAAGATGAAGTCCCAATGGAACTGATGCAGATTTTGGATCCAGGCATCGGAACACTTACTTGAGCATGGGTAGGGGTTTTTGTAGAGAAACAACAATGGTTCAAGAGAGACACTAGATTTGTTTGTATGAACACAAGGGAGAATACCAAAGTTGTTTTGTTCAGGCTAGACATGGGAGCTGCTCATTCCTGGCTTTGGGCGGTGTTCCTTGGAGGGAGCTCACAGTGCAATTAGGCAGCTTCACTATTTTGGATACCAATAAAGGATTCATTACTAAAATTGGTCTGATAACTGCTGAGCTGGGTGTGCAGACGTGGGTTCATTAACATCTGGAGCAGAGATCTCCCATGATGCAGTGCTTCCCTGCTTTTCTGGTCCCAGAGTTCCGTGCGGTTCTTGCCTTGGAATCTCTGTTCTCCATTCTGTATGCTAATGGAGATGCCTCCTTGTCCCATCTTCGATGCAAATGAGGCTAGGGGAGTTTCCTTAATCCTATCACCCTTGTCCGGGGTTTAGGTGGGTCTCCCACGGCCTTTTGGTTGCTTTTTGTAAATCTTTCTTCTGATCAGTTTTGGTTCAAGCAGAGGCTGGGGAGGAGGCAAGGGAGGTCTTTCATGAGTCAGACAGGCTGGGTACTGTGCCCTGGTTCCCCAAGAAGCATGATATTTAAAAGACTTGTTGCACTGGGGCTCCACCCAAGTGATGTCTCCCACCAGGAGTGATGGCCTGTGTTTTTAATGGTAGCGGCTAGCCTAGCAATCTCCGGGTTGTGGTGTTGAATCTCTAGTTTGTCTCCCCCAAAGTTCGGAGCTTCTGCAGCTCAGTTTGTAAGGAGGGATGAGTTAATAGTCCCTTAACGGCAGTGAGGCCCATTCCCAGTGAAATGGGGGAAACCTCCTTGTAGAGCTCAGGATAGGCTTTCAAATGTTGTACAGTCCATATAGGCACGGTAAACTTAATAGCACAACTAACAATAGTGGTTACATTACAGAAACAGCGATTAACGTAAGGCACCATGGGTTGAATCCAATGTCCATTAATCAATACAATATTACATCTTGTTCTTACGCACACACATGCTTTACCAACATAGATAATAACAGACCCCTCTTCCTGGATAACATCAAAGGAACAGTGAGACTTATTCCCAGGTTGTGGGAAGAAGCATTCATCATGTTCCTCCAATGCTTGGTCTTCACAGATACAGCCCAAACCTTCTTTTCTCCTACATCCCTTTACATTTACTGCGTTCCACACATTATCTATCTACCAGGCCCAAGTGTTAGGATCTCTGGAGTACATTACTGAGTTATCATTAATCTGTAATCCGAGTGGGACTACTGGGTGGATTACTCTTATTTCTTTGCCTGCCACAGTTATCAAGAATAACTGCAAGCTTTGCTGGTGGTGATTGTACAAAGCGTTAACTAGTCTCTGCCAGGGCTGGAGGACTAATTCTTCCTCCGTTACATGGGGCTGAATTGAGTTGATTGCCACCATGGGAATTTGTCCTGCTATGGCTTGCCGAATCATTCCCATGACTACGTTCTGGGTGAGAGCCTGAGCTTGCTCACACGCTGAGGTCAATGAGACATTACTCTGGAGGGACTGTACACCAGACACCATTAACTCTTCATCTTTTTCTATGAGTCTTTCCCACCCAGGAAATACCTTACTTATTAACTGCTGTTCCTCACTTAACTGTTTCAAAGATGCTGTTAATGGGGTTCCCATCTTTCCTATATTTTCGGTGGCACATGATAGTTTATTCGCCAGAACTTCTATGTTTGCAGCATCAGCTAAAGAGATTCCTGCTCCTACAGGTGCAATCCAATCACTTAATTCCCTTGTTACTCGATGTACATGGTTGGCCCCTTGCCACATTCTTACCCATTCACTCCAACCCTCATGGCCAGTTCCAATCAAGGGAGCGCATGCAGGTGCAATGTGAGAGAGATTCATGCCCTCTAAGTGGACGTGAACCTCCTTCAGAGAAGTCTGAGGTTGAAGAACCAAATGTTCTTGTTGATCCAATTTTAAAACATGGGGTCCTGAAATTGGGGCTCTTAAACGTTGGAGGGGAGCAAGGTTTGTGATCAGAGGGTTAAAATTTAAAACTGTTTTTTGTTGTTGGCCCAATTCCATTCAGTAGAATCCGGGCTCATGAAATCCCTCCGAAATGGCAATGTGCCCATAGAATTTAACCCAAATGGTTGGTATGAGCTTGTCATAAGGGGAAGCAAATTCATTCCTGCCAATTCAGGTGTGGCTGAAACAACTGTATAAACCAGTGATACTCAGACTGCGGCTTGCGAGCCACATGTGGTTCTTTAATGTCTCTGCTGTGGTTCTTTACAGAACATGCTATTAAAACACTGTGTGGTTTAATTATTAACCAATCAGGATGCTTTTACTGTGTTAATAACCAATTAAGTTATTAACTTATTTGCCATGAGAATAATATATATATACACTAAACATTTCCCATCATACTGTTTCAATATGGATAGTACTTTAGTAAAGGAAACAATGAATTCACACAACTGTGACTCTTTTGGGGAATGTTGATTGCTAATTTCGCTCCTGAACCACAGAGGTCTGAGTAAATAATATATGGAGATATACCTACCTCCTAGAGCTGGAAGGGACCCTGAAAGGTCATTGAGTCCAGCCCCCTGCCTTCACTAGCAGGACCAAGTACTGANCGCTGATTTCGCTCCTGAACCACAGAGGTCTGAGTATCACTGGTATAAACAGACATATAAGTAAACGGAGCCGAGGGTCTGGCCCCAATGACTCCAGAGGAGCTATGGTGGATTCACACCAGCTGGGGTTTAGGTCAGTGACACACCAATGGAGCTACAGCTGATTCACACCAGCTGGGGATCTGGCCCCATTGACTGCAGTGGAGCGATGGCTAATTTCACCAGCTGGGGATCTAGGGTCAGTGATTTCAATGGCGCTGCCCCAATTCACACCAGCCCGGGATCTGGCCCCACTCTCTCTACATGGAACTGACCCCACTCCAGCACATGCATCCATGTGTCTGTCAAGTGCTTTGGGATCCTTCAGATGCAAATCCCTGTAGAGAAACCAGGGCAGTCCTAGCACCGTCAGCTCTAACCGATCCGGCTGTGGCTGGGCAGATAAAACAGGGACACAAGCCAGCCAGTGTCACCCGACAATTCTCTCCACAGGCAAACCCTCGAATCCAGACCCCACGGGACGGGACGTCCGTGAAAAGAAACAGAACAAGGACGATTCAGCGACCTGGAGTTGATTTGGTCAGCGCCTGCTAAGGCCTAGTTGACCCTGGGGATAAAAGCCGTGTCAAGGGAAGCTTTGAAACAGTTCATTCGAACACAACCCAGATCCAGCCTGGCTGGTCGGGGTATTCGGGAAAAACTCATAATCCAATTATATTTGAAAGGTGTTTTTCCTGATCACCCCACGAAGCTGAAACGCGCTTGAGCTGTAATCGAGTGAGCTGCTTTGAAACTGTCCTTGAGAAGGGCTCTGCCGGCACCGCCAGACCCACCGTGAACAGGCCTCAGTTACCGGTGGCTGCAGAAAGGTGGTTCAGGTGAACAGGTCTCCCGTTTTGGAGCCCATGTGTCTTTCAGAGACAGAAAAGATGGGAAGTGAGTCATGTCCTGCTGAGACAACAGAGCCAGATCCACGCCTGGGTTCCCAGGAAACCCCATTGACACAAAATGGAACAACTCATGCGACCATCTCTCCCCAGGGTGGAGAGAGCAGCAAAATCTGCCCTGCAGGTACAGCTGCCTCTTTGGGATCTTCTTACACTTTAACTCAGTGAAGGCCTTTAGCTCCCACTAGTGGCCGGTCCATGTAAAAGACACTTAAGTCAGCCGTGGCCTTCAAGCTCTTTGTCTTTAGATCCAGAGGTCCCTGCTCAGTCCCTGCATATTCACCCCACTTCCTCCGTCAGTGCTAGACAGGCTGGTCAAATTTCCATCAACGCCTTCTGGGTGGAAAATGCTTTTTTGAACAAGACAATTTTCTCTCAACTTTTTTGGTTCAGAAGTTTTCAGGGTTTCAAATGGCAACAACGCCCATCTTCATTCCAAACAGAAACGTTTTTGTTTTGGGGGGAATTTTGTTTGAAATAGGAAAAGAATCCAGTTTTGATTTAAAATATTGGCATCTCCTCCCCCCATTCTCTCCCTTTTTAAATACATTTTCCACTGAAACATTTTCAAGGGGCCGGGGAAATCTCTGAAATCCCAAATTGAAACCCACGTTTTTTCTTGATTTTTTTTCCTTTTCTTTCAACTTTTTTGGGGGGGGAAAGGACTTCCCTCCCATTTGGAATGAAAATTTTCCCTTCATGATCTCTAAATTTCTCTCTCTCAGATATATTTGGAAAATACCTTTTTCTTTAAGCGAGCTCCAGCTGATGCAGTTAATCAGTGTAGGGCCCCCCTGCCATAGCAGCAGCGTGAGCATTAATGACTGTTTCTATTACAGGTTTGCTGTCTGGGTTGAAACCACGGGCACGTCGCTGGGCAGTTCCCAGGGTGGTTCTCAATCTCATACTGGGCATCATCAGCCTCATCTTCATCAGTGTGGAGCCCGCACTGACCCCGTCTCTGCACCTTACACTCCGTGCTGGAAACGTCACAATCCCCCCAACTTCTCCCTCCTCCCCCCCACAGCTTCAACAGTCACATCAGACTCTGCTGAGCCCGGGGCGTTTCTGTGGGGTCTCTTCCGCCCCCAGTGTCCGGCTCCCATTGGCTGTTGGCTCGCTCTGCCCTGTCACCCAAACACACCTGGTTACCCAGGGCTGTGAGTCACCATGTTACCCCCCTGCCTGCACCGGAAGGAAGCCATACCTGTGTCCGGCTGGCTGTCAGCTCCCTAAACACATCAGCCTTTCAGCCTCGCAAGTGCTCTCCTCCAGGCTAGGCCAGCCCTGGCTTTGTCTTGCAGGGTAACAATACCTTCACCGCAGTCCCTGCATCCCTTTGCAGCGCTCCCCTGTGATATCCAGCCCTGACACTGGCTACCCACAGAAATCCCAGCTCTTCTGCCCCCAGAGATGCAGCATGCCCCAATTGACAAGTTTTACCATAAACCACCACTCCTGTTATCATGTACAGCACTTGTGAGCACGGCTAATAAAACAAGAGAAGGTTTGTTCAGGAAAGAATAAAGATTTAATTAGAAATGAGAGAGTGAGATGGGAACAAACGGTAACAACACAAAACAAAGTCATAAAAAACAAACCTGGGTCTACACTCACCTTTCCTGTCTAATAAAGCTGCTTTCCCCAAGTCCAGTCTCTCACAGAGCTGAAAGCCACCCTGCTCCTCCTCAGTGAATGGATCCAGAGGGTCTTTCCCCCTCCTCTGTTATATTCAAACAGAGAGAAAACAGCACCACCTGGTGTCTGGTTGCCTCTATTCTATACCTAGCATCTCACCTGCAGGTGCACAGGGGGTAACAGCTCCACCTGGTGGCTGTTTATAATTATCTCATCGGTTGGTTGATACAATAAGAGGCCTCACGAGTCATCCCGTAGCCTTTTTTCAGAGCACAGTTTTGTGCCCACAGCACACTGCTCTGGTATTGCTTCTCCCGCAGACCAGCTCTGCCAGTCACATGTCAATGTGCCTGACGTGCAGGTGCCATCAGGTGTCTCAATGGCAGCGTCTGTGCCTGCAGGTAACTGCAGAGGACAAAATTGCAGCTGTAGCAAAGGAGACCAGGGCTGGAAACATGGATCCAAATTCACAGCTCGTGTCTGTGGGGAGCTGGTGGGTGGCGCTGGCCTCTCTCTGTTGTGAAGGCGAACGTGTCTAGGCACAAGCGCAGCTTTCCAGGGTGTAGAGAGTGAGTGTGTGTGTGTGAGAGGGGGTTGTTGTTTCCTTGGCTACAGAGGGAGACGGGCAAATCTCTTACCCTGCTACTTTCTCATCTCCAGCAAAGAAATCTGAGCCATGTCCAGCTGGTGCTGCCTCCCCTGTGGCTGCCTGCCCAGACAGCTGGATCGGGTACCTGGGGAAGTGTTACTATTTCTCACAGGCTGAAGGGAACTGGACCAACAGCCAGAGCCACTGCTCTGCCCTCGGTGCCTCCCTGGCTGGGATTGACACTCGGCAGGAAATGGTGAGACCCAGATTCTGGGCTGCACAGGGTGGGGGTGGCAAAGGCGGCTTTATGCTGGGTTTGCCCTGGAGCTGGCAGGGCCCCAGATGCTGCTTGAATTTAGGGCAACTTCCCACAGCCACTTACACAGCCCAGAATAACTAGAGCTCCGAGCACTCCACTCACACTCCACCCTCCCCATACACTGGGGACTGAGTCGGAGCAGTGTGGGGCTAACGTGCCAACCCTCAGCTCCCGGGGAATTCACAGCGGGGGAATCCAGATGCTTTCCCGATCCTTTTATGTGACTGGAGCAGCATTGCCAACCCCACACACTCAAAAATCATGAGTTCGGACCCCCCAAAACCATGCAATTGATTTTAAAATAACAGCTTTGAGGCCATTTAATTTGTTTTGTGGTGTCGTAGCTTTTAGGGGTCACATTAACAAGTTTTTCTCTGCAACCACAAGGGCTAGAAACTTATGAAAGACGAGAGTCTCTTGTAATCAGCTGACTTCAGGAGCTGGGGTGTTAGGAAAAACACCAAATAGAATGAGACTCTCAGTAAAATTGCGAGATTTGGTAAGAATGCAGGAGTGTTAAAGGCCTGGAATGCAGCTTAGAATCTGAACCAGAAGCTGCTAAATTTTGGAGCCGGTTAAAAATCGGAATGTCCATCAGATGGGAAATTCTGGTATTTTGACATTTTTCTATCCTGAATCAGGGCAAGAAGTTGGAATATGCAAACTTGTCACTTGTCACTGAGTTGGGGATGTCATTTCTTGGCGTAGAATTCCCAGCCTGGACCACCTGCCCAGCGCCCTGTGGAGGTTGTAGTGAGCCCAAAGACACAGGTGTGTAACGTGTATTTGCTTTTATTTTTTGAACAAAGGATTTCCTGATGTGCTATAAAGGATCCTCTGACCACTGGATCAGCCTCCGGAGGGAACCGGACCAGCCCTGGAAATGGGCCAATGGCACCAGATTCAACAACTGGTGGGTCCCTTTTGCTTCTATTAACTCAGTAAATGTTGCAGCTCACATTTAAAACAGGAGACTGGCCTCGTGGTTAAGGCACGGGGCTGTGATTTGGGAAATTGCGTTCAATTCCTGGCTCTCCCATAGATTTGCCGTGTGACCTGGGGTGAATTGCTCGGGGCTGGATTTCCACGGATAGTTGAAGCTGCTCGAACAGTTGTGGAGGGTTTTTATTATTACTTGTTGCTGTTGCAGGTTTTCAATAGCCGGAGAAGGACCATGTGCTTTCCTGAACAACAACGACGATATTGCCAGTTCAAGCTGCGCCAGGGAGGGACACTGGATCTGCAGCAAACCAGTGGAGAAACCAGAAGGCCGAGCAAAGTGACTGTAACCTGGATGAGTCGGGCCTTGTCCTTTTATCCCAAGCTGCCTCAGCGCGTGGGGAACTTGATGGGGCTGGCGAGGAGGGCAACAGCCCCAGCTGCAAGGAAGAGACACGCTCGCTGAAAGACATCTGATAGCTCCTCCCCTTGGAGCCCCTTGCACCCATTGGCCCATTTGGGAGTGTGGGGTGCTCCAGGGATTTAACATGGAGGCCACATGAGGTAAAAGCAGCAAAGAATCCTGTGGCACCTTATAGACTAACAGACGTTTTGCAACATGAGCTTTCGTGGGTGAATACCCACTACTTCGGATGCATCCGAAGAAGTGGGTATTCACCCACGAAAGCTCATGCTGCAAAACGTCTGTTAGTCTATAAGGTGCCACAGGATTCTTTGCTGCTTTTACAGATCCAGACTAACACGGCTACCCCTCTGATACTTGACATAATGAGGTGTCTCTTTTAGCTCCATTCCAGCAGCCGAACCCAACCACTCTGAATTGGAAGTGGGAATCTGGTCTGGCAGGGGCTGCAGGTCTGGTCCATTGCGCGTTTGGGGGGGTCCAGCAGGAGGTGTTTTTCTCTCATAGGGCTGATTAGCTGAGGCCCAGGGGGTTTCTTCATCTTCCTCGCAGCCCCTTCAAGCTGTAGTAAGGGGCTGAGTTACTTCCTTGAGTTCTTCATGTGTTGCAACCCGTGTCCAGTGTGGTTAAAGGGATAAAATGAACAATTCCCAAAGGGAAAAGACCTGGGATTTTGCTGATGGGCCTTGGGCTCACGGGACGGGGTGAGACTCCATGGCCCTCCCAGGCTGAGGGCAGCCCCTGTGTGTTCAGGTTTAATAACATTTGGATCCTGCTGCTTAAAATCCACCCATGGGCCTGTGCTTATTTTACTGCTGTGTCCTCATCCTGCTCACATGCCACTACCCCGGCCTGATTGATCCTACAGCCAACAGCACAGTAACGATCAGAGAAATGGAACATACAATGGCCATAAGACCATACAGGCAGCTGCTATTCCTTCACGAGCAGCAGCGTATGACAGGCCGGCAGCCAGGCCTGCTGGGAGATGAAGCAGGAGATAAAAGCCCAGGCTCTGTCTATGGCACAGAGAAGGGATCTTTTGACTTGGAAACTGGAAGGGGAGCAGCCAAAGCTGCTGTGTCCCTCCTGTCAGAGACTCAGGGCAGGAGCCTGAGGAGGAGCCGGGGCTAGACACCACGGATCTGCTGTGGCCCCTGCAGCCATGAGGTGAAGGGGCTGGTATAAATAGGGTGACCAGACGTCCCGATTTTATCGGGACCGTCCCGATATTTCGGTCTCTGTTCCGCGTCCCGACTGATCTTTGGTCGGGACGCGGGACAGAGATATCCGCAGGCAGCACTGGTTTTTTTTGTTTTTGTTTTTGTTGTTTGTTTTTTTCTCAGCCGGGACTCGCTCGGCTTTTTTTTTTTTTTTTTCTCAGCACAACCCCCCCCCACGTGTCCCGATATTTCANCCCCAGCTGAGCTGTCTCTGGCATACATAGAAGGGGAACGCTGTGTGCCCCTGATCCCAGGGCTGGTGATTTAGGCCGGGATTGTCAAAGCCGCTAGAGTGTTTGGACACCGTGTTATTAACAATTAATGGGAACAGGGTGTCCAAATCCCCTAGGCAGCTTTGCAACTCCCAGCCCTAAAGTGTATCTAATGAGCTCCTTGGACTCTGTACCCAGGGCCCACCCCTCCTACAGGGGCAGCTCCAGCAGGAAGGTATCATCCCCTTTACCAGCTCCTTGAGGTCCCGGATCACCCACAGCTGGGAGCCCCTCGCTGAGCAGTCGGCGCAGCTCTCGCACCACGTTTCACCTATTCTGGAGACCCAGTAGCACATGTCCCCGCGCAGCTGCCAGTCTCTGGGGCAGAGTTTGCACCTGGAGCCCTCTACAGAGAGACAGGCATCATTAATGCTCTGAGCACTCTGGGCCTCGTTCCCGGCTACTCCCATCCTGCGATTGGGGCAGGAACGGGGTTAAAATGGTGTCAGTTAGAGCAGCCTTGGGGCTGCTCTGCTTTATCCATTGCTCCTATATGGACGCTGGGAAGCAGAGAATACCCATAGTGCACTGCGCTCTAGCCACCCCTCATGTGCCCCTACACTGGGAGCTGGGAACAGGGTGAGTGAAGGGCCCTTATAGCTCCATATCAACTGGGGAGGCCCCAGTGCAAGGGGGAATCTCATGGGGTTCTGTGCATCCATTTTAAGTCTATATTATTCTGCCAGAGTGGCCTGGAAGGGGCTTAGGATAACTGAAGATGTGGTGGTGGTTAGTGGAAATCTAACGGGGTATGGGGAAGGGATCTGAAAACATTTGGATATCCTGGTATTAGATTATTTTAAAATCCACATGATTCACATCCCATTGAGCAGTACCTGGCATGGCCACTAGATGTCGCTGCCCCACACAGTCTCAGCACAGGCCCAGCCCCAGCTGAGGCGGGTACATTCATGGCCTGGCACCGAGCGGGGCTGGTGGCTAGATCGGTGCAGCCAGCAGGGGGCGGCGTGTCCCTGCCCTGCAGGATCCCCAGGGGCTGGGACGGCAGCTGGGTTCCCATTGGCCGTGCCCGGGGCGGAGGGCGGCTCAGAGACACACGAGCTGGGGTTACCTGCTGGGCCGGGCTGGGCCGGGGGACACAGCTGGGATCGGAAACGCTCCAGGTAGGCACTGGCTTCTGCTGTGCTGGGGTCTCTAATCCCAACTCCATCGCAATCCGGGGTTGCCGGGGTCTGTCCCTTCTCAGACACCAAGTGGGAAACTGCAAAGCAGCGTCGGAGGGAGTGAGGGCGCCCGGTCAAAGGTACAGGGGGTTCCTGTCGGGATCCAGGAACGCCGCCCACTGCTAAAGGACCCTCCCTCGGCCTAAGGGGAGGATCCACAAGATCCAGGATCTCAACTGATTACGGAGGACAACCAAAGATATAACAGGGACAGGTGTGAGGTCACAGGGCTAAACGAAGGGAACCTGATGGGGACACCGAGCAGAGAACCCCGGACAGCGCCCACTGCTCCTCGCAGGTGTCAAGGGAGCCAGCGGACGCCGCCCAGAGGAACTCTGCCCGGATACGTGAACGGACAGAGGATCGGAAACAGGCTCCACAGCCGCAGGAAACCCCTCAGCCAACCTCCACTCTCTGGTCATGTGGATGGCCATTTTAGCCGGGGCTAGGAGGAGGTTGAGGAGCAGGTCCCACGATTTTGTGGGGCCACGGATAGGGAGTGCGTAGATAAGGAGGTGAGGGGAAAAGTGAAGCCAAAAATGTACCAGGATATCTAAGAGGAGCCGGAATAGGGGCTGCAACCTGGCGCGTTCCAGATACACGTGCGCCAGGGTCTCCCTCACCCCGCAAAAGGGGCAGGTGTCCGGGACGGGGGTGAACCGTGCCAAGAACAAGTCCCGGTCCTGGATTCCCTGCAGTGTCACTTAAGGCTCAGGGGCAGCACCAGCCTCTTTGGAGGGAGACTTTAGCCCCGCCCCATGGCCATTAGGCCCCACCCTCTGCTCCTCCTCATCCCCCACAAGGCCCCATCCCTCCACCTGCCATGGGAAGTGTACCCCAGGGTGGGGACACGGGCTGGGGGTTGCTCTTGGGTGGATCCCTGCAGCAGCCTGGGCTCCCTGGGTGGCTCTTACGCAGCCTGGCCGGGGGGCGGGGCCATGGAGGGGGAGGGGCTCCCACGTGTGTCCTGCTTTTGCCTTCTGAAAAGGTGCGTAACCTACCGAACGCTGCAGGGAAGCACGTAGGCCCAGCTCCTCAAAGCTATTGAGGTGTCTAACGCCCTGGGCCCTAGGTGCCTAATTCCCATTGGCCTCAAGGGCCTTAGGCACCTCGGCGCTTTTTTTTTTAAAGGAGGACAGGGGAAGAAATTGTGATAAAAAAAAAAGCAGGGGGAGGGGGTGGAATTGATAAACAAGAAAAGAAACATTTCCAAAATGATTTTGATAAACAGTTTTGTGTCAAATTTCAAGGTAGAAAAAAAGCCACTTTTCTACTACACGACGTTTTGTTTGGAAAAAGATTTCACCCAGCTGGAGAGACAGACAGGACGGTCTGGTGCTACATTAACAGACTGAGGCGTGAAGTATGTGGAATTTGGCCCTATCAGAGTGAAGGATCTCACACCTGGATCTATCTCCGGAGCTGACGGCTGGATCCTGTGTATGGGACACTTCTCCAGGCTGGGAAGGGGGTGTGGGACCAGTGACTACAGGGGACACTGGGAGCATAAAGAACAGACAGGGCACGATCCTGCGTTCCTCAGGCAGAACTCAAGGCAGAGATTATGGAATTGGCGTCATCTCTAGTCCCAGAGACCGGGACGCAGGGAGTCTGTTCCCAGACACTTACCCACACGGCTCAGCACGATCACAGTCAAGGTCAGAGAGATACACCCGGCGCCCAGCACCACTAAGCAGTGTCTGTACCCGCGGAGATCAGGCCGGGGAGCTGGAACAGGGAGAGTTGGGGGCTCAGGGTCAGCAGCTGCGGGGGAAGGATCAGGGGTTATTTCACTGATTGTATTGGAGGCAGATCCTCAGCTGGTGTCACCCGACCCTGCTCCATGGAGCTCAAAACAGGCAGATCAATTGTCACAGACACACATTTTCTATCCTTAAATGCTCCTGGCCAGATCTCCGCTGCTCTCAATCGGCCCTAGCCCCACTGCAGTACATGGGGCCAGATCCCAGCTGTGAGAATTACTCCAAGTGCATGGATTTCAGCAGAATTTATCCTGATTGACACCAGTTGCAGATCTGTCCCTTTGAAATTGCAGGGAAAAACCAACTCCGTTATTGCGACAGTAGTGGCAAGAGACCCCAGCTGAGATCAGGGCCCCGTTGTGCCGGGCGCTGCACAGACACACAGGGAGAGACCGTCCCTGCCCCAGCTGAGATGCGGGCCCCGTTGTGCCGGGCGCTGCACAGACACGCAGGGAGAGACAGTCCCTGCCCCAGCTGAGATCAGGGCCCCGTTGTGCCGGGCGCTGCACAGACACACAGGGAGAGACAGTCCCTGTCCCAGTTGGGACACAGATCAGATCTCATGGGTGGGAGGGCAGGGAGGGGAGGGGGTTACAGTCACTACCTTGGTTCCCAGCTGCGGACGGGCTGCCCTTGTGGGACCGCGGGTCCAGCCCCATGTCGCCCTCCTCGTCCTGCATCGTCCCCAGGCAGAGCCGCAGTCGAGCTCCCCAGGGCAGCGGGGGTGGGGCAGGGCTGCTCTCCTGCTGGAGCTGAAGCGTCCACACCTCTGAGAGGGGCCCAGGTGTGAGACCGCACAGGAAACTGAGTCACTGCCCCGGACACGTGTGGGCGGCAGGGGGCCGGTCAGCCCCACCGGCCTCAGCTCCGCCCCCCTGCTCGGGAGGATGCTGCTCAGCCACAACAGCACTGACAGCCAGCACGGACGCCCCACCCCCCTTCAGCTGCACCCGCCCTGATACCGGGGTGAGGGGCACAGTCTGACTAGGGGCTTATCTGGCCCCCGTTACTAGAGCCTCTGAGCCCATCCCCCACAGCGATGGACTGAGCCTCTGCCACCCAGGGAGGGATCGTGTCCCCTTTACACAGCAGCAGGGACTGTTTCATGCTCTGTCCCCAGGCAGATTGTCACACGGCAGCCCCCCCACGACCCCAGAATCTGCCCTTTCCGAGTCCTGCGCCTTTCAGAAGCCTCCTTACGGTGGAGCTGAGGTTGCTGGTGCCCCCAAAGCCTGACCGTGCTCAGTGCAGCTGCCCCCACAAGATCCCCCCAAAAGGGTGTTAACGTGGCCAGGAAAGCAAGGCCCAGACCTCCAAAGGTAGGCGGGTGTAACCAGGGCTCCCGTGTGGCCCCGAGCCCCGGGCCCCAGCTCCTGAGGGCCATTAGCACCTCAGTCTGCTGAGAGCCTGAGCCAGCCGCCCTGACAGCTGTGAGCTGCCCCGAGCGGAACTGACCCAGCAACGCTGCCTGAGTCTGCTGAGAGCCTGAGACAACGGCGCCGAGAGGGGGGCAGCTGCCCCATTGCTCCAGTAGGAGTCTATCCCCCGCTCTGGGAGGGGAGTGGGGTCTAGTGAGTCCGAGCTGGGGGGATGGGTGTCAGCACTGCGGGGTTGTCTCCTAGCTCTACGCAAGGGGTGGGGGTTAGAGCAGGGGGACTGGGACTCCAGTGTCGGGAGCATAATTCCTAGCTCTGCAACTGACTCTCTGTGCATCCCCACCCGGGTCAATTCTGCAATCGGTGCCTCAGTTTCCCCATCCATGTCATGGGGATGATGAGTCTGACTGAGCACTGGGAGGTGCTTTGAGATCCTCACATGACAGGCGCTAGATAACGTGTCAAAGATCACTCATGATGCTTTTATTGATGAAAGGCTCCTTGCCATTATTAACGGGCCATGGATGCCCCACTCAGAGCAGGACGGCGTCTCTCTGGCAAATCCACCGAAGTACAGAGCTGCAGGTGTCAGAACGAATCCGATTCTTGTTCACCACCCCACAGCTGTTCTCCTCAGCCGGGCCTGACACCGGGAACCTGCAGGACAAAGTCAGCGCGTGTGGGTCCATCACACGCAGTCGGTAGCGGCTCTTCCCTGTTCTTATGGGATCCGCGGCCGTCGTCTCCTCCAGCTCTGCCCTGGGGGCTGCCCCCTCTCCCCACTGTCAGGGCCCTGGCCAGGGTCTCGAACGGCCTCTCCCTGCCCAGATCCCAGGGACCTGCTCCAGCCTCATCCTCCCTGCTGGGCTAGACCCTGTCCAGCTCCCTCCCCTGCTCCGCATCTCCTCCCCACCGGGCTGGGCCGACGCTGCCCCCTCCTGGTCCCCTCCTGCCTCTGGCTGCTCTGTGTCTCCCCCTCCCCCCTGCACCATTGTCTGGGGGATCCCCAGGGCTCTGGCCTGGCCCCTTTGCTCGTCTCACTCCACACCCCGACTCTGGGACACCTCCCCCGCCCCCAGGGCTCCAGCCACCATCTCTGTGCTGGGGGATGCGCAAATCTTTCCCTGCCCCATGGCCCTGTCTGCTCCCACCCAGCCCCCTCTCAGCCGGGCTCCCCAGCCCCCCTCCTGGGGTCTCAGCATCGCCTGACACTGAACACGGCTCCCCCTGAGCTCCCGACCTTCCCCCAAACCTCCCCCAGCCCTGGCCCTGGCCCCTTCTGCCCACAGAGGGGAGGGAATGTGTTTGACTCAAGGAATCACTCACAGGGTCTGATCCAGCCGTGAACCATCCAGCCAGGTCCAGGCCTTCTCCGGGGAGGAGATGGTGAGTCCAACCCAGAACTGATTTGAACCTTGTGTCAGGTCCTGTAGGGACTCCTGCAGTGAGTGTGTGACAGGCAGCTGGTGACCAGACGTGCTGTCGGGCTCTTTCCTTGTGAATCCAGGTTGTCAACAACTTCAGGACCAGAACGTCTGTCTGTCTGTCTGTCCATCTATCCCCATACACACCCATCTATCTATCCAACTATCCCCCATACACACCCATCTATCTATCCAACTATCCCCCATATACCCCCCTCTATCCATCCATCCAGCCAGCCAGCCAGCCAGCCATCCCCCGTCTCTCTGTAGCCCCCATCCTCACACACCCCCAGCCCCTCTCTCCAGCTGAGCTGTGTTGGGCACACCCCAGAAGGGGGAGGGTACCAGTGGCTTTAAGCCGCATTTGTGTGCCCCTGATCCTGGGGCTAGTGATTTAGGCTGGGATTGTGAAAGCTGCCTAGGTGGTTTCGACACCCTATTATTAACAATGCGAACCAGGTGTCCAAACCCCCTAAGCAGCTTTGAAAATCCCAGTCCTACCATGTAGCCTCTGCGCCCTTGGACTCTGTACCCAGGGCCTAGCCCAGCAGGGGCAGCTCCAGGCAGGAAGGTATCATCCCCTTTACCAGCTCTTGGGGGTCCTGGATCACCAGCAGCTGGGACCCCCTCACTGAGCAGTCGGCGCGGCTCTCGCTCCACATTTCACCTCTTCTGGAGACCCAGTAGCACTTGTCCCCGCGCAGCTGCCAGTCCGAGGGGCAGAGTTTGCACCCGGAGCCCCCTGCAGAGGGACAGACGTCATTAATGCTCTGAGCCCTCTGTGCCTCATTCCTGGCTACTCCCGTCCTGCGACTGGGGCAGGAACGGGGTTAAAATGGGTTTGACCCCCCTTTGTGCTCCCCGAAATCTGGGGCTGGGCCAGGCCCTGCCTGGCTCCTGGTGTCAGTTACAGCAGCCTCGGGGTTGCTCTGCCTTATCCAGTGCTCCCATATGGGCCTTGGGAAGCAGAGAACACCCATAGCGCACGGCACTCTAGCCACACTACCAATCTGTCCCCCATTTTGGGAGTTGAGAACAGGGTGGGTGAGGGCCCTTACCCCAGCTCCACACCAGCCAGAGAGGCCCCCCAGGACAGGGGAGATTCTCAGGGGCCCATGTACCCACTTTAAGGCCCCTTTACACTGCCAGAATGGCCTAGAAGGGTCTTGCAGTAACTGGGGGGAAGGGGTGTTGTTAAACTGGGAACAGGAGGGGAGGCTGGGACCCAGGGGTGATGGGGAATGGGAGGGGACATGGGGCCCAGATGCCAGGGAACGGGACGGGGTGGGATCATAAGACAATCTCACTAATAAGATGTGAAACACCCCCCACCACCACCACCACCACACACACACACACTGAAAAAAATTGGATACCTTTGTATTACACTGTGTCAAGTATCAGGGGGAGCCGTGTTAGTCTGTATCCACAAAAACAACGCGGAGTCCCGTGGCACCTTAAAGACTAACAGATTTATTTGGGCATAAGCTTTCGTGGGTAAAAAACCCACTTCTTCAGATGCATGGAGTGAAAGGTACAGATGCAGCATTGTTAGACTGACACATGAAGAGAAGGGAGTTACCTCACAAGTGGAGAGCCAGTGTTGACAGGGCCAATTCGATTAGGGTGGATGTAGTCCACTCCCAATAATAGATGATGAGGTGTCAATTCCAGGAGAGGCAAAGCTGTTTCTGTAATGAGCCAGCCACTCCCAGTCCCTATTCAAGCCCAAATTAATGGTGTTAAATTAGCAAATGAATTTTAATTTTGCTGTTTCTCTTTGAAGTCTGTTTCTGAAGGTTTTTTTGTTCAAGTATAGCTACTTTTAAATCTATTATACAGATTGAAGTGTTCACCTACTGGCTTTGTATGTTACCGTTCCTGATGTCTGATTTGTGTCCATTTTTTCTTTTATGTAGGGACTGTCCGGTTTGGCCAATGTACCTGGCAGAGGGGCATTGCTGGCACATGATGGCATATATCACATTAGTAGATGTGCAGGTGAATGAGCCCCTGATGGTGTGACTGATGTGGTTGGGTCCTCTGATGATGTCGCTAGAGTAGATATGGGGAAAGAGAAGGCAACAAGGTTTGTTACAGGGATTGGTTCCTGGGTTAGTGTTTTTGTTGTGTGGGGTGTGGTTGCTGGTGAGTATTTGCTTCAGGTTGGGGGGCTGTCTGTAAGCAAGGACTGGCCTGCCTCCCAAGGTCTGTGAGAGTGAGGGATCATTTTCCAGGATAGGTTGTAGATCATTGATGATGCGCTGGAGAGGTGTTAGCTGGGGGCGGTACATGATGGCCAGTGGTGTTCTGTTATTTTCCTTGTTGGGCCTGTCCTGTAGTAGGTGACTTCTGGGTACCCGTCTCGCTCTGTCAATCTGTTTCCTCACTTCCCCAGGTGGGTACTGTAGTTTTAAGAATGCTTGATAGAGATCCTGTAGGTGTTTGTCTCTGTCTGAGACATTGGAGCAGATTCGGTTGTATCTTAGAGCTTGGCTAAATTCGGTTGTATCAGACACGGCCTGATTGAATTGGCCCTGTCAACACTTTGAGGTAACATGTGAGGTAACTCCCTTCTCTTCATGTGTCGGTATAATAATGCTGCATCTGTAATTTTCACTCCATGCATCTGAAGAAGTGGGGTTTTTACCCATGAAAGCTTTTGCCCAAATAAATCTGTTAATCTTTGAGGTGCCACCGGACTCCTTGTTGTTTTTTTGTATGACATTGTTATTAAAACCTTCATGGCTGGGTATTACCCTGAACGCCCACTAGATGTCGCTGCCCCACACCCAGTCCCAGCTGAGGCGGGTACATTCATGGCCTGGCACCGAGCGGGGCTGGTGGCTAGATCGGTGCAGCCAGCCGGGGGCGGCGTGTCCCTGCCCTGCAGGATCCCCAGGGGCTGGGACGGCAGCTGGGTTCCCACTGGCCGTGCCCGGGGCGGAGGGCGGCTCAGAGACACACGAGCTGGGGTTACCTGCTGGGCCGGGCTGGGCCGGGGGACACAGCTGGGATCGGAAATGCTCCAGGCGGGTGCTGCATTCTGCTGTGCTGCTCCCAGGGGCTGCCGGGGTCTGTCCCTTCTCGGACACCAAGTGGGAAACTGCAAAGCAGCGGCGGTGGGAGTGAGGGCGACTGGTCAATGTTGTGGGAGTTGCTGGTGAAAGCACCAGCCCAGAGCCTTGCGGTGACACAGGACCTGCCCCAAAGCCTGTTCTGCCCCATCGCCACTGACTCCCATGGACTTCGGAGCAGCCCCAAAGGGACACGGTCTGAAAAAGTGTCTGGATTGAAAATCACTGGGAATTAGGTGCCTAAATCCCTTGGACTTCTTTGCAAACCCAGCCCGTGTTTCCACCCATTCTCCCCATCAAAACACACCCCAAAACTGGCTGCCTGGGGATGGCCAGACTGAGTCAGACCTGGGGCCCATCTAACCCAGTATCCCATCTCCCAGGGTGGACGGCCCCAGCTACCTCTGAGCAAGGAGCAAGACACCCCCTAGTGGACAATGAGAACTTGTCCCCCAAGTCAGACCCTTCCTGCCCATCAGTTAGAGGTTGATTGATGCCCTGAAGCAGGAGGGCTTATAGCCCCTGCCAAAGCACTTGGGTACTTCCTGGCCCTCTGGCTGGTCTCGTTCCTCTTTTATGTGTCCTGATCCATCACTGAGCCCTGCTAAGCTCATGGCCCCAATGAGATCCTGTGGCAGTGAGTTCCACAGGTTAATTGTGAATGAGCATCAGTTTTCAATGTGCCGCCTGTCAATGTCACTGGCCGTCCCACCCCCAGTGTCGCACCCACGCTGCAGACTGACGCACCCAGACAGATAACGCTACCGCCTTTGGTGACTCACCACACACCGCCAGCAATAGCACAGCCACTGCCAGGATGAGATTCCCAGCCCCTAGAGCGACCTGAAGCCAGCCAGGACACTGACGGGAACCTGTAATGAAACACAAGCAGAGCCGGGCTGAATTAAGGCCCAGCCACTCTAGTTCCTGGCCTCAAGCCCCAGCTCCAGGAGTCAGGTGATTGTACCAGGGTCTCAGCTTTCATTTAAAAGAGAAAGGCAGTTTTCAGCCCCCACGGTAGGGGAGAAAAGATTGAAAATGTGACCCCAAGTGTTACTGATACAGCAACACTGCCTGAGTTTGCAGAGAGTCTGCACCAATAGCTCTGAGAGCTGGGCTCTGCTCCATGAATCACAAGAACCATCGTTTTGGAAGCTCTGCGAACCCAACCTGGAACCCTGGTTTCTATTACCAGATATGGACAGGAAACGAGGTCTAGTAGGTTGGAGCAGTAGGGCTGGGAGCCAGGACTCCTGGGTTCTAGCCCCAAGTCTTGGAAGGGAGTGAGGGTTAATGGCTTAGAGCAGCGGGGGCTGGAGGGACAGGAAACCTGGGTTCTATCCCTGGTTCTGGGAGGGGAGTGGGGTTTAATGGGTCAGAGCAGGGGGGATTGGGAGCCAGGACACCTGGGTTCTATTCCTAGCTTGGGAAGGGGAATTGGGTCTAGTGGGTGTGTCCTCCTGAAAGATTTTTTCTCTGATCTGTGCCTCAGTTTACCCCATTTGACCCACCTTTTTGACTTCAGAGGGGAAAGCTCCCCGTGAGTGCTCCCACTCTCCCTCTGTCACTTTGTGGCTCCCCCACGCTCTTTACCTCTGTCCGTGGCACTACCCCACCCTGTGATATAACCACATGGACAGACTCTGCCACCCCCTGGCCCGTCTCTGGGGTCCCAGCCCCAGCTCTGCCCCTGCTGCCAGGACATGGAGCCCGTAGGTGGGAGGAGGGGGTTGAAATCGCTACCTTGGTTCCCGGCTGGGGACGAGCTGCCCGAGCCGCCCCGCTTGGGCCGCAGGTTCAAAGCCGTGTAGACCTCCTCGTCCTCCATCGTGTCTGAATGAGAGGAGGCTTCGAAGGCGCAGGCAGGGGGTGAGGGGCTGGGCTGTGAGCTCACAGGAAACTGAGCCGCTGGGCTGCAGCCGCGTGGTTGATGGGGCCACGGTCAGAGGCTCCGGCCTGAATTTCCTCTCTCTGCTCTGGCAGATGTTGGCTCTGTCACACGAAAGCTTCCAGCCAGCCCTGGACTCCCCCCATCCTCCACTTCCTGAGGGGATCAGCTGCCCTGACACCAGGGTGAGGGTCACAGTGTCAACAATCTGAGATCTATGGACAGGGTCAGCGCCTCAGCAGGTGCCGCTCAGAATCAGTCCCACTGATCGACCCCAGCCCGGGATCGGGCCCAGCGAGTGCCTGAAAACCCGTTATAGCCCGAGGGAAACAGCTCAGAGTGCTGGGGTGAGACCGATCCCCTCCTGGGCCTGCAGTTCCCACCTGCGCCCCTAGGTGGCAGCCAGCCATGGGGAAGGGGAGAGCACGGGGTGTGCGGCTCCGGTGTGACATTTGCCTGGGATCCCAGCGCCAAACGCCACCCGCCGGTCAGGGGGGCCGTGACACCTCCCTGCGCCACCAAGCAGGGGGTGAAATGACCAGGGCCAGAATAGCCCGTAGACAGGCTGTGCCCCCCACCCTGGCATCAGGGCAGCTGCAGGCTGCATTAGGTTGGGACAGGGGCGACCATCACTCGCTGTGACCAGCCCCTGCGCGCCTGAGCCGACTTCTGCAGCAGCAGCGAGCCCCTGAGGCCGGACGCTCTGACCAGCCTCCCTCCCCCACCCCCCACCCCCAGCTGCAGCTTCCTGTGTGATATCACCCCACAGCCCCTCGCTGCCCTCCCCCCAGCACCTGCCCCACAGCCCCTCGCTGCCCTCCCCCCAGCACCTGCCCCACAGCTCCTGGCTGCACCTCTTCCCCCCCGGTCTCCTCTCTCTCCGGCACGATGCAGGACGAGGAGGGTCCCCAGCACTGAACCTGTGGCCCCAGAAGGGGCGTGTGGGCGTCCCGTCCCCAGCCTGGAATCAAGGTACCAAAATCTCCCCCCCCTCCACCCCCGCCCACATGGGCTCTGGGTCACAGCAAAGGGGCAGGGTGGGGGCTGCCACCCCAGGGCCGGGAACAGGGGGGAGAATCTGGCTGGAGCCGGGATAGCACTGGAGATGGGCCAGCCTGGGCCGGGGGAGGGGGAGCGGCTGATTCTACAGACCCCTGCCCCCGAGAGTGACCTGACTCCAGATCCCAGTTGGGGGGAACTGGCCGTAGCTCCACTGGGGTCAATGGGGCCGATCCCAGCTGGGGGGAACCGGCCGTAGCTCCACTGGGGTCAATGGGGCCCGATCCCAGCTGGGGGGAACCGACCGTAGCTCCACTGGGGTCAATGGGGCCCGATCCCAGCTGGGGGGAACCGGCCGTAGCTCCACTGGGGTCAATGGGGCTGATCCCAGCTGGGGGGAACCGGCCATAGCTCCACTGGGATCAATGGGGCCGATCCCAGCTGGGGGGAACTGGCCGTAGCTCCACTGGGGTCAATGGGGCCGATCCCAGCTGGGGGAACTGGCCATAGCTCCACTGGGGTCAATGGGGCCGATCCCAGCTGGGGGGAACCGACCGTAGCTCCATTGGCGTCACCGCTCTGTGCTCCAGCTGACGGAACGGGGCACTGGGCTGATTTACACCAGCTGAGGATCTGGCCCCTGAGGGCAGAATCAGGCCCCGACCTTGCCAGTGAAATTTGGCCCCTGACCCTCCTGTCCCGCAGCGTCTCCCCCGAGTCTGCGCCAGTACATTTCACCCCGTTAGTCCCCTGGGCCCCCCAGTCCCGGCGAGGAGAAGGGGCTCGCAGAGCAGATCCGTCTGCGCCATGTGTCCGTCTGGCCGCCTGGCACGTGGGGCCCCCGTGTTAGAAACAAATCCAAGGCCGGGCGCGGCTCCCCGCTCTGCCTGCCCCGCTCAATGCGCCGGGCTCCCTGCTGGTGCAGCGGGGACAGGAACCGGGCCCAGGGTTTGTGCAATTCAGGCTGGTGCAGGAAAGACCCAGGGGTCGCGTCTGGGGCTGAAGAAGCCGGTTCCCCAGCTGCCCTCGATCCCCTTGGGTCTCAGCCATATTGTCCCCGCGGGTAGGCTCCTAACCCCCCTGGACACCGATGCTCTTCTCTGACCCCCTTCTCTGATTTATCAACATCCCCCTTGACCTGCAGGCACTACCACGGGACACAGGACAGCAGCAGCGGTCGCACCAGTGCCGAATACAGAGCTCTAGTGTCAGGGCCGGCTCCAGGGTTTTTGCCGCCCCAAGCAGCAAAAAAAAAAAAAAAAGCCGCAATCGCAATCAGCCCTACAGCCGCCGCTTCAGTCTTCGGCGGCAATTCGGCGGCTGGTCCTTCGCTCCCAGCGGGACCAAGGGACCCGCCCCCGAAGACCCAGACTTGCCGCCCCAAAAACAGCTGGAGTGCTGCCCCTCTCCGTTGGCCGCCCCAAGCACCTGCTTGCTGGGCTGGTGCCTGGAGCCGGCCCTGTCTAGTGTCCTAGAGCAGTGGTTTCAACCTGTGAGCCGTGGAGCCTGGGGGTCTGCAGACTATGTAAGATTTCCAAAGGGATCCGCACCTCACATTTTTGTAGGGGTCCACAAATGTCAAAATGTTTGCAAACCACTGCCCTAGAGCAGTGGGGCTGTTTGCAAGTATATGAGTGTGGTGGTACAAGGGGTGGGGGTGTGAATGTGTCTGGGATCAGGTCCATCCTACGCCGTGCCAAGGAGGTGTGAAACATAGTACCAGCAGGGTAGACTCTTACGCCCACTTTGCACTAATATAAATAACTGAAGGAGGAAGAGGGCAAAAATTAATCTGGGGCTAAGAGGGGGTCTTCAGCTAGCAGGGAGATGCCCCAGAGGGGGAGAGTGGAGCAGCTGGAAGAATTTGGGGGGTTATATGAACATGGAGTCGTCCAACCTACTAACTACTAAGTTCTTGGCCTCCGTGATTTCTTGTGACAGTGAGTTCCGCAGTCTCATGCCATCTTATATGTACAGATATTTCCTTTGATCCAGTTTGAATGTACTTATGAGTTCCATTGACTGTCCTCTGGTTCCTGGGACAGAGAGAATAATTCCCGCTCTCCCTTCTCCATCCCATTCGTTAGACTTTTATCCTGTCCCCCTGTATCCGTCTCCTCTCTAAGAGAGCAATCCCAGTCTGTTCAATTGCTCTCTGTGGGAGAGTTTTCTCAGGCCGTTGATCGTTCTTGCTGCCTGTCTGTTAGAAAAGGGCTGTGATTTTCATGTAGTGACACACAACGCCCGTATGGTAGTGCCTTACAAATGAAAATGCCACAGACACTGAATATCTGATCTCAGAGACCCCAGCGTCAATCCAGAGTGACCCCACTGCAGGGCCAGATGCTGATCTCAGTGACCCTGGTATAAACCTGGAGTGACTCACCCCCCGCCCCCCTGAAAATCAAAGGAATCATGGCTGGATTCTGATCTCCGTGACACTGGTGTAAAATACAGAGTGACCGCTCTGAAGTTCCACCTGTTTACACCGCTTGGGAATCTATTCCACTGATTCCAGTTTGCTACAGCTGATTCACACCAGCTGGGGATCCGGCCCCGCTAAGAGCTGTGGCCTATTGACACCAGCTGGGGGTGGGGTCCGGGGGGACTGGAACTTGCCCATCTGGCCACCCCGAGTTGCGGCCACGCTGAGTACCTGCTGACTTGCCCGATTTCGCAGGAGCAGCTGCTCAGCATGTGACTGAGGTTTGAGGTTTGCCTGGCTGACACCCTCAGTCACAAGACAAGGCATTTCAAGGAGGGCACTGGTGGTTCTGGGAAGCCAAACCTCCTTCCTGCAGCCACCACAAGCTGCCTGGCCCAGGCTCCTTAAAGAATTGAGGATCGGGACCCCTGGGCTGCCCAGCCCTGCAAAAACCCATTCCCACCCCGCTCGTAAACGGGTTTAGAGGCGGGTCGGACACGGAGAAGGAGACTTCTCAGCTCTTTCCCTTCCCTCACTGCCAGAGTAGGTTTGAGCCCAACCCGCTGCCCGCAGGAATGATGGGGAGTCCTGACCCTGTGGCACAGCTGACCTTTCTGTGCTCTTGCTGCTGCATTTCCCCATAGTTACGTTGACACCGTGCCTGGAAACCGTAGCTTCACCAGGAGCTCGCGCTGCAAAATCACCGAGCGCTGCAAAGCTTGTGGGGAGGAAGAGAGAAAGGAGATTAAAGAGCCTCGCGACCACAGGCGCTCAGGGCTGCATCCTCCTTCGAGCCATCTGCAGAGGCTTTGCTGAGTCAAAACTCAAGAAACCACGTAGCTTTAGGACTGTCACGGAGTGTGGGGGACTCCGTGCCCTGTACCCCCGGCTTCCTGCGATTCACCAGGACTCTCAGCCAGCCAGTAAAGCAGAAGGATTATTGAGACGACAGGAACACAGTCCAAAACAGGTCTTGCCAGTACAGACAACAGGACCCCCTTTAGTTAGGTCCATCTGGGGGGCCCAGGGAGGCCCCAGGCCCGTGGGGAAGCCCAAGCCCCGTGGGGCCGCCCCTCTCCATTTCCAGTCAGCTCCCAAAACTAAAAACTCCTTCCAGGCGTCTCCTTTCTCCCTTCCNGTGAGAATTACACCAGGCCCTTCCAGTTTTCTGTCCCCCTTTAGTTAGGGTCTGCTCAATGGCATTCGTAGTCTGCATGTGGGGAGGCTTATGCGGCCTGTGCCCTTTTTCCACCCCCATACCCCTGGGGTTCAGACTGGGATGGGGTCTTCTCCCAGCGTTCCAGTCTGGAGGACTAGGATTCGGGCTCCCTTGGTGAGGAGTCCCCCTTCTGACCTTGGCCACCCCCTGGAAAGGCTCCTCTAGGCTGGGCAAGGGTCCCAAAGCTGGTTTCCCCTTGTTCCGGGCCTTCCTCACCCTCTGGCAGGGGTCACAGGGTCGGCAATACTGCCGGACCGTAACAAAGACCCCTGGCCAGTAAAAGTTCTGTAGCAGCCTCTGCTGGGTACGCCAGATTCCCTGGTGCCCTGAGAGGGGGGTGTCATGGGCCCAGTACAGCAGCTGGTGGCGATACTTCCGGGGTACCACCAGCTGCCTCCTGACTCCCCCTGACTCCATTTCCCCGGGGGGAGCCCATTCTCGGTACAGGAACCCCTTCTCCCATAGGAACCTTTTCTGGCATCCTCTCCCCATGGTCTGTACCGTACTGAGGTTGGCCAGGTCCCTTATCTTCCACAAGGAGGGATCTTTCTGCAACTCGGCCTGGAACTCAGCGGCTGGGACAGGGATGGGGACCTGCTCCCTCCTGCTGGCTGGGTCCAAGGCCGCAGCCTCTCTGAGTCATGTCCCTGGGCACTCCCTCCCCACCGGGTTAAGGTCCTGCGCCTCGGGGAAGGTACCCTCCCCAGGGTCAGGGTGCAGTGCCCCTCGCTGGCCCTGACTACGGGTCCCGACCAGGGCACCCTGGGGGTTGCTTGGCCAGTCCTCCAGGTCTCCCCCCATCAACACCTCAGTGGGCAGATGGTGGTGTACGCCCACGTCTTTGGGGCCCTCCTTGGCCCCCCATTTGAGGTGTACCCTTGCCACGGGCACCTTGAATGGGGTCCCGCCCACCCCCGTCAGAGTCAGGTAGGTGTCGGGCACCACCCGATCTGGAGCTACCACCTCGGGCCGGGCCAGTGTCACCTCAGCGCCCGTGTCCCAGTATCCATAGACTTTCCTCCCCTCCACCTCCAGGGGAACAAGGCACTCGCTCCGCAGGGACAGCCCCGCGCCGACCCTGTAAACGGAGAACTTGGTGTCCGGAGCATCCAGCCCCCCAGAGGAGTTGGCTTGGGGCCCTCCTCCCTCCTGAGCAGTTGGGAGGTGGTCAGCCCTCCTTGCCCGGGCCGTCTGCCCCTCATCCGGCTGGGTCCCTACCCAGTTAACCCTGTGCGGTTTCGGTCTGCTCAGCCTGTCCCTGAGCTTGGGGCACTGGGCCCGTATGTGGCCTCTCCGGCCACAGTAATAGCAGCTCATGTCCCGTTGGTCCCCTCGAGCGGGTCGGTTGGTCCTGACGCCGGATGTTCCCCCTTGGAGGGGGTTCTCCATATTTTCCCTATGGGAGGTCCCATGGTGACTCTCTCGCTGCATCGTGGCGGGCCTGTTCCTTTGGGACGCCTCCCTGGTATCCCCTGCCCGACTGTTCACAAACTCGTCGGCCAGCTGCCCTGCATGCTGCGGACTCTCTGGCTTTTTGTCCACCAACCACAGCCTCAGGTCGGAGGGGCACTGCTCATACAGGTGCTCCAGTACGAATAGGTCGAGCAGGTCCTCTTTAGTTTGGGCCCCAGCTGTCCACTTGCGGGCGTACCCCTGCATCCGGTTGACCAATTGTAGGTAGGTGACCTCAGGGGTTTTGCGCTCACTCCGGAACCTTTTCTGGTACATCTCGGGGGTCAGCCCAAACTCGCGGAGCAGGGCCTGTTTGAACAGTTCATAGTCCCCTGTCTCCGTCCCTTTCAGTCGGCTGTACACCGCCACGGCTGGGGGGTCGAGTAAGGGGGTGAGAAACTGGAGCCTGTCTGCAGGGTCAACCCTGTGCATCTCGCAGGCATTCTCAAAGGCAGTCAGGAAGCTATCCATGTCCTCCCCCTCCTTACGCTGGGCCAGGACGTGCTTATCAAAGCTCCTTGCAGTCCTGGGTCCCCCCTCACTCACCGCAGCCGGGGCCCCACTGCCCCTCAGCCTGGCCAGCTCCAGCTCATGCTGACGCTGTTTCTCCTTCTCCTCCCGCTCATACTGATGCTGTTTCTTCTTCTCCTCCCGCTCATGCTGACGCTGTTTTTCACGATCCGCCAGCTCTCTCAGTTGTAGCTCTCTCTCCCAGTCCAGCCGCCCCCCCTCCTCGGAGGCTGAGCTTCGCCGGGAGGAGCCCCTGCTGGCCGGGGGGGTCATGGTGCCCTCGGTATTCGCTGGGCTCCTCCCCACAGTTTCCAGGGAGACCCCTAGTGTGCCAGTCCTTCTCGAGGTCACCACCTCTCTGCCAGGGTCGAGCTGCAGACTCCTCCGCCCCTGGGACTGCTCGCTGCAATCCCCCGGGGGACCCTGGTATTGCAAAAGTCCTTCTCACTGGTCACACGCTCCCAGGGGTTAATCACTCCTGAAACCGTCCCTCGCTGACTCTTCAGCCCGCCTGGTCCCCGTCAATCCCCCCTTCGTTTTACTGCTCCCCAGTCACTTACTGCAGAAAGCGCCGTCCACAGGGTGCAGTAGATCCCACCGCTACCACCAGTTGTCACGGAGTGTGGGGGAGTCCGTGCCCTGTACCCCTGGCTTCCTGCGATTCACCATGACTCTCAGCCAGCCAGTAAAGCAGAAGGTTTATTGAGATGACAGGAACACAGTCCAAAACAGGTCTTGCCAGTACAGACAACAGGACCCCCTTTAGTTAGGTCCATCTGGGGGGCCCAGGGAGGCCCCAGGCCCGTGGGAAAGCCCAAGCCCTGTGGGGCCGCCCCTCTCCATTTCCAGTCAGCTCCCAAAACTAAAAACTCCTTCCAGGTGTCTCCTTTCTCCCTCCCCCCCCCCCGGCTCCTCCCCCAGCCTTTGTCCTTTGTCTAGATTCCAGGTCAGAGGTGTTACCTGGTCTGCAACTCCCCTCCTGGGTTCTCATGTTACATGCTCAGGTATCCTTCCTTCCCCCATGCAGGCAGTCCCAGCCCAGCTCCCCTGCAACCTTCCCCCTCAGTATTCAAAGAACACATCAAAACATTCTCACTTCGTCACATCGACACAACAATCAGACCAGGTGGGCATGTCACCCAGTCTCCTCTGGCCAGTGACAACTCCTCCAGAGGATGGGTCGAGGAATCCTGCAGCGATTGGCTAACCTGGCCCCAGGGAAAAATTTCTTCCTGACCACAATATTAAAGAGGTTGAGTTCTGCCCTGAAGCATGAGAGTTATTTAATATTTAATATATATTTTTAATATATTTAACAGTGGGCTCTTCAATCGAGCAGAGAAAGGCTGGAAGTTGAAGCTAGAAAAATTCAGGCTGGAAATAAGGTGTACATTTTTAAGGGTGGGAGTAATTAACCATTGGAACAATTTACCAAGGGTTGAGGTGTCAGGCTGCCGGCCCATAACCCACAGCCACTGACTTCGACTCACAGTCCCTGGCTTTTCTTCGCATTCACCCTCCCGCTTCCCCTCCTTCCGTCCACTCACGCTGCCCGCCCCAGCTCTGAGGTCGAGGAACTGGTGTTTCCTCTACGCCCCATCCAGCGAGGGCTCACGGGACGGCTGGCGGTTTGCGTTTCACACACACATTTCCCCTTTCCCAGCCGGGCAGGCTGACAAGCCCACTGAGTCACCCCAAGCACCCCCTGCGCGCCCGGCTCAGCCACCCCCGGAGCGAACTGTCCCCTGTTACCCAATTTCTAGGGCCTGAAACACCCCCAGCCATGGGGTCTCCCCCAGCCCTCCCCCCTCTGGCTCAAAGCCAATGGGAGCTTTGGACCAGACTCTTGGTCTGCAGATCTGAGCTAAGACAGCCTCAATCCCGTACTCCCCCCAACCCCAGCTCCCTGCCCCTGGGAGCCAGGTCAGTGCAAGCAGTAGCGGCGCCAGCTTTTTCGCCGCCCTAGGCAGCAGAAGGTCCCGCCCCTAAAATGCCGCCCCCAAAATTACACCGACGACCGGGGCGCCGGCGCCCCCCAAATGTTCGTGCCCTAGGCGACCGCCTAGGTCGCCTAATGGGTTGCGCCGGCCCTGAGTGCAAGGCAGACTCGCTACCCAGCTGACGGCGCCCCGGAGCTCAGCAGTTCCTGGATCTCTCAGTGGAGAAGAGGGGAGACTCCGTGTGTGTGTGGGGGGGGGGGCTACAAAGGGGGAACCTGATCCTAATTCTGAGGGAGCTTTGGGGGGGGGTGCATCCCCACACCCCAATCCCTTGGGGAGGGGGATTCTGCATGCTGCCCGATTTGGGGTTGGAGGGGGTAAGGGGGAGCTTATTCTCAATGCTGGGGTCTCAGTCTATTTATACCCCAATCCCATGGGGAAGGCATTGAAGCAGGGCGACCTCCCTGAGTCCGTGTTTGTGGGGACTACCCCAGATTGGGCCCCCATCCCAGCTCTGCAGGGTTCCCCCCATGTCTGTGTCTGGGGGGCACCTCCCCATTGAGATGCTGTGTCCAGAGTACACCCTGATAAATGCTGGGGAGCTGGCTGAACCCCTAATTGCAGGGTTAGCTTTCCTGGGGTGCATCACCCCTTGGCTGCAGGATGGGGGCTCTGTGGAGTTCATCCCCCCAGATTTCAGGGTAGGGAAGCCATCCACAGGTTGGTACCCTAGAGTTGGCTGGAAGAGATGAAACCAAATTTCATCCCAAAATTCCAAACTGATTTCATCTCGCAGAGTTCCCACTGAGCTAATTATTGGGGATTTTATTTTTAATTTGAAAAAAATATATAAATCAAAGGGTTTCCCTCCATGTATGCAAAATGTGCCAATTTCAAAAGTGGCAGAAAGAAGGAAATACAATCTCCAGCCATTTCTTAAATGGGAAAAAGGCAAAGGAAATAAAGAAAAGGAAGGACCAAAAAAAACCACCACCCACAAAAACGTTGGAAAAGCCCAAATACTCTCCAGAAAGGTAAGAACAGGAGAAAGAAAGAAAGAAAGAAAGAAAGAAAGAAAGAAAGAAAGAAAGAAAGAAAGAACCCGAAAAATATAATCTGATGCCAGCAAAACAAAACAAAATGAAGAACTCAGAAACTTGGGGGGGGCGGAGGGGGGGAGGAAAAGAAACAAACAAAACCCTTGAAAAAGTGGGAAAAAAGTGGAAAAACTCAGAAATCTGAAAAAAATCAAAACCCCTGAAACTTGAGAAAATTGAAGAATGGAAGGGGGAAAAAAAGACCATCCTGAAAACATAAACAAACAAACGACTGAAAAAGACAAACCAAGCCACCCCACATTTAAACTGCACAAAACTAAAACTGTGAAAAGCTAGACTTTAGTAAGTTTCCTGTGTTGACTGTGGGGGCTTTTTGCTCAGACACACAGGGAGAGACAGTCCCTGCCCCAGCTGAGATCAGGGCCCCGTTGTGCCGGGCGCTGCACAGACACACAGGGAGAGACAGTCCCTGCCCCAGCTGAGATCAGGGCCCCGTCGTGCCGGGCGCTGCACAGACCCACAGGGAGAGACAGTCCCTGCCCCAGCTGAGATCAGGGCCCCGTTGTGCCGGGCGCTGCACAGACACACAGCGAGAGACAGTCCCTGCCTCAGCTGAGATCAGGGCCCCGTTGTGCCGGACAGGCCTGGAGACTGGCGTGTGGAATTAATGAAGCTATGCCCTTGGCCTCACTGAAATCTTGTGGCAGAGAGTTCCGCAGGCTACCTGCACGCTTTGAGAGGAAATATTGTTTCCCTTGATCCGGTTTCAAGTCCCTTCCTTTCAACACCATCGACTGTCCCCTGGTTCTTGTACCCTGAGACAAGGTGAATCACAGAACCCCATCGACCTCCCCTAAACCCACCCGTTGTGTTGGGACCCTCTGCCATGGTATTTGCCATGATTAAATGGCCCTTGGCTAGCAGAAATCTTCTCCCCATGTTGGGTCTTATAGACTGTGGTCAAGCCACCTCTTATCCGGGCTGTGGGTGAGCTAAACAGATCAAGCGCCGGAAGGCAGCTCTCCCAGACCTCGAGTCCTTTGCATGGCTCCTATCTGAGCCCTTTCCCACTTGGCAAGAGCCTGCGTGAATGATGGACGCCAGAGAGTCTCCAGTTAGGGTCTCCCCAAGGCTGTGTACACTGGATCTTGGGGTACCCACCTCGTTAACCCCTGCCTCCAGGGAGAGGGAGTGTTGCTTACAGTAACTGGTGGCCAGTTCCCTAACCCCACCAGCCTGTCAGCCTCGCAAACCCTCTCCCCCGGGCTAGGCCAGCCCTGGCTTTGCCTTGCAGATACCCCAGTCCCTGCATCCCTTTAAAGCACTCCCCTGTGACATCCAGCCCTGACACCGGCTCCTCACAGAAATCCCAGATCCTCTGCCCCCAAAACAGCAGCGTGCCCCAGTTTGCCTGCTTCACCCTAGGCCGCCGCTCCCGTGAACCACGCAGCCCGTGCGGTGAAACCAACGAAGGTTTATGTCAGAAAGAACATTTCTGCCACCAACGTTCCCACCTCCACACCTGTGAACTGCACCTCACGCCCAGCGTCCAGAGGCCTAAGCCCCAGAGCGGTGTATGAACCGGGGCAAGATCAGCCCTCCTCCACCTACCTAGCCTGTGGGGCCCCATCGAGTAAGCGTGCTCAGCGTTTGTTCGCCGGATCAGGCCCTGCAGGGATGCTCACTGAAAGTGGGAGGGGAGCTACCATGTAACTTTCAGCCCTGTGGTTAAAGCATTCGGCTGGGATGTGGGCTGTATTAGTAGGAGCATTGCCAGCAGATCGAGGGACGTGATCATTCCCCTCTAT
>QXTE01000458.1:6046-21950 GCA_003942145.1 Platysternon megacephalum
ATGGGGGGAGCATGGGGAGAGAGGTGGGGGGAAGGGTGGGGGGAAGAGGGGGAGCATGGGGGGAAGAGAGGGGGGAGCATGGGGGGAAGAGAGGGGGGAAGAGGGGGAGCATGGGGGGAAGAGAGGGGGAGCATGGGGGGAGAGAGGAGGAGGGGGAAGGGGGGCAGAGACCAGCTCTGGGACCTGCCGCCCCCGGAGCTGGGGGAGTTCAGCCTGGCACAGCAAAGTGCCTTGGGGGGCAGGCTCCGGCCCTACACAGCCCGGCCCAGCCCCTCCAGTGGGCCCACAGGGGAGATGGGGGTCGGCCCCAGGCAGGGCGCAGCCTGCAACCCCCCCCTCGCTCGCCCCCCATGGGGGGCAGCACCCGAGGGGCCGCAGGACAAAAGCAGGGGCCCGACCACCAAGGGGCCTGTCCTGGGCGGAGGATGCAGCAGGGACCCGCTGGTGGGGACCCCAGACTCCCCGTGGGGCCAGCCCCGACCCAGGCTCACCTGGCCCTGGGGCCGGCCCAGCAGCAAGGGCCCCCGCGGGCCCCAGCCCGGCTGCTCCCCAAACAGCTCCTCCAGGTGCTCCAGGTCCAGGGGGGTGCGGTCATGCCGGCTGCTGCCCGTCCACACGCTGCGGCGCCCGCGCACCCGCTCCGCCGGGATCAGCGTCCAGTGGAAGGTGCGGAGCTTCCTGCGGCGCGGGGCGGGCGCCAGCGCAACCCCCGGGGGCGGGGGGAGCCCAAGGGCGGGGGCCACGGGCGGGGGGACTGGGGGAGCGGGGGCCCCGGGCGGGGGCGGGGGGACTGGGGGAGCGGGGGCCCCGGGCGGGGGGAGGGGGACTGGGGGAGCGGGGGCCCCGGGCGGGGGGAGGGGGACTGGGGGGGCAGGGGACCCGGGCGGGGGCAATGAGGCAGAGTCCTTTGGGGAGGGGCTCCCGAGAGTCCCCGGGGCTCCCGAGGGGAGCTGTTGGGATTGGCCCATGCGGAGGCGCTGATCCGGGTCACCCCTCGCCGCCAGCACCAGGCACTGCGGGAGAAAAGGGGTTAATGCACCGTTGGGGGACCCCCCCCGCACACACCCGGAGGCTGCAGGGGAGGGAGGAGCTTGGGGGGAGACGCCCCAAGACACCCCAGCGGGCCCAGGCACCTGCCACCGAGACCCCCGGGGCAGGGACTCCCCCGCCCGCCCCCCGGGACACAGCCCAGCGCAGCTCTATGGGGGGGTCCCAGAACCGGGAACAGCTGGGCAGGACCCTCCCGGCCCCGGCCCCGCTCGGCCCCGCTCTGCTCTCACCCGGCTCCGCCGGCCCAGGGGAGGGGGCGCTGGCCGGGCAGGGAATATCCCGGGCGGGGCTGGGGGCGGTGCCGGGGGGCGGGGCTATTCCCCCCGCCCAGCCCCACCGGCCCGGGCATCTCCCTTGGGGGCTGGAGCTGCAGGTGTCGGCCCCACATCTAGATTTCTCCCTCCCTGGGGGCAGCGCACCAGGCTCCTGCCGCGGAGTCAGTGCCTCGGGGCCCGATCCTGCTGGGGGGTGATGCGCTAACGGGCTCTTCCCTCTAACGGAGAAGGCGGAACCCGCCCCGGGGCTGGGCGCTGAAGCCAGACACGTTCAGCCGGGAAACAGGGACGGTAACACCAGGGAGGGGAATTAGCCACTGGGGCAGTTTCCCAGGGTCCCGCCGGATTCTCCATCCCTGCCAGGCTCGCGTGAGACAGGAGTCGGACCAGAAGCCAGTCGTGTTAGTCCCTTCTGGCCTTGGGCACATGCGCGCACGGAGCCCACCCCTTCCCTGCGCCCGAGGGCGAGCGATGCTGCCCGAGCGCGCACGGAGCCGACCCCTTCCCTGCGCCCGAGGGCGAGCGACNGAGCCTGTGATCCTCACCAGCCCCGCCGTGTGTCGGGGGAGCAGGGATTGGCTGCACCGGGAAAGCTGAATCTCACAATGGTTGGGTGGGGCAGGGGGGGCTGCACTAATCAGGCAAGGAGGGAGAGGGGCTGCCGTTGGGGTGGGAGGAGGGGAGCTGCATCGATGGGGGGGTCATAGATTCAAAGGCCAGAAGGCACCATTATGACCAGCTAGGCTGACCCATGTATCACAGGCCAGAGCCCTGCCCCCAAGTAACTCCTAGGGCAGAACAACCTGTCCTGATGTCACAATTGTCAGGGATGGAGAATCCCCCCCCACCCCGGCGTACGAATGTACACGTTAGTCCAGTCTGAACATGTCTCGCTTCAGCTCCCAGCCACTGGAGCGTGTCAGACCTTCCCTGCTAGCCTGAAGAGCCCATTGTTAAATATCGGTTCCCCCTGTCGGTACTTGGACTGTGACCACGTCACCCCCCAACCTTCTCGGGTAAGGGAACTACATCGAGCTCCTGGAGTCGTCACTCTAAGGCGGGTTTCTAACCCTTGGCAATCGTGTGGCTCTTCTCTGATCCCTCTCGTTTATCAACTTCCTTCTTGAGTTGTGGGCTCCCAAACTGGACACAGGATTCCAGCAGCAGTGCCACAGAGAGAGGGAAAATCACCTCTAGCGAGATTCCCGTTCATGCCAGGATCACATCAGCTCGTTTGACCACTGCATCACCCTGGGAGCTCATGTTCAGCTGATTATTCCCCCCCCCCCCACCCAGCTCCTTCAGTCGCTGTTTTCTAGGAGAGATTCCCCCATCCTGTAACGGGGCCTGCAGCCTTTGTTCCTATGTTTACATTCAGCTGTATTAAAACATACTGGCTGCTTGCACCCAGCAATCCAGGAGTGGCCTGTCCTCTTCGGTATTTACCAAGCCCCCAATTTTTGTCGCTGATGCTTTTATGTTTTTTCAGGTAACTGATGAAATATTAAATAGTGCAGGGCCAAGAACCGCTCCCTGCAGGGCCCCACCGGATACCGCCCAGCTTGACGATCCCCACACCCCATCTGAGAGCTGGCGGTCAGCCCGTTTTAAATCCACTCTACGGGTGTACCATGTTAACTTCACAGAGACAAGGCAGGGGAAATACAAATCTTGTTAGTGACAGACAAGCTTGCGAGCTACTCCGTGATGTTACCTCACCCATGCTGTCTAATATCCTGGGATGGACACAGCCACACCACCATGCTAATTTGATAGCACGGGAGTGTTTTAAATCAAAAGGTCACCTTCCGGAAGTCTGAGTATATTACGTCTGTCACGGACTCCCAGGCTTCGTATGGTCCTGGGAAGGAACCGCCCTTCTCGGGGTCCAGCCTCCAGCACGCCTGTCTCTCACTGTGGGCCCCTCGCTCCGGACCCCCCACTCCCAGAGGGAACAATGCTACCGCTCTCTAGCTGTAACCAAGTGGGTTGTTCCCATTAGGTTGTATGTGAGTGTTACTGTTTTGCATGAATACTGTGTGTGCCTCAGTTTCCCTGCGTGCTGCACCAATGCCTAGGTGGTGGGAATGTGACTTTTGCTGAGACCCTCGGTGCAGGTGAGGTGGCTCGAGGCGCCTGCACAGAGGCAATGGCTGGTGCCCTTCGGAACCTGAGACCCAGGAGGGGGATGTGACCAGGTGACACTTTGCCTGGCAAGGGGCGTGGAAACTGGGCACTCTGCTGTGGGGGACGTGGAGGGGGCACCAGGCCCAAGGTCCCCCCCAAGACTGACTTGGGTTTAAGTCACTGATTTCTGTGCTGACAAGCTCTGCCCTACGCTGCGATCCTGTCGACTAAACCCACCTGTGTCACGCGCTGGCTCAGAGTGACGGCTGCCTGCAGCGTTGGGGTGCAGGGCCCTGTGGCTTCCCCGGGGTCCCGTCCTAGTAGACCCGCGCACAGGAAGTGCACGGTGAGAACAGGGGGCTGAATGCTCCCAGGTCAGACCAGGAAGGCCATAGCCGAGGAGGCCCCTTGCCCTGGACAGGCCCCAGGGGAGTCACGCGACCCAGAGTCCTGCTGGCTTCATACCGAGCAGTCCCAGAGCATCGGACCTGTGACTCCGTCCCACTAGCCTGCAGTGACTCTCAGCCAGCATCAAACAGGAGGTTTATTGAGCGTCTGAACCCAGCCCAAACAGTTCTCACAGGCCTCGGGCCTGGCCAGCCCCAGTCCGCTCTGTCTCCCATCCAGCCGAGCCCCCTATATCACCTTCCCCAAGAACCCCTCCTGTCTTCGGTCCCAGGCAAACCGGTCGCTGGGGCCCCCCTCTCCCGTCCTTTGTTCCCACTGGGCGGAACGGCTGGTCAGGTCACCAGGGTCCTCTCAGCCCATTGTCCTCCCACTGGCCAGAACCGGCTGTGACTCCCGAGCTGGGCTGGAGCTTCTGGTCACCAGAGTACTCCCATCTCCAGGCCGTTGTCCAGGGTCCCGGCTGCCAGGCGAGGTCACACCTGGCCCTCTGAAACTACAAACCCTCTCCCCCCACCTTGTTACACATACAGCACACAGGGAAATACACACACACACACACCGTCTTAATGCAAACCCCTAAGAAAACCCCCACTTCATCGCACTATTACCTTTATCAACCAAACTTGTAATCTCATCAAAGAGAGCTATCAAGTTAATGTTATGAAGTGGGACTGTTCTTAATGTGTTTCTGACTAGTGTGTGTGCCTCAGTTTCCCCTGTGTGTTACTCAAGTACCTAGGTGGTGGGACAAGAGTGTGTGATCTTTGCAGAGACCCCCAGCGGGCAGGTGTGACGGCTGACGGGCTGCCTGGGCACAGAGAATGGCCGGAGCCCATCCTTTGCAAGAGGCAGTGGGAGGTGTTGGAGAACAAAGTGAGAGGTGGATGCCGGGGGACCTGTTTGCCCAGGAAATGGGGGGGGGGCAGGGCCCTTTGGGGGTGAGGCTCCCCCAGGGGTCCCGCCCAGGGAGACTTGCTACAGGGAGCTCACAGGGGCTTGCCCTAGTGACAAGTGCCCTGAGGGGAGACGCTGCCCCAGCATCCTGCCTGGCTTCATGCAGAGCCCGAGCCTGTGCTCTCGTGACAGTTTAACAGGATCTCTTCTCCATAAGCCCATGCTGATTTGCATTAATTAATTTCCCTCCTTTAGTTCTTTATGAATCAAGTCCTGTATCAGCCACTCCATTACCTTGCCCTGCCTTGATGTCAGGCCTGTAATTACCTGCATCAGCCCTGTGACGAAGCGGGAATGTTCTTAATGTTTCCTCTGAATACTGTGTGTGTGCCTCAGTTTCCCCTGTGTGTTACTCAAGTACCTAGGTGGTGGGACAAGAGTGTGTGATCTTTGCAGAGACCCCCAGCGGGCAGGTGTGACGGCTGACGGGCTGCCTGGGCACAGAGAATGGCCGGAGCCCATCCTTTGCAAGAGGCAGTGGGAGGTGTTGGAGAACAAAGTGAGAGGTGGATGCCGGGGGACCTGTTTGCCCAGGAAATGGGGGGGGGGGCAGGGCCCTTTGGGGGTGAGGCTCCCCCAGGAGTCCCGCCCAGGGAGACTTGCTACAGGGAGCTCACAGGGGCTTGCCCTAGTGACAAGTGCCCTGAGGGGAGACGCTGCCCCAGCATCCTGCCTGGCTTCATGCAGAGCCCGAGCCTGTGCTCTCGTGACAGTTTAACAGGATCTCTTCTCCATAAGCCCATGCTGATTTGCATTAATTAATTTCCCTCCTTTAGTTCTTTATGAATCAAGTCCTGTATCAGCCACTTCATTACCTTGCCCTGCCTTGATGTCAGGCCTGTAATTCCCTGCATCAGCCCTGTGACGAAGCGGGACTGTTCTTAATGTTTCCTCTGAATACTGTGTGGGTGCCTCAGTTTACCCTATGCAGTTCTTAAGTATCTAGGTGGTGGGATAAGGGTGTATGGTGGTTGCAGAGCCAAGGGCCAGTGTACATAAATGCCTGACACTTTGTCTCCTGGCAACTGATGGCCTGGGCCCCTCCTCTGCAAAGGTGCCAACTGAAGGTGTTAGAGACAAAGAGGTCAGGTGACCTCCTAGCCCGGGAAAGGGACAGAGCCCAGAGGAGGGGGGGCTGGAGGGGGTTTCAGTTTGGGGCTGGCTGGGGATGAGGAGTGAGGGCAGACATGGGTGTCTGGCTCGCTGGGCCCCAGAATGGACCCGGCGGAGGGGTCCCGTTCGCTGGACCGACAAGCTCTGTTTTACACCGTGCTCCTGTCATCTAATAAACCTCTGTTTTACTGGCGGGCTGAGAGTCACGTCTGACTGCGAAGCGGGGGGTGCGTGCAGGACCTCTGGCTTCCCCAGGACCCCGCCTGGGCAGACTCGCTGTGGGAAGCGCACGGAGGGGCTTATGCTGAATGCTCCCAGGAGAGACCCAGGAGGTGAAGCCGTGTGAGCTTCTTGCCCTGCAGACAGTCTGCTCTGAGGGAGAGGAGGCTCCCCAAAGACCTGACTGGCTTGGTGGGGAGCAGTTCCAGAGCATCGTCTGGGGACTCCGTGACAAGCCCCATTTACCCTTTACAAAAATTGGCCTATTATTAGCTTTCTTCCAGTCTTCTCGAACTTCCCCAATGTCAAAAATCAACATAACAGTCCAGCAAGCTCCTCATCCAGCTCTTTTAAAACTCTTGGAGGCAAGTTATATGGGTGTGATAATTTTAAAATAGTAGCTGCTGTTTAACAGTGTGCTATAGACCACCAGACCAGGGGGATGAGGTGGACGAGGCTTTCTTCCGGCAACTAGCAGAAGTTACTAGATGACAGGCCCTGGTTGTCACGGAGTCCCCGGGCGATGCTCTGGAACTGCTCCCCACCAAGCCAGTCAGGTCTTTGGGGAGCCTCCTCTCCCTCGGAGCAGACTGTCTGCAGGGCAAGAAGCTCACACGGCTTCACCTCCTGGGTCTCTCCTTGGAGCATTCAGCATATGCCCCTCCGTGTGCTTCCCACAGCGAGTCCGCCCAGGCGGGGTCCTGGGGAAGCCAGAGGTCCTGCACGCACCCCCCGCTTCGCAGTCAGCCGTGACTCTCAGCCAGCCAGTAAACCAGAGGTTTATTAGATGACAGGAACACGGTCTAAAACAGAGCTTGTCGGTCCAGCGAACGGGATCCCTCCGCCGGGTCCATTCTGGGGCCCAGCGAGCCAGACACCCATGTCTGCCCTCACTCCTCATCCCCAGCCAGCCCCAAACTGAAACCCCCTCCAGCCCCTCCTCCTCTGGCCTTTGTCTCTCTCCCGGGCCAGGAGGTCACCTGACCTCTTTGTTCACCTTTAGCTATTCCCTGGCAGGGGGGAAGGGCCCCGGCCATTTGTTGCCAGGAGACAGAGTGACAGCGATTTATGCACACTGCCCTTCATCCCACCACCTAGAGACTTAAGAAATGCATAGGGGAAACTGAGGCACCCAAACAGTATTCAGAGGAAACATTAAGAACAGTCCCACTGGTTCTCATGGGCGACTTCAATCACCCCAATATCTGCTGGGAGAGCAATACAGCAGTGCACAGACAATCCAGGAAGTTTTTGGAAAGTGTAGGGGACAATTTCCTGGTGCAAGTGCTGGAGGAACCAACTAGGGGCAGAGCTCTTCTTGACCTGCTGCTCACAAACCGGGAAGAATAAGTAGGGGAAGAAAAAGTGGATGGGAATCTGGGAGGCAGTGACCATGAGATGGTCGAGTTCAGGATCCTGACACAAGAAAGAAAGGAGAGCAGCAGAATACGGACCCTGGACTTCAGAAAAGCAGACTTTGACTCCCTCAGGGAACTGATGGGCAGGATCCCCTGGGAGAATAACATGAGGGGGAAAGGAGTCCAGGAGAGCTGGCTGTATTTTAAAAAAATCCTTATTGAGGCTGCAGGAAGAAACCTTCCTGATGTGTAGAAAGAATAGTAAATATGGCAGGCGACCAGCTTGGCTTAACNCTGTTGTCTGTACCTGCAAGACCTGTTTTAGACCATGTTCCTGTCATCTACTAAACCCCTGTTTTACTGGCTGGCTGAGAGTCACATCTGACTGTGAAGTGGGGGGGCAGGACCCCTGGCTTCCCCAGGACCCGCCTGGGCGGACTCGCTGTGGGAAGCACACGGAGGGGCATATGCTGAATGCTCCCAGGAGAGACCCAGGAGGTGAAGCCGTGTGAGCTTCTTGCCCTGCAGACAGTCTGCTCTGAGGGAGAGGAGGCTCCCCAAAGACCTGACTGGCTTGGTGGGGAGCAGTTCCAGAGCATCGTCTGGGGACTCCGTGACAAGCCCCATTTACCCTTTACAAAAATTGGCCTATTATTAGCTTTCTTCCAGTCTTCTCGAACTTCCCCAATGTCAAAAATCAACATAACAGTCCAGCAAGCTCCTCATCCAGCTCTTTTAAAACTCTTGGAGGCAAGTTATATGGGTCTGATAATTTTAAAATAGTAGCTGCTGTTTAACAGTGTGCTATAGACCACCAGACCAGGGGGATGAGGTGGACGAGGCTTTCTTCCGGCAACTAGCAGAAGTTACTAGATGACAGGCCCTGGTTGTCACGGAGTCCCCGGGCGATGCTCTGGAACTGCTCCCCACAAAGACAGTCAGGACTTTGGGGAGCCTCCTCTCCCTCGGAGCAGACTGTCTGCAGGGCAAGAAGCTCACACGGCTTCACCTCCTGGGACTCTCCTGGGAGCATTCAGCATAAGCCCCTCCGTGCGCTTCCCACAGCGAGTCTGCCCAGGCGGGGTCCTGGGGAAGCCAGAGGGTCCTGCATGCACCCCCCACTTCGCAGTCAGACGTGACTCTCAGCCAGCCAGTAAAACAGAGGTTTATCAGATGACAGGAGCACGGTCTAAAACAGAGCTTGTCGGTCCAGCAAACAGGATCCCTCCGCCGGGTCCATTCTGGGGCCTAGCGAGTCAGACACCCACGTCTGCCCCCACTCCCCGTCCCCCTCCAGCCCCTCCTGCTCTGGGCTTTGTCTCTTTCCCGGGCCAGGAGGTCACCTGATCTCTTTGTTCCCCTTTAGCTATTCCCTGGCAGGGGGGAAGGGCCCTGGCCATTTGTTGCCAGGGAGACAGAAAGTGACAGCGATTTATGCACACTGCCCTTCATCCCACCACCTAGAGAGACTTAAGAAATGCATAGGGGAAACTGAGGCACCCACACAGTATTCAGAGGAAACATTAAGAACAGTCCCACTGGTTCTCATGGGCGACTTCAATCACCCCGATATCTGCTGGGAGAGCAATACAGCGGTGCACAGACAATCCAGGAAGTTTTTGGAAAGTGTAGGGGACAATTTCCTGGTGCAAGTGCTGGAGGAACCAACTAGGGGCAGAGCTCTTCTAGACCTGCTGCTCACAAACCAGGAAGAATAAGTAGGGGAAAAAGTGGATGGGAACCTGGGAGGCAGTGACCATGAGATGGTCGAGTTCAGGATCCGGACACAAGGAAGAAAGGAGAGCAGCAGAATACAGACCCTGGACTTCAGAAAAGCAGACTTTGACTCCCTCAGGGAACTGATGGGCAGGATCCCCTGGGAGAATAACATGAGGGGGAAAGGACAGCTGGCTGTATTTTAAAAAAATCCTTATTGAGGCTGCAGGAACAAACCTTCCTGATGTGTAGAAAGAATAGTAAATATGGCAGGCGACCAGCTTGGCTTAACAGTGAAATCCTTGCTGATCTTAAACCAAAAAAGAAGCTTACAAGAAGTGGAAGATTGGACAAATGACCAGAGAGGAGTATAAAAATATTGCTCAGGCATGCAGGAGTGAAATCAGGAAGGCCAAATCACACTTGGAGTTACTCTTAACATCTCTTGCTAGCTGCAACAAGAAGGGTTTCTTCAGGTATGTTAGCAACAAGAAAGTCAAGGAAAGTGTGGGCCCCTTACTGAATGAGGGAGGCAACCCAGTGACAGAGGATGTGGAAAAAGCTAATGTACTCAATGCTTTTTTTTGCCTCTGTCTTCACGAACAAGGTCAGCTCCCAGACTACTGCACTGGGCAGCACAGCATGGGGAGGAGGTGACCAGCCCTCTGTGGAGAAAGAAGTGGTTCGGGACTATTTAGAAAAGCTGGACGAGCACAAGTCCATGGGGCTGGATGCGCTGCATCCGGGGGTGCTAAAGGAGTTGGCGGATGTGATTGCAGAGCCATTGGCCATTATCTTTGAAAACTCATGGCGATCGGGGGAAGTCCTGGATGACTGGAATAAGGCTAATGTAGTGCCCATCTTTAAAAAAGGAAGGAGGAGGATCCAGGGGACTACAGGCCAGTCAGCCTCACCTCAGTCCCTGGAAAAATCATGGAGCAGGTCCTCAAGGAATCAATTCTGAGGCACTTAGAGGAGAGGAAAGTGATCAGGAACAGTCAGCATGGATTCACCAAGGGCAAGTCATGCCTGACTAATCAAATTNGGTCGGTCCTGGGGCCGGTTTTGTTCAATATCTTCATTAATGATCTGGAGGATGGCGTGGACTGCACTCTCAGCAAATTTGCAGATGACACTAAACTGGGAGGAGTGGTAGATACGCTGGAGGGTAGGGATAGGATACAGAGGGACCTAGACAAATTAGAGGATTGGGCCAAAAGAAACCTGATGAGGTTCAACAAGGACAAGTGCAGAGTCCTGCACTTAGGACGGAAGAATCCCATGCACTGTTACAGACTAGGGACCGAGTGGCTAGGCAGCAGTTCTGCAGAAAAGGACCTAGGGGTTACGGTGGACGAGAAGCTGGATATGAGTCAACAGTGTGCCCTTGTTGCCAAGAAGGCTAACGGCATTTTGGGCTGTATAAGTAGGGGCATTGCCAGCAGATCGAGGGACGTGATCGTTCCCCTCTATTCGACATTGGTGAGGCCTCACCTGGAGTACTGTGTCCAGTTTTGGGCCCCACAGTACAAGAAGGATGTGGAAAAATTGGAAAGAGTCCAGCGGAGGGCAACAAAAATGATTAGGGGGCTGGAGCACATGACTTATGAGGAGAGGCTGAGGGAACTGGGATTGTTTAGTCTGCAGAAGAGAAGACTGAGGGGGGATTTGATAGCTGCTTTCAACTACCTGAAAGGGGATTCCAAAGAGGATGGATCTAGACTGTTCTCAGTGGTACCAGATGACAGAACAAGGAGCAATGGTCTCAAGTTGTAGTGGGGGAGGTTTAGGTTGGATATTAGGAAAAACTTTTTCACTAGGAGGGTGGTGAAGCACTGGAATGGGTTACCTAGGGAAGTGGTGGAATCTCCTTCCTTAGAGGTTTTTAAGGTCAGGCTTGACAGAGCCCTGGCTGGGATGATTTAGTTGGGGATTGGTCCTGCTTTGAGCAGGGGGTTGGACTAGATACCTCCTGAGGTCCCTTCCAGCCCTGATAGTCTCTGATTCTGTGACCCTCCAGAGGTACTAGTGGAATGGAAAGTGTTAGCATCACCATATGACCATGACCAAGTCACCTTCACCTTCTCTTTGTTCCGCTACACAGACCGAGCTCCTTCAGTCTCACTCCAGGGAAGCTCTGCAGCCCGTGCGTCGATCCCATCACTTTTCCAAGCCTTTTTCCATTCATCACCATGGGGACCCAGAACTGGCACAGGCAGCCGAGTGTGGGTCAGCCCCATGTGATATTTGATGCAAATTACATGAGCTAATTTACATATTGAATAGATCCTGCGTAGACCAGGCTAGGGAACCACACCCAAGTACCTCTGTATTGAGTCAATAACTCGTGTCTGGCTAAACCAGCTTCCAGTGTGGATGTGAAGACCCCAACAGATGGAGAATCCCCCACTTCCCCTGGGCCTTGTTCCAGTGGCTAATCGCCTCCCTGGGACACATTTGGGCCTTGTTTCCAATCTGAATGGGTCCGGCTTCATCTTCCAGGCACAGGCTCTTGTACTGCCTTTCCCCACTAGTGTAACGAGCCCGCTCAGACTCAGTGATTTCCCCCAGGAAGGGACTTCCACCCTGCAATCAAGTCACCTCTTGATCGTCATTTTGGTAAGCTAAACAGATCACGCTCCTTACAGCTCTCACTCAGGGCACCTCAGGCCTTTTCTCCAGCCCTTCAATCACTTCCGTGGCTCCTCTCTGCCCCGCTCCAATATTTCAGCGTTGTGTTCGACATACCGCCCAGCGTCACTGCAGTGCTGTACACAGAGGTAAAATCACCTCCCTGCTCCCGTTTACATCTGCAAGGATCACACATCAGCGCTCTGGGCCACAGCATGGCCCTGGGAGCGCATGTCGAGTTGCTCCTGCCTCCGTATCCTCGAGTCTCACTGCCGAAAGGTCCTACGTCGGGGGGTCGGACCTCCGTCCCGGCCAGAAGCTTGGGCCTCCATGCAGGACATTGCCTGTGGCGGGATTAAAACACGGTTTGTTTGACAGCTTCCCAAGTGATCCAGATGGCTCAGGGGGACTGGACTGCCCTGGTCCCAGCAGCACTGACCGCACCACCCATCAGAGGCATCCACAAGCGTTAGCAGCAATGCCTTTGTTTTCTTGCAGCTCGTGGGGCCCACAGCAGATCTCTGCACTGCCAGTCCGCAAGCAGTAACCTGGAAACACACAGCTGCTCCGGTCCAGAACGTCGGGGAGCCTTCGCGGCACCCCGAGGAAAAGACGCTGCTGAGCCAGGACGGCAGAGGGAGGCAAAGACCTCCGCGCAACGGGGCCCCAGACTGGCCTGGGGGCGAGGGGCCTGGCAGGGTACAGCTCTGCTGCAGCAATAAGGAAACGTGCAGCCCTCTAGTAAATAATACACCTGCAGGGCACAGGCCTGGCAGCCGAGGGCGGGAACCCCAGCCCAGTGTACGTTGCTGTGTGGGCGGGGTGGACAGAGTCTGGCACCAGTACCAGTCTAGCGCCCAGTCGGTGGGTCGGCAGCCCAGATGTCCAGCGATGGGCTCACGGATGCTATCCAGAGGCTCTGCCCCCTATCAGTCATGCCCTGCCCGCACGGCCCGGGGAGCTCGTGGTCAGCGGCTCTGCCATGACCCCAGTCCTTTCCCAGGGCACAGTGCCCAGCCTGGACGGGGCAGCACGAGCGTAGCAAACCCCCCCCGAGGGACAGCCCCGCCCCAGCCCACGGGCCCCCTTCTCCTTGCAGGGGGTAGAACTGCCCCATCAAGGCATGACTCCTGAGCTGCCTCCCGGGGGCTCCTGCCCGAGCCCAGGCTGGCAAGGCCCTGGGCAGAGCCTTTGGCAGGTCCTGGGGGAGGGAAGGAGCCCGACAGTCAGGGGCACCTGCCACAGCCCCCGGGAGAGGACCAAAGCACTGGGAGGCCGCCCCCTCCCCTCTGCCCAGTCCCCCAGCGTGAGCCCCCATCCGATCCTCAGCCCTGCCCCATGCCCAGCAGGGCTCCGGCTCCCAGCCCCAGCACACACAGGGTGACTTCGTACCCTTTTATTCTGGAACCTTCACAGACATGGGGGGCTGGGGTAGAACCAGGGATTAAATTAGCAAGAAAAACAAACCACTTCTCCCCTGGCAGAGGAGAAAGGGCCGCAGCCCCCCTGACCCGGCGGCAGAGGGGCCCCGGCGTGGCCAGCGCAGGACAGAGCTGGCCACCCCCCGCACACTGGAGGAGCCGGAGGAGCCCGGTGCTGCTGGAGGCAGGCTCTGTGCAAATGGAAAGGCTGCATCTGGCAGGAGTGTGCCAAGCCCAATTTGTTCCCCTGCCCCGCACCCGGGGAGGGGGCTGGAGCCCTGGGGCAGGGCAGTCCCCAGACACCTGCTGCCCCAGTGCAGGGGAAGAAGGAGCTGTAGTGTGTGTCTCCGAGGGGGGAGGAAGTAATGAAAGCAGCTGACCCCACCCTCCGGAAATGCCAGAGACCAACTACACAAGGTGAGGGAAGGACTGGCCCCAGGTCACAAGCCAGAGCTGGGATAGAACCCAGGAGTCCTGGCTCCCAGCCCCCCCACACCCTTCCCCCCGAGAACACTGAGGGCTGGGGGTGTAAGGAGTGAGGCCCTGGGGGGCAAGACAGGAGACACTGCCCCCTCCCGCTCCCCAGAAGGCCTTGAAGTGGGAAGGAAAACGCTGCCCCTCCCAAGAGGGCTGGGGGGGCGGAGGGGGGGGAGAAGAGAACAGCACAGACTCCCTCCCCCCCGCCTGGAATGAGGCCTGTTGGGGGGGGATGACAGGACCCACTGGCCCCTCCCAGGAGTGAGGCCTGTTGGGGGGGGCTGGGGGACGACAGGACCCACTGGCCCCCCCAGGAATGAGGCCTGTTGGGGGGGCTGGGGGACAACAGGACCCACTGGCCCCTCCCAGGAGTGAGGCCTGTTGAGGGGGGATGGGGGACAACAGGACCCACTGGCCCCCCCGGGAATGAGGCCTGTTGGGGGGGGATGACAGGACCCACTGGCCCCCCCGGGAATGAGGCCTGTTGGGGGGGACAGGACACACCGGCCCCCCCAGAATGAGGCCTGTTGGGGGGGACAGGACACACCGGCCCCCCCAGGAGTGATCCCCGTGGCCCTGCAGCTGCACTGGGTGGGGGTCACTGAAGCGCTGCACCCCTAGGAGCAGCCCAGGCTGGGGGCACCGTTGCAGACGGGGGCCCCTCTCCAGCCCCCACCGGGGCACAGGGACCCCATGTACCCGGCCGGGGTTCAGGCCGCGGGGCTTGCGCGGGGTCCCCCTCGCCCACACGCGCCCGGCCCCGGCCAGAGCTCAGAGTCCAGGCCGCTCACTGCTCCTCCAGCCACGAGGGCTTCTCGGCGCCCGGCGTCTTCAGCTGGATGTTGAATTGCCGCAGGGTCTGGGCCAGCTGCTGCTGGTTGCCGGCGAAGTAGGCGGAGACGGCGTTGTGAAAGAGCAGCAGCTGCTTGTGCATCACTTTGATCTGGGGAGGGGGGGGGCAGAGATCAACCCCAGGCCAGCCCGCCCCCAATACCCCCCGAGTCCGCCCCTGGCCCTGCCCCCAACGCCCCCCGAGCCCGCCCCCGAGTCCGCCCCTGGCCCCGCCCCCAACGCCCACCGAGTCCACCCCTGGCCCCGCCCCCAACGCCCCCCGAGCCTGCCCCCCACCCCAACACCCACCGAGCCCGCCCCCAATGCCCCCTGCCCCCCCAAGCCCACTCCCCAGCCCCTGCCACACAACACCCCCCGAGCCTGCTCCCTGGCCCCCCGCCCCCCAAGCCCACCCCCTGGCCCTGCCCCCCAACACCCCTATGGGGTCACCAGACCCCTGGCCCAGCGACACCGTGAGCTGTGGGCAGTGGGGCTCACGGTGGGGCAGGGTGGGGTGGCTCGGGAGGCCGGCCCAGCTCGTGGCACCCACGGCTGCCAAGCCCCGCCCCTCACCTTGTTCTCCTCCAGAAACTTGAGCTTGATGGCCACGTCGGCCCGCAGCTTCTCGTACTTCCCCTTGTGGCTCTGGAACTGGCTCTGGGCGGTGTCGAGGCGGCACAGGGTGCTGGCGTCCCGCGGGCCCATGCTCAGCTCCTCCAGGTCTGTGCGGTATGCGTCATACTCCAGCCTGCGCGGAGACGGGGTCAGAGCCACGCTGCCCCCAGGGGCCCTCCACCGAGCACGGGGACCCGTAACCCATCGCTCCCTCCGCTGTGCCGCCCCCAGCGCCCCCCTCACCCCCACCCGCCTCCACCGAGCACGGGGACCCGTAACCCATCGCTCCCTCCGCTGTGCCGGCCCCAGCGCCCCCCTCACCCCCACCCGCCTCCACCGAGCACGGGGACCCGTAACCCATCGCTCCCTCCGCTGTGCCGGCCCCAGCGCCCCCCTCACCCCCACCCGCCTCCACCGAGCACGGGGACCCGTAACCCATCGCTCCCTCCGCTGTGCCGGCCCCAGCGCCCCCCTCACCCCCACCCGCCTCCACCGAGCACGGGGACCCGTAACCCATCGCTCCCTCCGCTGTGCCGGCCCCAGCGCCCCCCTCACCCCCACCCGCCTCCACCGAGCACGGGGACCCGTAACCCATCGCTCCCTCCGCTGTGCCGGCCCCAGCGCCCCCCTCACCCCCACCCGCCTCCACCGAGCACGGGGACCCGTAACCCATCGCTCCCTCCGCTGTGCCGGCCCCAGCGCCCCCCTC
>QXTE01000458.1:49383-63720 GCA_003942145.1 Platysternon megacephalum
CGAGGCGGGTCCGGGCACAGGGCACAGGGCGAGTGCGGGCACAGGGCGAGGCGGGTCCGGGTCTGGGCACAGGGCACAGGGCGAGGCGGGTCCGGGTCTGGGCACAGGGCACAGGGCGAGGCGGGTCTGGGCACAGGGCGAGGCGGGTCCAGGTCCGGGTCTGGGCACAGGGCGAGGCGGGTGCGGGCACAGGGCGAGGCGGGTGCGGGTCTGGGCACAGGGCGAGGCGGGTGCGGGTCTGGGCACAGCGCTGTGCCGGGCTGACGGTCAGCGAGCCGGGGTCAGAGTCGGGCTGGGGTTGGCGGCCCCAGAGCAGAGCAGAGGCGGGACCGGGCTGCAGTCAGGAGGCGAGAGTCGGGGGCAGATCCAGGGTTCAATGGGGCGCGGGGGTCACGCTGCGGCCCTTGGGCTCCCCGCCACCTACTGCCCCTCCCCACCCTCCCAGTGCCCCCATGGCACTGCCTGACCGCTACCCCCGCCTCCTCCTCGCCCAATGCCCTCCCCCCAAGAACAGGCTGCCCTCGCTTGCCCCTTCCCCGTGCTGCCATGGCAGCTCGACTGACCAGGCCTTTCTCTCCAGCAGCTTTGTGTGCACAGCGACACCATGCAGCCTTCCCCGCCTCACCCCCGTCTGTACCCAGGTAAGGAGCCTGAATCTCTGCTGCCATAACCAGGGGAGAACAGGGACTCAGAGGGAGAGCTCTCTCCTCACAGTCAGTGCTTGCCCCATGGCCCCAGGGTTGCCCTGGAGGTTGTTGTGCTACAGGTGAGATCAGAAGTGAATTTGGGGGCATCTTCTCTGTTCTAGTGCCAACACCTCAACAGCTCATAGTGATGGGATCTCCGGGGTGCAGCCTGGGACTGTGGGACCGCTGTGCCCCTTTAACTCTCCAGCCTGGGCTGTCTCTCGCAATGCTTTGCTAGTGACAAGCAGCAAACCCCGCCAGGTGCTGTCATCACTCAGCACAACAGCATGTGGAGCTCCACACACAGCTAGATTGCATGAATGCTCCCAGAGCCACTCATGAATCACACAGAGAAAGACACCAGCCAAACCCCCACAGCTCCCAGCACTGTACCTCAGGAATATATCATCTTGCACTGCTGAAGACGAGCAGTGCAAATATATTAATTGGTTCCCCACTTCATCAATGCAGGGCTGGCTCCAGGCACCAGCTTAGCAAGCAGGTGCTTGGGGCGGCCACTCCGGAGAGGGGCGGCACGTCCAGCTATTCGGCGGCAATTTGGCGGAGGGTCCCTCACTCCCGCTCGGAGCAAAGGACCTCCCGCCGAATTGCCGCCGCAGATCGCGATCGCGGCTTTTTGTTGTTGTTTTTGTTTGTTTTGGCTGCCTGGGGTGGCAAAAACCCTGGAGCCGGCCCTGCATCAATGGAAAGTGGATATACACCTGCCTTTGTAAACCTGAGCAAATTTACCACACACTTCAGGCAAACTCACTTGTAAAGATAAACTGTAAAACAAACTTATTCACTACAAAAGATAGATTTTAAATGATTATAAGTGATGGGCAAAAACTCAGAGTTAGTTACCAAAATAAACTATAAGTGTAACGGCGACAGACCCTGGTTGTCAGTGGGTGGGATCGAACCTGGGACCTCTGGAGCTAAATGCACAAGCTTCTACTGCATGAGGTAAAACCCACAATGGCTGTTAGCTAAGGATCTAGAGCAGACTCATTAATCTCTCTCTCTAAGTGGTCTTGGTGCACTAGAGGGGACAGAGTACCACACCCAGGAGGTATGTGGGTTATATAAGCACGCAGTCTAAACTCTCAACCCTATTAGACTGGGCAACATCTAGACCAGGGGTTGGCAACCTTTCAGAAGTGGTGTGCCGAGTCTTCATTTATTCACTGTAATTTAAGGTTTCACGTGCCAGTAATACATTTTAACGTTTTTAGAAGGTCTCTTTCTATAAGTCTATAATATATAATTAAACTATTGTTGTATATAAAGTAAATAAGGTTTTAAAAATGTTTAAGAAGCTTCATTTAAAATTAAATTAAAATGCAGAGCCCCCCGGATCAGTGGCCAGGAAAATCAGCTCGCGTGCTGCCTTTGGGACACGTGCCATAGGTTGCCTACCCCTGATCTAGACTAAGCAGTTTTTCTCACCCCACTGGTTATTGCAGTTCATAGTACACCGGTTTCACCATTGAAACCTGGCTAGTCTCCTCTGCTGGAGTCTTCAGTCTTCTGAGTGTCCTTGTTGCTTGCAGCGTAGGCGAGGGCAGGAGAAAGGCCCAGCCTGGGGCCCCTGCGTTCTGTTTTATATCCTTAGTCCATGTGCTTGGAGAACACAAGTCCAGGNGGAGAAAGGCCAATCATGGGGCCCCTGCGTTCTGTTTTATATCCTTAGTCCATGTGCTTGGAGAACACAAGTCCAGGCATGTCTAGTGGGCATTGCTGAGTCAGAAGGAGAAGCAATACCCTGGTGTGTCTCCTGTGAGTCAGTCATTGCATTGTAACTCCTCTGCTAGACAATGGCTGGTGATGTCTGTTCAGCCCCCAGCCGGGCGTTGGTTACCTCCCTTGTCATTGCTTCACTCTCTGGAGAGCTAGTATCTGGGTGCCTCCCAAACCCACAGCATATTTTGGTGACAACCATACAACACAATTCTCATAACTTCATATGCGTTCATGATACACATATTTAGATGGAACAGTGGGTTTCCGCAGATCATAACCTTTCCCCGGATACCTCACATGGCATGCTTTATATGCAATATCACAATTACATATAGATGAGGAATATGGGGGTTACAGGGCACTCCCCCGAGGTACAGAGTGTCACACTCATTCTTTGCTTTGCCCAGCATGGGTGTGTGCAGGAATCATCCTCAAACATGCATAGTCTACTGAGGACCATTGTGCCAGCCAGAGTGACCGCAGGGTCGCACCAGGCATTATGTACTGAAGTTCCCCCATCTGGCTCAATCCTGCAAATTCACAAATCTTGGGGGCAGCCCTAGGTAGGGTCAGGGCATCCACCCCTTTCCACGTGAGCACGGTATGCTGGGGTATTTTTGTCCATCCTGGTAACATGGCTGAAGAGCACGCAACCCTGCTTTTGAGTATAATGAGCATCTGAAGGAAGGCCAGATCTGTAAGACAGTGACATTTTGCACAAAGTCAAACAGCTTTATGCTCAAGATTTGGTGCCAACAGCGCATAAGGAACGCTGCTAGCCTTTCACCAGGTCTTCAGCAGCGCAGAATCCCCAGCACACTCAGACCATAGACTAGTTGTCACTCAGCTCTCACTGCATTTTCCAACTCCTCGCAAGCCAGAAGTTCCCCAATAGTACCATGTGCAGCCCGTAGCCGAGGATCCTGTTGAAGCCGTGAAACACAGATAGGCCGCCAAGGATCACATATGTGGGAGGGAATCTAGCCCCGCAATACAGTGCAGTTGGTTGTGGGCAGCATAGGGGGCACCCTCAGCCTTGGGCTGAGCACTTGCTCACTCCTTCTGGCCCTAGCTCATGACTCTGTCCCTTTGCAGGTGGCAGAGAGCCGAGGAGCTCCCAGGCAGCAGAGCATGGCTGGGCCTGGCGTGTCCGCCAGCGCCTTGCTGCCCAGCTCCAAGAGACAGGCAGGCCTGACCCCCAGCACTTGGACGCGCTCGTGGCAGAGCTGGTCGCTGTGTTTGCGAAGGTGCTGCAGAGGAGCAGCCGAAGTGCCTGGCTGCACCTGCTGGACGTCCTGCAGCTCCTCAGCCCCTTCCGGGAGCAGCTGCGTTGCCGGGAGGAGCTGTTGCCGTACCTGGAGAGCCTCTGTTACCAGTACCACCGCAGTCAGGCCCTCGTGTCTGACCTAGATGTCCTGGGAGCCATGGGCCAGGCCTTCCCCAGGGACCACTCAGAGCTGGGTGCCCATCCACTGGCTGCACGCTGCAGGGATCCAGTGCCCCCAGCCTTCGCAGGGCAGCCCTGCCCCTTTGTCCTAGAGCAGCAGGTCGAAGAACCAGCAGCCGTGTGCCAGCCAGGCCCCGTGTCTTTGCAGGAACTGCAGAGATGTGTGGGTCTGGTGGGCATGGAGCTGGCTCAGGATGAGACCCACTGGAAAAGCAGCCTGGGCCTCATGTCCCTTGCCCTTGGTACAGAGGTGCCTGTGAAGTATTGCTGTGCCGAGCTGAGGTAAGGGCTTCCTCCGCCAAATCCTGGCCCCAGGCTCCAATGTCCTCCCCCAGGGCATGGGCTGCTCTCGTGGGCCCTGCAGAGTCTAGGGATCACGCACACTCCCACTTCCCCAGGGCCACAGGGACGCTGGACTGTACTGGAGAGCCTGCCAACTGGTGGTGGGGACTGTGAGCCAGGACTCCTGGGTTCTGTTTTCAGCTCTGGGAGGGGAGTGGGGGCTCGGGAGTTTGCTCAGGGGAACTGGGCAGCCAGGAGTCCTAGATGTTTTTCTAGTCCTCACTGTATGGTGGTCTAGCGGTCCAGATCCCGCTGGGGGGTGAGTGTCTCTTCAGCACTGTGAAGGTGCAAATCCAACCGAGCTGAGTGTGGCATCCCAGCTGCCCTCCACCCCACCCCGCACCCTGGAGAGAGAGCTGGCTCTGGACATGGGGTGACCTCTGCCCTGGATCTCTCACAGTCATCCCATCTTCACTGCAGGCTCCCTCCAGACCCAGGCCGAGAGGCTGCTGCACCAGCCCCACAGGTGGTGGAAGGAGAGCAGGGCTTCTCCTGGCAGTCCCTGACGGGGCTCCGGGCTGCTGAGATTTTTGTGAGGAACAGGCACCTGGGGAAAATCAACTTTGTCTACCTCAATGTAGCCCCCAACAGGCACTTCAGGTAACTGCACCCCAAACTCACCCCCCCTGCACCCACACTGCCCCTGCCAGGCACTTCCCTAGTGCTGTGTTAGCCTCTGGGATGCCAGGCCTGGTTCCCCCAGTGGTGCTACAGTGCTCAGTGCCCTGCTGGCCTCCCCATGGCAGGGGCAGGGGTATGTGTGGAGCAGCCAGGCCCTGCTTCCTCTTTCTATGCAGGCCTTGGTATCTTCCTTTCTCCGTACAGGCCCTACGACCTGGTTGTGGTTCCTAAGCGCCAGGCCAACCCCCAGCACTATGTCTTCTCCCCCTTTGGGGTGCTGCACGTGCACCCTGAAGAAGGTGCTGAGGCCCTGACACTTGGAGAGTGGCACCGAGAGGCCACGCTGTGGCAGCTACTCCAGTGCATCCCCTTCTTCAAGCACTGCCTTGTCCGCAAGGCCTTTGCCCGGTGAGTGGTGGGTGCCCCTTGCTGATGGGCACTGTAGAGGAACCTGCGAGGGATCCCAACCTCCACACTGCTCGGAGGATGGGGCCTGGGGCCTGAGCCCTGGATGCAGGGGGCCTATATCGCATGTGTTGGGGCAGGACCTGAGGTATTAGGTTGGCTGGTCCCCATTAGCAGCAGTTCTGGCTGCAGGCACATGGGCTGGAGCCCAGGGATGTGGGCAGGGTGGGACCAATAGCAGCAGGTCGGGATTGTTGATGTGCAGTGTCTCTCGCCTCCCTGAGCTAGCCCCTCCTCTCAGCACGGCACAGCTCCTAGTCTCACCTTCCTTCCCCCGTAGCTGGTGGCAGAATGTGAAGCACCTGCAGCTGCTGAGACGCCAGGAAGCCCTGGGCAGGCACCTGCTCCTGGCTGTGCCCCACTTTGGAGCAGCACTGCTCCACGTCTCCAGGTGAGAGGATGTCTGTGTGTTTGCGTATGTGGGAGGGGTGTCCCTGCCCCAGCCAGGACCTTGACTGAGAGCAGCCCCTGTCCAGGCTGGTGCCGCTCCCCTTGGAATCCCAGCTGAGAACACCCTGCACTGGAGGCCCAAGGCCCTGGATGTAGCCTTATCTATAGTTTGTGGTTACTTTAACCAATTCCCACCCCAAGGGCCAGCCTCCGAGACAGCCTACAGGAGAGAAGTGACCAACACAAGGGACCCCACGGTGCACAACAGAGACTCTGTAGTGCTCTTTCCATAATAATTCCCTTTATTAATCGACCAAACAATGCACATGCTGCAGTCTGGTAAAGCGGAGAGAGACCCATACAGAATGGTGTTAGTCTTCATCATCATCGTCCTCACCAGTGGGCGTCCTGCTGGCATCTTCCCCCAGCCAAGGCACGCAGGCCGGGAAACACCCACTGGTGTTCAGACATATTTATGAAGGTTTGAACCCCTTTTCCGTATTTGAACTTCCACACCTCACTACTTTTGGGGTGCCCCATCTTTCATAGGCTAACTCATTAATATTTACGTCACCTTAGCGCGGTAGTCACAGGTGGTTACCTTAAGGAAGTCTCGAACATTTCACCCTGACTAGCAGTGTTTGTCTTGTGGCATCTACTATCTTTCATAGACATTAGTGTGGAAACTCTGCAGTTATTTTCAAAACATCAGCATCAGCAACATACACATAGGCTCAGTCAGTTTGTTAACATGCGAATGCTACAACATTCAGTAATACTTACCTTTCACCTCTTTGTCCTAAATATGCCTGATACCTTTTATCCTGGGTTATGCAGAAGACAGAGCACCCCCACCTCTTTAGGTTCTCCAGTGGTCCTCACTGAGTCCTTTCTCCCCAAGCAGGGGCCGGAGGAGCCTCTGTGGGGCTCTTCCCTTCAGGGGCCAGTTCTCTTCACACTCCTGGCTCCCTTTGGGCTCACAGGGGACATTTGATCTCAGGGTCAGCTCTCCAGGGGTGCTGTGAGCAGAGCCTCGGGGAGGAAGGGCTGAGGACCCAGCCAGTGAGCTCAGGGTTACTGGACTGGACCCCAGGAGGGGTCCCTCGCTGGCTTCTACACTCCTGCGCCTACCCTCGACTGCCTGGGGCTGAGTGCCCAGGTGAGGCTGGCTGTCCCCATGGCCCTGCCTGACGGATCCTGCTTCCTTCTAGACTCCTGCAGGAGCTAAGATCTGTACACTGGCTGCCCCAGGATGACTCCAAATGCTACACCTTCCTGGAGCTACAGCGGGCCCTGGCCCAAGAGAATGGTCGTGCCCGAGGCCTGCTCAGGAGGTTCCTCACCCTCTGCTCAGCCATTCTCGAGCTGGTAAGGCAGGGTTGGAGCCTCGGGGAGACTCTCCACATTTGTTCTCTCCCTGTACTCCCAGTGCCCCTTGGCTTCTCTCCCTGAGTGCCCCCTGCTGGGAGGGGTCAGAACTGGTACCAGGAGCTCTACAGCCTAGTGCCCCTTCCCTGCTCCCTACAGTGCCCTCTGATGGGAGCTCCCCCCGCAGCCCCTACAGCTCCTCCTGCAGGGAATGGCCAGGAGCTCCACAACCCCACAGCCAGTGCTCCTGCAGTGCTGGGAGTTCCCCTCCACAGGCCCTCCTCTCCCATGGAAGCTCCACACCTACCCTATGGACCCTACAATTCAAGACTTTTAGGCTCCTGGTTTGGCTGGGAAAGCTCTGGGAGCTTTCAGGGTTGTGTTCCCCAGTCAAACCAGGGAACAGTAATAATAATAATATATGGAGATATACCTATCTCATAGAGCTGGAAGGGACCCCGAAGGGTCATCAAGTCCAGCCCCCTGCCTTCACTAGCAGGACCAATTTTGCCCCAGATCCCTAAGTGGCCCCCTCAAGGATTGAACTCACAACCCTGGGTTTAGCAGGTCAATGCTCAAACCACTGAGCTATCCCTCCCACCTCTGTGCTTCTGCCATGCTTGATGTTTCTATCCGAGACCTTTTAGGACCCTCTCTCTCCATCCCAGAGCAGCAAGAAAGAGTCTCCTGCAATAATGTGGGGCTCCATAGCGGGGAGAGATTTGGGGAACTCCTTTCACTCCTTCCCCATCCCACCCTGAGCACTGACAGGGAGATGGGTCTGTGCAGAGAACCTGCCTTCTCAGCCCTGCTGTGTCCATGTCCTTGCAGGTGCGGGATGACACCTACAAGACAGTGCACGGGCTGCAGACCCAAGTGCAGAGCTATAAGCTCTACATCACCAAGGAGTCCCTGTATAAGCAGAGAGTCCACTACAGGGACCTGGAGAGGAGGCTGAAGGAAGCTGAATTCTGGATGCAGAGGCTGGGCAGCCTGGCCCAGCTGGTGAACCTCCTGACCTGCCAGAACCTGGTCTCCATCGTGCAGGAGGAGGTCACAGCGTTCGTCAGCAACGTCATGAAGGTGAGGCAGGAAAGAGGAGGCTGGAGGCTCTGAGTGTTCCGCGCCCTTGGCCTGTCTCTTTCGTCTGACATTGGCATAGATTCAAAGCGTTGAAGGCCAGACAGGACCATTAGGTCGTCTAGTCTACTGATAGCACAGGCCAGAGATTCCGGCCCAGTTCCCCCTGTACTGAACCCAGTCACTTGTGTTTAGCTAGAGCAGCGGTCGCCAAACTTTGGAGGGCAATGCCCCCTCTTACCCCTGTCTGCGCCCCTCGGAGCCGTGGCCGTGAGGGATGTGGACGGGGTAAGAGAGCCGAGGCTGGGGCCACAGCCGGGGGTGGGTCTGGGGCCAGGGTCTGGGGATGGGAGTGGAGCCAGGCTGCGGTGGGGACTGGCAGCTGGGCCCACAGCCCGGTGCGGCTATGCTCTCAGCCCTGCCCCTGCCCCCAGGCCAGGAACAGAGCAGCAGCCAAGGCTGAGGGCAGGGGCGGGTTTGGGAGCGGAGCAGCAGCCGGGCCGGAGACTGGGGCCAGGGCCGGGAGCGGGGCTGGGAGCTGGGTGGGGATGCAGCTGCGGTGGGGCCAGATCAGAGCTGGGGGTGAGGAGGGGCTGGGTGGCACTCCTTCCTGCTGCCCGTGGGGGCTGCCCTGGGCCCTGCCGCCTCCCCCCCCAAAGGTTCCTCTGTGCCCCCCTAAGGGGGCGCACCCCACAGTTTGGGGACCTCTGAGCTAAGCCATCTTCCAGAAAGGTGTTGAGTCTGAAATGGAAGACTTCACGAGATGGAGATGTCTGTCTGTCTTGCCAGTGTTTTCCCCAGGAATTGAAATTAGGGGGGGGTGTTTGAATGTACGGGGGAGGGGGGGAATGTGTCAGGGCCAATGAGGGGTGAGACCGTGAGGGTGAAGGTGGGCTGTATGGCACCATAGTAAAAACTGAAAAATGTTTCATGACTATTTTATTAGATTTAACTCGTGTTTTAAAATCATCACACAAATTAAAGTTGGCTACTCAAGCCTTCTATGAAGCACTACATCTACATCCTCCTTAGTTTCTTGTTATAATTTTGCACAACTCTGTTAATGAACTTCTTGAATGCAGTGCGTTCATCTTTGGTGGCTTCTCGTGTGTCCGGTACTTCCATTCCTTCAATTGATATGCTCATTAGTTCATTCACGTGATCAGGCAGAAGGCGACTTCTTTCCGAACACAAAATTCTATTCAGTGATGAAAAAGAACGCTCAACTGTAGCTGTTGTGACTGGGAGTAGCAAGAGATGAATTCCTACTTCTTTCATCCCAGGAAACAGAGCACAAAGATTGGTTCGAGCCGCTAGTGATGATAAAAAATAAGTTGAAGTCAAATCTTCATTCATTCGTCGTATGATATTCCACTCTGTGTTCAAATTCTCTATTCTGTCCTGAGCACATGGCAGCCCCATTGCTGGTAGTGCCTCACTCCACTCAACTGTCGGTGTTTTATAGGACAGGGATCTGTAAAAGCTACGTAGAGGTTGAATAGAATCTAGAAGTCGCTGTTGTAGATTTTTAAGAATCAAGTCTGTGTACTTTTTCAGTTGTCTTAACAAACACTGCTTGTCCTCTTCACTTAAGGATTCAATATAAATGCCTTCATTAGTCAACTTCTGGACTGAAGCCTTTGCTTCTTCCAGTACTTTTTCAGTGGATAGCTCTCTGATTGATCCAAATGTAGCTTCTATTGCTGGACAAAGATCTACTACTGCTGTAGCAGATGCCTGGATGGCATTGTGTAATGACCCAAGTGGTTTCAACAGTAGACGTGCGAGAGAGAGAGAATGGTGATAGTCTTCTCTGAACGTAGTAGCAAAAGTAATCCACCAGCCTCACTACTTAGATCCATCCCATCTTGGTAGATACCGTATATACTCGTTCATAAGCCGAATATTTTTGGTAAAAAAGTGACGCATCAAAGAGCGGGGGTTTAAACTCTATGGAATCATTGCATTGAATATCTAATACATTGGCGTTTTGTTTACCTGGCGCGCCACTTCCCGCAGCTCCCATTGGCTGGGAATGGTGAACCGCGGACTCAGGGAGCTGAGGGGCTCCATGCCCGCAGATGCTCCAAGTAAACAAAATGTCCCGACCTGCCAGTGGCTTACCCTGACAGCCGGGAGCCAAAGTTTGCCAACCCCTGAAATATAGGGTCGGCTTATGAAAGGGTCATACCGTTTTTGCTATTTTTATCTAACCATCTTGGGGGTTGGCTTATAAACAAACGGGCTAATGAACGAGTATATACGGTTCTTTCCAAAGCCAGTAATAATGGCTGGAGTAATTTTAAGCCAACAGCCAAGGATCGCTCATGAGAAAGCCAGCGGGTTTTCCCAGGTTGGTCTAATTTGAACTTCAGTCCCAGTATATCTTCTATATTTTCCAAGATATTCAGTCTTTTTGGACTCTTGCTGAAAAGAGAATATAATGAAGACATTAAATTTATAGCTTTTTTTAATGTCTTTTGAAGAGTCTGCAGCTCGTACTAACTAGTTGGAGTAGATGGCCTCTGCAGTGTGTATAGGAGAGATTAGGGTTACACTTTTCTCTGAGCAAAGCTTGTACTCCACCGTGTCTTCCAGAGAAGTTTGGAGCTCCATCAAATGCACAAGCAGCCATCTGTTTGGGGTCCAATTGACAAGCATTTAACTCTTCTAAGATGTGGGTTGTCACAGATGCAGCCGATGTGTCTTCTATAACTTGAACATCTAGAAATGCATCTACTGGCCTACTCCTGACATCAAGAGAACATACACTTGATACTTGATGCCCATTTGCATTGGTGCATTCATCAGCCATGTATGCAAATTTTTTGAATGTGGTGAGACAGTTCTTCACTTTTTCAACTGTTGAGTCTTTCACTGTTGCACCACATGCTTCTAGCCAGTCAGCTGAGTTTCTTGCAGAAAGATAGTGAGCATTTGCTGGTCTTGTTCGGAACCAGTGTTCAACTTCAGGATGAACAAGTGACAATGCACTTAACATTGGCCTCCAGTTTGTAGTGTGTGGTATCTCTTGCTTAAATAGAAAGTATGATGACATGGCCATGTTTGTTCACATGAACTGTGTTGTGTCTCCAGCATTCTTAACAGCCTCATTAACACTCACCGGTGTTGTCCTTGGTCAGAGGAGACTCAGAGTTCAGAGGTGCTTTCACATGAGTTGAGCTCCCAGGTCGGGGGCAAGAAGTGCCCTTGCTTGTTCTTCCAGCTGCTCACTGTTCGCTCTGGCCACTGTTGTTCGTTGTGCCACCGTTTACTCCATCGCTCTGTTGCCAATGGCCCTGCGCCGTCACCTTCTGCTGCCACCTGCCACTGTGACCTCTGCGAGTTGGTCTCTTGAGGTTCCACCCGGCTCTCAGTGATTTCAGCTGAGCTCTCAGTGGGGGATCCTCACTGCTAGTGCATGCTGGGCCGTCTCTTCCACAGAAACACTGTCCCACAGCAGGTCAGGGCGCTTAGACCTGATTATCAGTGACTTCAGCTGAGCTCTCAGGGGGGGATCCTCGCTGCTAGTGCAGACTGGGCCGTCTCTTCCACAGAAACACTGTCCCACAGCAGGTCTAAGCGCTCAGACCTGATTGTCAGTGACTTCAGCTGAGCTCTCAGGGGGGGATCCTCGCTGCTAGTGCATGCTGGGCCGTCTCTTCCACAGAAACACTGTCCTAGACCTGATTGTCAGTGATTTCAGCTCTACTGGTCACTTAACAGAACAAAAGACTGTCTATGGCTGGGGTGGGCAAACTGTTTGGCCCGAGGCCACATATGGGTATGGAAATTGTATGGTGGGCCATGAATGCTCACAAAATTGGAGGTTGGGGTGCGGGAGGGAGGGAGGGAGGGCTCTGGCTGGGGGTACGGGCTCTGGGGTGGGACCAGAAATTAGGAGTTCAGGGTGCAGGAGGGGGCTCCAGGCTGGGGGAAGGGGTTGGGGTGCGGACGGGGGGTGAGGGCTCTGGGTTGCAGGAGGGTGGGACTGAGGGGTTCGGAGGGTGGAAGGGGTATCAGGGCTGGGGCAGGGGGTTGGGGCATGGGAGCGGGTCTGGGGTGCAGGCTCTGGGCACCACTTACCTCTAGCAGCTCCCGGAAGCAGCAGCATGTCCCCGCTCTGGCTCCTACGCGGAGGAGCAGCCAGGTGGCTCTGCACACTGCCCCGTCTGCAGGCACCACCCCTGCACCTCCCATTGGCCCCGTTTGCTGGCCAATGGGAGCTGTGGAAGCAGCACTTGTGGCAACGGACGGAGCCCCATGGCTGTCCCTACGCATAGGAGCTGGAGGGGGGATGTGCCGCTGCTTCCGGGAGCTATGCGGAGCAAGCCCCTGACCCCGCTCCCCGGCAGGGGCTCGAGGGCCGGATTAAAATGTCTGAAGGGCCGGCTGCGGCCCCCGGGCCATAGTTTGCCCACCCCTTGTGACTCAGGCAGACCATCAAGCAAAACACCTGTCCCCACCCTCTCTTTTGATGCCCTCAATCAGCACAGGCTAAGTACAGTTCTACTGCCCTTTACTCATACAATAAGAACAACAACATTTCATTTCCCCCGCATTCAAGTGATTTGTATCCCAACCCCAGCCAAAATGTATCACTTGGGCAACACAGCTCTGTTTGCTGGATACCTGGGTAGATTAGGTGTGAATGTAAATACAATCTGGTCCTGAAGCCTTTCCCCTCAGCCCCCAGCTCATCACTAGCTGTCAGGGAGAGCTCATTTAGACTTTGCTTACAAATCATCATTTGAAATTATTAGGTTGGCCAACATCACCAAAATGAATGCACCGACATTGTCATAAAGAACAACAGCTGTATAAGGAAGCTAGTCTATGTTCATACTTTTCAAATCTATTATACTTTTTTCAGATACATGTATTTTATCATACACTTTATATGCTTTTAAAGTGTGTATTAATGTTTCAATTTCAATTCAGATCTCCAAACAATCACTAAACTGGCAACACTGCATGTAACTAGTTCACAAAACTGGGGGGGGAGGGGAATTCGGGGGGGGGGGGGGCATGTAGGGAAATCCTTGTGTCCTGCAGTGGCTCAAGAGCATCAGTAACAACCTCAGAGCAGACTGTTAGGAACCAGGGCACAAACCCCAGGCTGGGTGTGAGTTCTGTACTTCAATTTCACCAATTAAAGATCAAGTGTGAACCCCTCAGGTACTATAACAGCTTGAATGCTGAGTCCCAGACGGTCCCCTTGGGTACACCACTCTGTCTTGTCATCCAGGGCCAGCCCACGGGAAGCTCAAATGACGCCCCCATGCCCCCTCGCTTGGGCCAAAACTTTGAAAGGTCTCAATTCTGCCTTCTTCCTGTTCTACTCCTCTCATAATACTGCTCTGCTAGCTACCCCAATAAAGGAGAACTAACAACTTAAAATGCCTTGTTCAAAAATTTTAAGTAACACTTAACTTTCAAACGCCTGAACAGAAAATGTAACTTTTCTTGTCTGCATAGTAAACACTGGCATTTTTATCTGTTTGAATAATCAAAGTGGTGCCTTCTTGGTTGCAAAGATTTGAACTGCTTCCTGAAGGTCCACAGTCTGGGCCAGCTCATGCTCTATTGAGAAGGTTGCAAGGCCGTCCAGCTTCTCCTGTGTCATTGTGGAGTGTAGATATGTTTTTATTAACTTCAGCTTGGAGAAGCTGCATTCTCCACTGGCAACTGTTACAGGAAGTGTTAGAAGTATGTGCAGAGCAACAAAAGCATTTGGAAAGAGGGTGGTCATCTTATTTGTGCACATATATTCCAGAACAGCCTTTGGAGTTGATCCTGCTGAAATGTATCTTGAAAGGGTTTTCAGTTCATCACCTAAATCACTCGCATCAATATCGCGCATGTCATCATGTGTCAACACTGTCTCTAGTGCCCTGCATTGCTGGTGTAGGTCTTCTTCAGGTATAGTGAGGAGTTTTGGAATATCATACAACATCCCAAATATACTGCTGTGTTCCTTGAGCTGCATGAAACGTTCTTCAACTGACTGTATTGCACAATCTAGCACCTGGTTAAAGAATTCAACTTTGAATTGTTGTTTGGGGTCTCTTATGGGATTATCCCGTGCCTCGTAATCAAAATGTCTTCTTCTTCGGTGACTCTTGTATTCTTGAATGGGTGGGAAAATAGCTTCAGTGTGAAGTTCCTCTGCCAACTTCTGTGCACTCTTCAGAA
>QXTE01000458.1:65378-113021 GCA_003942145.1 Platysternon megacephalum
TGAACCTTAAGGACTGGTTAGGAAGATCTGTAAAGGAATAGAGCTTTGAAATGCAAGTCTGCATTGTTAGAGATCTCAAGGGTAGATGTTTGCTCAGGTCTTGTGATGTAAGCAAACAAGTCTTGTCTATTGCTATAACTTTAATTCAAAGATCAAAAAAGGAATATTAACATTTATGATGATACTTGAGTGAAATAGTATTATTGTCTATATGTCTCTTTGAAGGTTGTAGTAACCTGTATCTGAACTGTTTAATGGATAAATTACCCTGTGCTAATTGCCATGATGTTTAGAGGAAGGAGAATTAAGCCTATTGTTTTCTCAGGCCGAAAGGCTGCTGGAAATGTATAAGAACCCTGGGACATGATCATACAACATCTCAGATCTGCTTTGGGTTTCAAGAGGGGGGAACCTTAAGCCATAAAGATTGAGATCCCCAGTCTTTGACTGGAGCCACCCTGAATATGGACATTGGACTATAACCTATGGACTATTTCTAAAAGGACTTTTGGCAACTACAAGCTCTCTGCTACGCAGCTAAACCTCAAGAATTGAGTTCAAGTCTGTCTGTATATTGATCTTTGAACCAACACTCTCCCTCTTTTCTTTTTTAATAAATTTTAGCTTAGTTAATAAGAATTGGCTATAGCGTGTATTTTGGGTAAGATCTAAGTTATAATTGGACCTGGGTATGTGGCCGATCCTTTGGGATTTGAAGAACCTTTTCTTTTATATGATGAGATAAGATTCTCAGTAATCATCATCATATCTGACAGGTGTGTCGGGACAGAGGCCTGAGGCTGGGCACTTTAAGGGAACTGCGTTGTTTGGACTTCTGAGGAACCTGTATGGTAATATAGAAGTTGTTTTGTGCTGGCTTGGAAAATCTAAGTATTGAAATATCCACCAGCGTTTGGGGTTTGTCTGCCCCGTTTTGTTTGCAGTTCACCCTAATTGAGTGACCTCAGCTGGCTCCCACGGGCAGCACCGTCACACTGCTGTTCTGTGCCAGCTATAGTGGCTCTCAACACTCAATTGAAGGGGACAAATAAGCAGGCTGGTAGCAGGGCCTGAGTGAGGGAAGATATCAGCGTCTTAAGGGCCTAACTGGCTCCTACTACTTCAGTTGACTGCCTGTTCTCAGGGCCGGCGCAACCCATTAGACGACCTAGGCGGTCGCCTAGGGTGCTGCTATTTTGGGGGCACCGGCGCCCCGGCTGCCCGTTGAAATTTGGGGGCGGAACCTTCCGCCGCCGCTGTTGGGGGCGGCATTTCGGGGGCGGGACCTTCCGCCGCCTAGGGCGCCGGAAGAGCTGGCGCCGCTACTGCCTGTTCTCCTCAAGTGGGTTCAGGGAAGCAGCAGGAAACAGGAAGCTCCCTGAGAAGCTGGTGTTAATCAGTCCAGGCTCCTGGGGGTGCTAGAGAGGTACATAAGAGGCTCCTCCTCCTCTGTCTCCCTGCAGCTCCTGCTGCTTTCTGTTCTTCCCTCTCACCTTTTCTCCTGCCTTTCTGTTATGTCTCTTGTGCCCTCCTTCCTCCAGCACAGCACTCCACCATCTCTGTGCATCTCGAGCAGAGAGAATACATATGCATCAGCAGCAGACACAATTTTCTACACTCTGGGTCCTAGTGGCGCCCCTCCCCCGAGTCTAGCACCTGAGGCGGCCGCCTCAGTTCTCCTCATGGTAAGGCCAGCCCTGTTAAGGTCCCTCACAGCAAGGAGCACAGCAATATTCAGGTTGCTCCCAGTCCCAGAGGACCAGTCACTTACCCCAGGTCAATTGCACTTTAGATCTCACCCCAAAGACAACGCTTGTAGCCAATTCTATCATAAACTAGCTAAAGATAATATTAAATAGGAAAAGGAAACAGAGTTATTTACAAGGTTAAAGCAGGTAATGAGTGACAATCTTAAGTTTCAAAAGGTAATAGAAGGTTCTGTGATAAGCAAGCTCTGTATGTCCTTCAAGGCTAAGCAGCTGGGAATCCCTTGCCTCTCGGAGTCCAAGCAGCCATGAGATACAGTTCCTCCTTGTTAGGGTTTATCCCTCCCCATCTTCCGCTTTGAGCTGCAAACTCAGTTATGGGAGGAATTCACTTGCAAGACTCATCTTCGTGGGGGCAGGAAGGAGAGGGAAAACAACAAAGTCTTTTTTCCTCTGTAATGTTCTACTGTATCTGCCTGGTGTCAATGGGCCTTCCTTGTCGGTCAGGCATAACACCTTCTGTTGGAGACCAGCATTTCACATCGTGAATCCAATGTTTCTCTCCTGGCTGGTGATTTACAGTTACAGAGGCTTACAATGCAAATGTTCAAATATTACTGTGCAATATGGGATACAGGTATCATAAGCAAGGTTAATCCATGCTGCAACTCACAAGCATTCAGTGAAGTCTAAACACATTCTTATCATTCTAATACCTAGTTAACAATACTAACACACGGGTAAGCCAAAAGCTGGTTTCAGCTATGTCAGTATTCAACTGAGACATTGGAACCTTAGCCTGAGCTATCTGGTCTGACAGCATCACAGGAGACTCCACCACTTCCCTTGGGAGTGGGGTCCAGTGGTTAATCACCATTGCTGTTAAACATTTGGGCCTTATTTCCAATCTGAATTTTTCTGGCTTCTGCTTCCAGCCATTGGTTCTTGTTCTGCCCTTCTCCGCTAGCTTAAAGAACTCTCTAGCATCTGGTATTTTCTCCCCAAGGCAATAATTATACACCATAATCAAGTCATCTCTCAATCTTCTTTTGGATAAGCTAAACAATTTGAGCTTTTCAAGTCTCTCCCTATAAGGCATTTTTCCCAGCCCTTGAATAATTTTTGTGGCTCTTTTTTATGTTTTGTTTTTTTGCACTCTCTCCAATTTTTCAACATCCTGTTTAAAATACGGATACCAGCAGAACTGGATGCAGTATTCCCGGCTCAGTCTCACCAATGCCATATACAGAGGTAAAAATCACCTCCCTGCTCCTTCTCACTCTTCTCTTGTTTATACATCCAAAGTTCCCATTAGCCCTTTTTGCCACAGCATCGCACTGGGAGCTCATGGTGAGTTGCTTGTCTGCTATGATCCCTTTCAGAGTCTATGCTTTCCATTATACAGTTCCCTGTTCTGTAGGTGTGATCTGCATTCCCGTTCTTCTTCGAATGATTGCATGTGTGCATTCCACTCTTGGTGTGCGTGTGTCCTACGCACAATCACCAGACACTTCTTCGCTCAGTGGTAGCTGTCAGGGCAGCTCAAGCACCTTCTGCTGCCACATGCTGCTGGCATCTGTATAAAGCATACAGCTGACTCTGAGCCCCCCCAGTTCCTTCATACTGCCTGGGACGGTCGCTGGAACGGCTCTTCTTGCATTTGCAAGTTCTCTCAGTGGGCGTGTTTTCTTGTATTGTAAATAGTGTTATTAAGGTTATTAGGATTTAATTAGTTAGATTTTTTTTTTAACCATCTCAGGGTTTCGTTTGTCTCCTGATGCTTAGGGATGCCCCAATCAACAGGCTTCAAGCCCTGTATTTCCTGCAGTAAGGCTATGCCTGTGAGCAACCTGCACTCAAGGTGCTTGAAGTGCCTTGGGGAAGCTCCGACTGGAGGGCATTGCCAAATTTGCAGGGACTTTAAACCTTGCAGAAGAAAGTTTCTACTTGTGGAGGTGGCCTTGAGACCTCCATCTGAGCCAGGCTGGTCAGACTGGGCACTGAGTGCCTCAGCATTGGTGAGGAGTGTGCCTCCTACTGCACCTGAGTCCTGACACTGCTCACCAGCCCTACTGCCTAAGAAGACTGCTGAAAGGGGGAGAGGCCCGACACTGAAATCTGCTGGGCATGGGGATAAGTGAAGAGTGCAGTCTAAGCCCAAGCACCCCTCTGCTTCGCCACAACAGAAGATGGTACCATTGACTCCAGCACGTAGGCAGGTTCCATCGAGTCTGGAGCCAGAAGGAGCTCCTTCCACATCTGTGGCACCCCACTGCATTCTCGCTATCTTGGTACCAACCATGCCGGAGGCATTTATGGCTGCCAGAGACCTCCTGACCCTGTCAGTGGCAGTGTCATTGGCAGTACAAGAGGTGACGCTATTGGTGTTGCCGGACGCGGGAGAACCAGCAGGATTGGTACAACGCTCAGTACCGTGCCAGCCTCATTTACCCTTGATGGCTCACTCTTTGGTACTGTCCTCTCTGTGCTCTCCTCTCTGTGGGCCTCTCCACCTCGGCACTGGTTGCTGGCACCATCTGGAACTGCACCTCTGTGGTCAGCAGAAGGAGAGTCATAGTCTTCCGAATCGGAGGTTGAGTCCTACATTTCCCGTCCTCAGAGCCTCTCTTGCTATTCCTCCTCCAGACGTTTCCCCCCTTCCATGAGCTGGTCACAGAAGTACCATTGAGTGGTTAACCAGGAGAGTAGTCTGGGGTACAACGTCAATCAAACGTTGACCCCACCTGTGACCCCTAAGGTCCCACCCACCTGTGACCCTCCTCCTGTGGTATTACTTGTGGGGTTGAGATTGACACATGACTAGAAGCAAGGGGTGGCATGCGACCCCACTAAGAACTCTTCCCACCACCTTCAACCTTCAACTATTCAGAGTGGGTTTCAGCCCTGTAGGACCTCCCCGAGAGTGGATTTGACCAATCAGGGCAAGTTCACCAGTGGGGAGACCTTTCTGAGAGAGGGTCATGTGACCCCTTGAAGAACTTCTCCCACCACCCTGTAATAGTCAGCATGGGCCCTGCTGGAAGGGAAATGTGTACTAATCCGAACAGGTACAACACAAGGGCTTAGGCCAAAACCCTCGATCTCTGGAGTTCAATGGTTGGCGAGTCAGCAGCACCACTCCTGGAAGCCCCATCGTCTGTGGAGGAGGCCATCTTGTTTCAAGAGCTTGTTTTTCAGAAATCCTGGAAACGCTGAGGGGAAACATGGCCTCTGCCATCACCCGTGTGAGAAGCACGGAATTCGTTTTAGCTTGGAGGGTGCATAGTCATCTGCAGAGACAGTGCTACATCAATGACCGTCCTGAGGAGGAGGTGGGAGCTGCCGAGGGGAACCCTTTGGCCCAGCCATTGATGGATACGCTGGAACCTGACCCCGAGACCCAAGTGCTTGTGAGGCAAACTGACGCGCATCATGAACGCCCAGCATCCGCCCCCATGGAGGAGGGTGACCGTGGCTCACTGGAGTTGGACAAGGTGAATGGAGACAACGTTGCTTAGGTAAATAGACTATAAAAAGTGGCAGTTGAGGATTGTGTATAATGGGCTAGGAGCCGACCTGTGTAACTCTAAACTCAGTGCACATGCAGCTGTTTCTTTTCTGAAAATCTCGCCGCCGCCTTTCTAGAGGACCCAGAGGCCCTAGACAGCGTTGCATCAGAGAGCGAAGGTGGTTTTGCTCAGCACCAAGACAACTTGTTCAAGAGGAGACCGAGTGTGAAGAGGATGACAGAAGGTCCTTGCCATAGAAGTAACTGAGCCAGTGCCATATCGTGAGTGTAAAAGAGTGATATGGTCTATTGTATGCGTGCCTGTCTATGCTGTCCTTGGTCACTGTCTTAGGGAGAAGCTTTTGAAGACGTGCCAGGCCAGTGGCGGTGTGACTTGGACGTCAGAGGATAGACACTGCAAGCTCCAGGCCCTGTGTGCTGACCTGTTTTCGGAAAGCTTGTTGAACACTCTTATTGCCATGGGTTATGCAATGCAGTGTCTGTGCTTAACCCAAGAAAATGTAGCACAAGGGGTGACCTTGGTAAATGCTGTGCAAAGCACTCGAGACGCTGACAGTGATTTAAACAAAATTACCAAGCTGAAAGATACCCACTTAGTGCATTATCTTGATCACCTGCTCCACACAAAAAGTTACAGAACCCTGCTTAAGAAGAAGACTAATGGTAAGAAATCTAAAAGGATTAAATTAGAGAATGGTGAGGGACAAGCATGTGATATAATAAAACTTGGCAATGTAAAAGGTCTGCATGGCCTTTAAATAGCATGAAAGTTTTGGTGGGGCATCTGTTTGTTTTCAAGGATTGTATGTCTTTTAAATAAAAATAGTTTGTGAGAACCCAGCTAGTGTGTCGTTAAGAAAAGAGACCTATTTACAGCACAAAGCTGACATGCAAGTAGTAGAATTCAGTGGAAAGAAAACAAAATCATGTTTAAAATAAAGCTAAAAAGCCCTTATATTCTGTATAAAACATGGACGTTTGAGATGTGAGTACAAATGAGCTGACTCAACGCCATTGAACTGCATTGGTTTAACCAGAACCTATTGAAAAAATGGGGTTGTGTGGAACCTATCACCTTCCGATGTAATCACACACCCAGGTTTTCTTAATGTTCCATCAGGATTACAGATATTAGGTCCTGTTGGAGTTGGAAATATGATCAGTAATTAGGTTTGATGAGCATTCACCCACAAAAGGGGGTGGGAAATGCTGATTAATATTAATCAGAGGGTTGTATAATGCTGTCGGGCTGTCTTTCCAGTAACTCAATCATTCAAAGTTTTAAAATAATATATTTTAAAAAAAGTAAACGATGGTCTAACCCAAAATGGAATGTGGCAAGAGTTCACAAACCTCTACCACATTCATAAAATGAGAATGTGCTGTAACCTTTAAAAGCCAGGGGTATTTGTAGGTTGTTTACTATGGTTGTGCTACATCTGTTTTTATTTAAAAACAAAGCAGAACTTTAAGTACAAAAGAAACATGTTTAAAATGAAAACAAACAAACAAACAAAAAACCAAAGACGTTCATTGATATCTGCAAGGCCCCCACTCAGGAGAGGGGACAGTAACATTAAGGATTGTTGTGTATGGTGATTTACTGTTTAATACTGTAAGAAGGCCTATCGTGTTCCATTTTTCGTTGAAACAGAAAAATGTATTTTAACTAAAAATTAGCAAAAACATCCCAGCTGTGCAGACAATTTAATTTTCATCCACAGATCACAAAAGGGAATGTTTAGAAAGGGGTGCATACATTCCTTATGTGTCTATTAATTAAGAGCTGGAGTGATGAAATCAACCTGCTAACTACAGACATTGACGTTTGTTTGAAACAAAGAGTTAGGTTGGTTAAAAAAACCTGAGCTTTTCTGAAGACCATCTTCTTATAACGGAAACCATCTTGAACAGAATGGCTATAGCTGGACTGCAAGACGAGGTATGTTGCTTGTATTTTAACTCTGAAAATATGTATTATATAATGTTACTCTTTGTCCGTGCTTCTGTACTACTAATGATAGATTTCCTTATTGTAGTGTGATCTGTTTAGCATGGAAAAGCGACTTCAAGCTGTATTTCACCAGGGCCAGGTAAAACCCCATTTTATCTATGGTTGTGCTTAATACTGTTTTTAAAAGCCTGGTATTAAACAGATTGTATAGGGGTTTGGTGCATTTGGGAATAATACTAGCTAAAGTTTTGCTTGCTTTTTAACCCAAAGGCCAAATACCCATGGGGGGAAACAGACTAACAATGCTTAAATTGTTGTTGTCTATGTATTGGAGAAACACTAGAGATAGAAGCAAACCAAAGCCTGTGTGTGTGTTTGGGTGTTTGTTTTACAGCCTGAAATGGATACTGTAAAGCTCAGACCTTTAAATAGAAGAAAAACACAGTAATTAGCATAGGAGCCGACTTCTAATGGCGCCGGTGAGTGCTCGACCCCCTTCTACGCCCCGCCCCCATTCCAACCCCTTCCCCAAAGTCCCCACCCCAACTCCGCCCCCTCCCTGCCCCTATTTCACTCCTTCCCCAAATCCCTGCCCCAGCCCTGCCTCCACATTCCCCTGAGCGCGCCACATTCCCGCTCCTCCCCGCTCCCTCACGGAGCTTGCTACAGCTGTTTGGCGGCGGCAAGCGCTGGGAGGGAGTGGGGAGGAGCGGGGACTTGGCACGCTCAGGGGGGAGGCGGTGAGGTGGGGTAGGGCGGGGAGCTTAGCTGCCGGTGGGTGCAGAGCACCCACTAATTTTTCCCCGTGGGTGCTCCAGCCCCGGAGCACCCACGGAGTCGGCACCTATGCTAATTAGTATTTCATTTTTAAATTTTACAACACTGTTTCATGTGATTTTGTAATAAAGTTGTCTCCACACAATATGGTCAAACCAAGAGCGACCCTTAGACCAGAATATAAACAAGCTTAAAAGAAAAAGGAGACAACTGAAAAGGGAAATTCTCCAGCATCAGCAACTGACAGACATTTGAACCCAAGTAAATATATTTTGGTTGCTTAAACAGATTTGCTTTTATGCAAATACAAAGGCATGGGTGGGTTTTGGTGAGATTATAGAGTTAAGGATTTTTTGTTTGTCTGTGTGTATGTGAATTCTGTAAAATGTTTTGTTTGATGCTAAATTGGAGTATCCCTGTTTTCCTAAACAGGCTTGTGGTACTCTCTTGATGATGCCATAGTCAGAGCTACAGAGATACCACCAACAGAACCAACAAAGAACCAGGAATCTGCCCTGAGACCTTTAACAACAACACCAACAGAAAACAGCAGCAGAGCACAGATGGAGCATCAGGATTGTTCAAAGCTCAGATACGTCAAACCGAAGAACAACAGAAAAGATTGCCGTAAAAGAGCAACAATGCGAACACAACTCCAGTTCCTCAGTAGTCGACACCACACCAAGCCCTGAGAAAACTGTGAGTGAAAACACACAGTCACAAACCTGGAGCAAGTGCCTTAGGGGTTGTGAATAAAAAACAAGAACTGAAAACCTATGCGATGCAGGGGTATCTCCTTATGAAGTATCTGAAAATTGTTATGAACTATTCTCTTAATAAGCTAGGCACAGCCCTCCAGTATTCTAAAAGGATTTGGGAAAAACATGATGCTTTGTTCAGAAAGCTGATGGCCGGTGTATCCTCAGGGGTTCTAAAAGAAACTGACTGGAAACTACCTCAAAACACAAAAGCTCTTGTGGCTGACTTTGAAAAAGGTTCCGAGCAGACATGACTAGTTATGGAAAGGGGCATCCTCAAGGGGTAAACTGAGGGGTGAACAAAAGGGAGGTCAGTGTTTGGAGGATAAACAGATGGCTTCAAAAAGTTATCATCAAGGATGATTGTAAAAAATTTTTAAAAGGTTAAACAGGTGATGAAGAGAAAAAAAACAAAAAGCGATGCCCCCTAGTGGAGGCTGTCAAACTGTCATGTCTGAAAATGGGGAGGCTGGATCCGGCCCTGGGCTGCTGTGGACGGTGGTGACTCTCATGTAGGGCTGGTCTATACTACGTCATTAGATCAACATTCCCCGCGTTGGGTCGAATTTATAATTAGCTTGTCTACACTACAGAGCCCTTCCCGCCGACCTAAAGGGCTTTTAAAATCGACGCCTGTACTCCACCTCAACGAGAGGAGTAGCACTAGATTCAGCCTTCCCAGGTCGAATTAGGGGTAGTGTAGACACAGCACAGTGTATTTCGACTTGTTTGGCCTCCGGGAGGTGTCCCAGAGTGCTCCAATGTGTGCGCTCCGGACAGCACTTTCAACTCCACTGCACTTCAGCCAGGTAAACAGGAAAAGCCCCGGGAACTTTTGAATTTCATTTCCTGTTTGATCAGCATGGAGTGCTCACCACCACAGCTGACTATGGCTGCCCAGGTATGCAAATGTGCTCCAGCGTGGAGCATACAGGAGCATACTGGCTCTGATAGCTGTACGCGGAGAAGAGTCTGTGCAGGCAGAGCTCCGAACCAGCAGAAGAAACGCTGACATCTATGCCAAAATGGCACAGGGCATGGGGGACAAAGGCTGCACCAGGGACACACAGCAGTGCCGTGTGAAAATAAAGGAGCTCAGGCAAGCGTACCAGAAGACAAGGGAGGTGAATAGTCGCTCTGGTGCTGAGCCACAGACATGCCACTTTTATGAGCAGCTGCATGCGATTCTAGGCAGGGACCCCACCAGTACCCCAACACTCTCCGTGGATACCTCCCAGGAGACCAAGGCGGCCACGGGCAACAATGAGGAGGACATTATTGAGGAGGAAGAGGAGGAGGAGGAGAATGTGCAGCAGACAAGCAGATAATCCATTCTCCCCGACAACTCTGGAGCCAATCCCCTCCCAGGATCCACTAGTGCGAGACTGTGATGGCGGGAAAGGCACCTCTGGTGAGTGCACACTTGTAATAACAGTACAGGGGTTAAATGCAATTGTGGTTACTGTTTAATTTGAGGTAAACAATTGGGATACAGTGGCGGCCAGTGCAGCCACGCAAAAGGTGCTCCCCGGAAAAGTCTGTTTATGTGCCAAGAATTTCCACACTAAAAAATTTCCCTGGGTGTGCCCTCACACCGCCTACCCTCTCATGTGTGCTCACCATGCCTGCCTGCAAACCGAAATCTGCTGCCCAGCACTCTGCCGTGTGTTGTACCTTACTGGCAGGCGCTTCTTTTAAAACACAAAATTTGGCCCAGTACCTCAGGGAATGTATTTACTGCTGTGAATTGTTTCATTCATTGCAACAGTTAACCTTTTGTTTTCAACAATGTACGCTTTTCCTTGCAGCTGCAACATTTTCCCTGGGTGCTTCCTCCACTCCAACACAAAGGCTGTCCCAGATTAGAAGGCGAAAAAAGCGGACAAGGGAAGACATGTTCTGTGATTTGATGCATTCCTCCGAGGCTGACAGGGCCCAGCTCCATGCATGGAGGCTCACACTATCGGAGAGCAGGGGCAAGTGGGGCAATTTGCCCCGGGCCCCGCGAGCCCTGGCTGAGAATCTCTTCCCTGGATACTCACCCGGCAGCGCTCTGGGTCTTCGGCGGCACTTCGGCAGCGGGTCCTTCAGTGCTGCCGAAGACACGGAGCGAGTGAAGGACCCGCCGCTGCCGCAGACTCGGTGCGCTGCCCGGTGAGTACAAGCGCTGCAGCGGGTGGCGCCTTTTTTTATGTCCGCTCCCTCGCTTTGCCCCAGGCCCCCTGAATCCTCTGGGCGGCCCTGTCGGAGAGCATGCGCATCGGCCAAGAGGGCAGGAAAGCAAGCAGGGAACAAGAGCATAACACACAAGAGGAGATGTTGCGGCTTATGGGGGAGCAAACAGACATGTCGAGGCGTCTGGTTGAGGTGCAGGAAAGGCAGCTAGACCTTAGAGTCCCGCTGCACCCAATGATGAACCAGCTGCCCTCCTCACCAAGTTCCATACCCTCCTCTCCCAGAGATCCTAGAATGCGAGGAGGGGGAGTTCTGTTATCCCTTGAACTCAGCTCCAGGGGATGGTTCATGGAGCAGAAAGCTCTCATTCCCACAGCAATTGTAATAAGCTGTGTGTCCCTGGCCCTTACCTGGTTATCATTGCTATTCGTGGTTGTCTCTGTTCAGTGTTTGTTAGCATAATAAAAATGCATGAATTGAGTACAAGAGGCTCTTTATTCACTGTGCACACAGTGGTTGGTGGGGGTTTAGTTTACAGGGCAGTACATGCGAAAAACGGGGCAGGTTGGTAAGGAACAACACACAGAACTGTCACATCAGTGTTGGATCATTCATGAAATTGGTTTTCAAAGCCTCTCGGAGACACAGTGCACCTCGATGTGCTCTTCTTATTGCCCTGGTGTCTGGCTGCTCATAATTGGCAGCCAGGCAATCTGCCTCAACCCCCCACCCCGCCAGAAACTTTTCCCCCTTGCTTTCACAGATATTACGTAGAACACAGCAAGCAGCAACAACAATAGGAATATTGCTTTCGCTGAGGTCTAACCTAGTGAGTAAACAGCGCCAGCACCCCATTAGACGTCCAAAGGCACAGTCTACCACCATTCTGCACTTGCTCAGCCTACGGTTGAACTGCTCCTTACTGCTGTCCAGGCTGCCTGTGTACGGCTTCATAAGCCATGGGAGCAAGGGGTAGGCTGAGTCTCCAAGGATAACTATTGGCATGTCAACATAACCAACGGTAATTTTCTGGTCTGGGAAGAAAGTTCCTTCTTGCAGCTTTCTGAAGAGACCGGCGTTCCTAAAGATGTGAGCGTCATGTACCTTTCCCGACCATCCCACGTTGATGTCGGTGAAACGGCCCCTGTGATCCACTAGCGCTTGCAACACCACTGAGAAGTAGCCCTTACGGTTTATGTACTCTTTGGCAAGGTGGTCTGGTGCCAAGATAGGGCTGTGTGTTCCGTCTATCGCCCCATTGCAGTTAGGGAACCCCATCGCGGCAAAGCCATCCACTATGTCCTGCACGTTTCCCAGAGTCACTACCCTTCTCAGCAGAAGTGAACTGATTGCCCTGGCTACTTGGATCACAGCAGCCCCCACGGTAGATTTACCCACTCCAAACTGATTCCCGACTGACCGGTAGCAGTCAGGCGTTGCAAGCTTCCACGGGGCTATCGCCACTCGCTTCTCAACTGTCAGAGCAGGTCTCATTTTGGTATTTCTGCGCTTCAGGGTTGGGGAAAGCAATTCGCAAAGTTCCATGAAAGTGGCCTTACGCATTCGAAAGTTATGCAGCCGCTGCTCCTCATCCCATACCTCCATCACGATGTGGTCCCACCAGTCTGTGTTTGTTTCCCTGGCCCAGAAGCGGTGTTCTACTGTGTCAACAAGCCCGGCTGCCACTGCCAGTGTGTGCGAATTGCTCTGTTCCATGGCTTCCAGCACAGTTGTTTGCGTGGCATCACCTTCTTCTGCGCGGCGGCTCCTGGCTAGGCTCTGCAAATACCACAGGACGATGCGCGAGGTGTTTGTGACGCTCACAACAACAGCATACAGCTGAGCGGGGTCCATGTTTGCTGTGCTATGGCATCTGCATGAGTAACCCAGGCTTAGGCGAGAAAATGATTGTTTGTTTGCCGTTGCTTTCAGGGAGGTAGCAGCCAAGTGCATCATGGGAGGCTGATGATATGTACCCAAAACACCTCACGAAAATGTTTTTGTCCCATCAGGCATTGGGAGCCTAACCCAGAATTCCAACTGGGAGCAGGAACTGTGGGATAGCTGCCCACAGTGCATCGCTTCGTGAGTCGATGCTACCCATGGTAGTGGGGATGCGCTCCACCGACGGAATGTACATAGTGGGGACATGCACCATCGATTTTGTAAAATCAGAGGCTACAGGTCGACTTTAATAATTCGACCTAATTTCGTAGTGTAGACAAGCCCATAGAGTCTGATCTGAAGAGTGGTTCCCATCTACTCCTGATGATCCTTGCAGTGGCCCGTTGGAGGATGACTCTCAAATAGTGTCTGGTGTAGAACAGGTTTCAGAGTGGGAGCCGTGTTAGTCTGTATCAGCTAAAACAATGAGGAGTCCTTGTGGCACCTTAGGGTATGTCTACACTACGAAATTAGGTCGATTTAATAGAAGTCAATTTTTTAGAAATCGGTTTGATACAGTCGATTGTGTGTGTCCCCACTAAGCGCATTAAGTCGGCGGTGTGCGTCCACAGTACCGAGGCTAGTGTCGACTTTCGGAGTGTTGCACTGTGGATAGCTATCCCACAGTTCCCGCAGTCTCGGCCGCCCATTGGAATTCTGGGTTGAGCTCCCAATGCCTGATGGGGCAAAAACATTGTGGGTGGTTCTGGGTACATGTCATCAGGCCCCCCTCCCTCCCTCCGTGAAAGCAACGGCAAAAAATCGTTTCTCGCCTTTTTTCCTGGGTCTACCTGGCCAGTTCATCGGAGTTGAGAGTGCTGTCCAGAGCGGTCACAATGGAGCACTCTAGGATAGCTCCCGGAGACCAATACCGTCGAATTGAGTCCACACTACCCCAAATTCGACCCAGCAAGGTCGATTTCAGCGCTAATCCCCTCGTCGGGGAGGAGTACAGAAATGGATTTTAAGAGCCCTTTAAGTCGACAAAAATGGCTTCGTCGTGTGGACGGGTGCAGGGTTAAATTGATCTAACGCTGCTAAATTCGACCTAAACTCGTAGTGTAGACCAGGGCTTAGAAACTAACAAATTTATTGGGGCACAAGCTTTCGTGGGCTAGAACCCATTTCATCGGATGCATGAAGTGAAAAATACAGGAGCAGGTATAAATACATGAAAGGATGGGGGTTGCTTTGCCAAGTGTGAGGTCAGTCTAACGAGATAAATCAATTAACAGCAGGATACCAAGGGAGGAAAAATAACTTTTGAAGTGGTAAGAGAGTGGCCCATTTTGAGTGGGGAAGGAGCACCTTAGGCTTACCCTCAGGCCTACCCTGAAGACACAACCAAGGGAGCACTGAAGGGGGAAGAGAAACCCTGCCTGAGTGGGACTGATTACCCCAGGACCACCATCGCCAGAGGGGAGAAACACTAAGGCTGGCGAGAGAAAAGAGGTGCCTTGCCACAGTGCCAAATTACCAAACTGTTTTAAAATTCTCTGTGGGGCAAATCTGGCCAAAGAACAAACCTACCCAGTACCAGCATTTTGAGACATCCTGATGAACGCTTTCAGTACCTACTTTCCCCCAATTATGAGGTTTCATCCTGTGAGTTTATCAACAATGAAACAGCTTGCTTGTCTTGGAAATATGCAAAAGATTGCTACACAGTCTCTGGCAATACAAACATTTAATATAATATATGGAGATATGCCTATCTCATAGAGCTGGAAGGGACCCCAAAGGGTCATTGAGTCCAGTCCCCTGCCTTCACTAGCAGGACCAATTTTGCCCTGATCCCTAAGTGGCCCCCTCAAGGATTGAACTCACAACCCTGGGTTTAGCAGGCCAATGCTCAAACCACTGAGCTATCCCTCCCCCCTGAACAAACATTATTGTAGCTTGTTTCACCACCACTTATGCCTGCTTTGAACTATACAACCTGTGAGAAAATTTGCAAGAACAGTGCCTGTATCATGACACAGACTTGGTGATATTTGTGAAAAGGGAGGGAGACTGGAACCCCACTCCTGGGAGATTATTTAGGGTACCTCATGAGTAAGATCCTGGCAGGCAAACCCATCACAGAGTTCGTGTCAGCAGGTCCAGAAACGTATCAGTACAAGCTGCCGGAAGGGAAGACCTGCATAAAAGTCAAAGGGATTACCCTCAACATAGCAAATTGTGAAAAGATCAACTTTGACAGTTTGAAAGATCTAGTCCTGGACTATAGCACAGACCTGGGTGAGAACACCCCAACAAAAAGATAGATGTGCAGCAGTCCTCTATTGCAAGGAACAAAAATCAGTGGCAAATAGAAACAAAGATCCTTAAGAAAAGCAGAAAGTCATTTACAACAAGAGAGTCATCAGAGAGAGATTTAAACCCCTACCCTACGGCTTTTGAAAATGGATACGCAATGGGAACACACTTTTTCTGTAATTCTTGTAGGGCCTAGCAACTGTGGGAAAAGTTAATTTATTAAAAATGTGTTGGATAATATTGAGCAAATGTTATCTGTTATGTCTGAGAATACTGTGTGGTGTTACAGTTGCTGGTGTATAAAGAACTATTTTGTAAATACCCTTTCATCAATTTTGTGGAGGGGTTGCCTGATTTTTTTTTAACAATGACTGTTTCCTACCAATAAAGTACATATGGGTGTTGTAGATGATTTGATGAACTCTGCATGTGAAAGTGATTAAACTGAGAAAGCCTTTGCCAAGTATGTGCATCACAGGAACTTGAACATTATGTATATAGTTCAGAATGTATTTTGTCAAGGAAAAAAGAATAACAAATTAAGCTAAACAAGACCAAGACCATAACAGGGTTCAAAAAAGAACTAGATACATTCGTGGAGGCTAGGTCCATCAATGGCTATTAGCCAGGATGGGCAGGAATGGTGTCCCTAGCCTCTGTTTGCCAGAAGCTGGGAATGAGCGACAGCGAATGGCTCACTTGATGATTACCTGTTCTGTACATTCCCTCTGGGGCACCTGGCACTGGCCACTGTCGGAAGGCAGGATACTGGGCTAGATGGACCTTTGATCTGACCCAGTAGGGTCATTCCTATGTTCTTATGTAAACACAAAGAGCACAGTTCTTTTAAAAAAACCCAGGGATAAATCCCTATGCTTGCTTGGCAAATGTACCCTGGCAAGGCGCAATTCTTTCTAGAAGCTTTTGAGGATGCTATCAAATAACCTTCTGGCTACACTGAATCAAGTCATGTGATCCTAGACGACTCCCAACTTCCAATCCCAGTGATTGTCATCTTTATTGATCATAACAAGGTCCAGAAAAAATGACCTCATGTTGCGTGCAATACCTTTTGTGTTAGAAAATTATCAGCTGTAATGTTTAGAAACTGGTGACGTTTTACTGCTGGCTGCACGAAACCTCCAGCATATGTATCCCAAACTGACTTCCTCCATAATGATGCAATTTTTTGCTTCCACACATTATTTTAGTAGATGCTCTTGTGCCTTGGTGACACATGAGGCCCCCCAATCTTTCCACCTCCCTCTGTCTAATGCCACGTTTCTTGCTCTGTTTCCATGACAGCAACATCTTTATCTACACACTTTACAAACAGGTGCTTATCATGAATCTGGTTTTGGGGAGTCCAGCCCGTCTTGAGGAGTGATGTACTGAACTCCAGGAATACAGGTGGGCTGTGGGTTGGTGTGTGGGATGGAGCCAGGCTTTGTGAGAAGGCTTCCTGAATCTGCATTGTCTTTTCAGCACAGTAGGATGATAGTTCTTTGCAGTGCTGGGTGCTCAGCTCTGGTGCAGGTTGTAGGCACCCAGGATTGCTGAAGCAGTTTACCACACTGGGTAGCTCCTTGGGGCAGGGTTTGCCGGCTTCAATGGAGGCTCATGGGAAGGCTCTCTTGGCCTGTATTTAATCCTCAGCATGAGCTTGGAAGAAATCCTCATGTTTCATTTTTTGTCTTTATCAGCCTTCGATTTTGCTGTTGGCTCTCGGATTTCTGCCTTTCTTTCGTCCTCTGGTGGAGGGTGTCAGAAAACCAGGAGGTCTGCATGGGCGCTGGGGAGGAAGGGGGTATCAGGGGCCAGCATGTTGATGGTCCAGGCTCGCATACACTGATCATGATTCACCCGTTCCTAAGCTCTTTGTCCTGTGAGTGGAGTGTTGCTGTCCTTTAGCACGCTCTAGAATTTGTAGTGTCCATGAGTCTATGGTCACAGATTCATAGAGGTCTCAGACCAGAAGGGACCACTGTGATCATCTAGCCTGAACTCCTGTAGAACAGAAGCCAGAGAACTTCCTCCAGATAATCCCTAAAGCAGAGCTGCTAGACAAACATCCCAGCTTGAAATAAAAACTGCTGCTGATGGAGAACCCATCACGATCCATGGTAAAAAGAATAGGAGTACTTGTGGCACCTTAGAGACTAACAAATTTATTGTAGCATAATACACGGCTACTACCCTGATCCATGGTAAGTCGCTGTTCAAATATTTGCACCTTATTTCCAGTCTGAATTTGTCTAGCTTCTACTTCCAGCCATTGGATCGTGTCAGACCTTTTTCTGCTAGACTGCCGAGCTCATTGTTAAACATTTGTTCCCCATGTCGGTACTTAGACTGTGGTCAGTCATCCCTGAACCTTCTCTTTGGTAAGCTACGCAGAGGGAATTCCCGGAGTCTCTCACTATGAGGCAGGTTTTCCAACCCTTTAACATTCCTGCTGCTCTTCTCTGACCCCTCTGCACTTTATCAATGTCCTTCTTGAATTGTGTCCAGTCCTGGTGTCCCCAGCATCATCAGCCTCAGTCACACCAGAGCCTCTTCTTTGTTCATTTACCCTAGAAATGGATGTTACAGCCTAGAGCATGTGGCTAGGACCCCCCCAGGGCCATCACCTCACCCACCCAGAGCCCAGGGTACCCAGGGCATGTGGAGCCTGCAGTGTGTGGTTAGGACTGACCCTGTTCGGACTCTCTCCTCTGCAGGCCAATGGTACCATGCGGAAGGCTGTCCTCCGAGTGCACCTTGTGTTTGACGCTGACAGCCAACTGGTCCCCTTTCCCTCCAGCCAGGTGCTGGGAACCAGCTTGCTGGGGGCCCCGGAGGCCGTGGTGGAGTCCATACTGCAGGTTGGTACCTCTGACTCCCAGCTCCCCAGCTGTGCAGTCTGCCTGCATCCAAAGAGCACATTGGAGGGCCGAATGGCTGTCCATCCCCTGTGCCAGGCTCTTCCTGCTGCACTGCCATTGCTGAAGGTCAGGCACATGCCTGGGGCTTAGGTGCCTTCACCGCAAGATCTCTGTGTCAAGTCAGCGCTTCAGCTATTTGGATGGGCTGGCTCAGGGACAGGGGGTGGGGAACTGGTGCTCTTGCTATGGAGGAGTGGTAAGGGCTGGCAGCGCTTGCTGGGAGGTTGGGCTGGGTGCTCCTGCTGCAGGGTGGGGAACCAAGTGTTGTCAATGTTATAATGTGGACCTGGCCCAGAGGTCGAAGGACGAGGGTTGCAGAAGGTGAAGGGGACTGTGCCGAGCACCTTTCTGCAGCCAGCAGGGATCTCCCAGTCCCTCTCCTGTCCCTGCAGGTGACCCGCACCAGCAAAGAGAAGCCAGTGACCCAACCTGAGCAGAGTCCTGGAGAGACAGAGACTTTCAGAAGTCAGGACTTGGCGATGGTGCTGTGCAATCCCCAGCCAAGTGGTAGGTGACTTCCTCACGCAGGTCTCTCTACCAGGGCCTGTCCCCAGCTGCTGCTTCCTGGCCAGATGCAACACTGCCACAGGGCCTCCCAGGGTGGGGGACAGAGCAGATGGGGCAGAGGCCCTGCTTCTGCCCACTACACCCAGGTGCCAGGGAGGGGAGTGTGCACCCCCCATCATCCCTGCTGAGATGGTTGGTTGAGCCCTCACTGTCTCTCTCTTTCTCCTGTGCAGCCCTTCGAGAGGAAGATAAAGGAGGCCCTGAGGCCCTGGCCCCCCAGTCCCCCGATGAGCTGCTCCAGAGTCTGCCTGCTGAGGTGCTCTGTGGCCAGGAGCCACAGCTGGTGCACCATCTGGATCTGAAGGTCATCGGGGGCCTGGAGGTGAGTGGGCAGCGGCTGAGGAGCCAGTACCCAGTGCCGTCGAGGGAGCAACTGGAGCAGGACCTGCGCTCAGACAGCATTATCCAGGGGGCCCTGGCCAGCCAGCGGGCTTTGCTGACGGTGAGTGACGCTCTTCTCAGGGCTCAGGCTTCTCCAAAGCCGTTGCCTTACCTGGGCGATAGATCGCCCCGGCTCCGACAGCAAGTGGGATCCGGGGGGGAGGGGGGGGGAGGGAGGGGCAGGCTGGGCTCCCAGGGACCAGGCCGCTGGGTTGGGCACCAGCTGACGCTTCGGACTGGGCTTTGAGGGAGGCCTGGCGAATGGTGGGGTTTGCTCTGTATCTCCTGGGGCCTGAGAGCCCTGTGCTATTCCTGCAGGAGGCACTGAGTGAGACCCAGGAGATCTGCAAGCAGCACACGTGGGTGGCAGAGATCCACAGCTTTGCTCACAGCTGGAGCCCCAAGCAGATGGAGCTGATGAAGGGCTGGCCCGCGGGCAAATATGTGCAGCGAGTCGTACAGCTGCGTGCCTGGGCAGAACATGTCAGAGAGGTGCCCTCCATGGTTATCACCTGCAACCGGCTCCTCTGGGTGGATTGCAGCAGCGTGCAGCAGGAGATCGGTGTGTGGGGCGTGAGGGGGCATGCAGAGGATGGTGTGCCCTGTGGGGGATTGCTATGTGGGCATCGGAAGGGGCAAAGGCGTTCAGATGGGCAAGGGGCAGTGAGTCCCATGTGGAGCAGGCAAAAGTCAGGTGGGGTTAGTCGGGGCGTTGGAGTCCTGTGGTGGGAATGGCTGGTCACAGAGGGGAGGGGTAATGGGACCTGGCAATGGGCTCCGGGGTGGGGGTAGCTGGTCATATGGGGGGAGGTAATGGGTCGTTAGTAAGGGGGGAGCTGTGGTCACACATGGAGGGTTGGTGACGGGCCCAAGTCGGGGGGCCTCTGTGGTCACACGCGGAGGGTTGGTGACGGGCCCAAGTCGGGGGGCCTCTGTGGTCACACGCGGAGGGTTGGTGACGGGCCCAAGGCGGGGGGCCTCTGTGGTCACACGCGGAGGGTTGGTGATGGGCCGAAGTCGGGGGGTCTCTGTGGTCACACGCGGAGGGTTGGTGACGGGCCCAAGGCGGGGGGTCTCTGTGGTCACACACGGAGGGTTGGGGGGTGCCTGTGGATGGGAAATTGGTGATGGCAGCAGCGCTGGGTGCGCTTGCCTCATGGCCTGATACCCGCTTGCTCCATGCCCCCCAGTGCCCCTGCTGGACTCCGTCATCAAGGAGATCCTCTCCCTGCTGTTGAGTGAGACGTCCCAGCGCAGCGAGATCCTCATTTCCCAGCTTGGCGGGGTCGTGCAGCTCTACCAGAGCGTCAGCACTGACATCTTCACCATCGCCAAGTGCTCCCAGAAGGTACGGCTGGAACAGACCTCCACGGACTCCGTGCTCTGCTGGGCTCAGCCAGCTGCGGCCCAACACGCATTCCCACCGGTCCCACTCCACTCCTCTTTGAGCAGGCTGAGGCCTCCCCTTCCCCACACCACCGCCCCATGCCTTCAGCTGGATCGGCGGCCATCAGTCCCACCACCCAAGCCAGGCACTCTGTATGGGGTCCCATGCTGGCGTAGCTGCAGAGAGGCTGGCTGCTGTCAGCAGGAGTCTCCCAGAGCAGTGGGCTTCAGAGCTAATACCTAGAGCTGGGCAAATAGTCAATTCACCAAAGAAAGCTTGTCATGGCACTGAAACATGTACATTCCGGCTGAATTTGGTGACTAGTTTCAGATGAAAAAACCTGAAAATAAAGTGCCAGCAATGTGGAAGCAACCTGTTCCACCATCGCATTTTGTTCAACCCAAACAAAGGAGTTTTGGTTTTTCATTTTATCCAGAGAAATGGACAAAATTCTGTTTGTTACATTTGTTTTTCCAGAGTTTCCCCTCAGCTCTATAAATAATCCATTGGGGCGAGGGGGGCATTGCACCCCCAGTGCCTCAGTCTCTCTGCAGACTCACGGCAGGTGTCTCTGTGCCAGACACACTCAGCGCAGCCCTGCCTCTCCGAGCTCAGTGAGTGGAGATCTGCGGCACTCAGCATGAGGGGCTGGGGGATCTGCTGGGTCCAGCCCCAGTCTGACAGAGAATGGCGCTCACTCTTCCTGCAGCTGGAGCAATACCAGGGCCAGATGACAGAGCTGCAGGAGCGTGTGGAGTATGTGCGAGCTCTGAACGAGGTGATCCGTCAGCACTTCCGCCCACTCAGCCTGGATGAGGAGAACCTGGAGAACCTGGTGAGCTCCCAGCAATGGCATGCTATGGTTGTGAAGGGAGACCATAAGAACTGCCAGACTGGATGAAACCATTATCTTGTCTACATCCTTAACATCAATGACTTCATGTGGCAGTGAGTTCCACAGGCTAAATATACTTTGTGTGAAAGTTTCTTTCCCACCTTCCCTTATAATTGACAGTCCCCTTGTTCCTGTAATATGAGACAGGGACAACAGAAACCCCCAATCTCCTGTTTCTTCTCCAATCAGTATTTGTAGACTTCTTCGAGTGCTTGCTCATGTCCATTCCATATTAGGTGTGTGTGCTCGCCACATGCACCGGTGCTGGAAGTTTTTCCCTCAGTGGTATCCATAGGGGACTGGCTCTGGCATCCTCTGGAGTGGCATGCACATGCTGCGGTATAAGGGGCACCGCTGGTTCCCCCCACCCTCAGTTCCTTCTATCCGCCAGTGAAGGTGCTGGAACGGCTGCTGCTTCGGCTAGCCCTTTTTTGCTTGCTTCAGTGTTTCGAACTTTTCTAGTTAACAGTTTCCCTTAGTGTGTTGGTGTTTTTGCTTGATTGGTCCCGAACAGGACCTAGCCTAGGGATGGGGCATGCCATCCCGTTGATCATCCTTCATGTAGGAACGAATGACACGGCTAGATTCTCGCTGGAGAGAATCAAGGGAGACTATGCCAGGCTGGGTAAGACGCTTAAGGAAATCGAGGCTCAGGTGATCTTCAGTGGGATTCTGCCTGTCCCTAGGGAAGGGCGACAAAGGGGGGACAGGATTGTGATGATAAATAGTTGGCTCAGGGAGTGGTGCTATAAGGAGGGCTTTGGGATGTATGGCCACTGGGAGGCTTTCGGGAACAGAGAACTGTTCTCACGGGATGGGCTCCACCTAAGTAGGGATGGAAATAGACTTCTAGGAGGGAGGCTGGCTCATCTGATCGAAAGAGCTTTAAACTAGGAATTTGGGGGAGACGGTTGGGAGATGTCCAGGCACTCTCCACGCCAGACTTTAACATTGAGAGGGAGGACGACGGGATAAGAACGGATATAGCCGGAGGGAGGGGTTTGGACATAAGGAAGAGGGGGGGGATGGATACTAGACCGATAGGTCATACTGGCGGTACGGTGTCCCTACCAAATTGGGTAACAAAGGTGAGAGAAGCCAAACAGCAAAAATTAGGATGTCTGTTCACTAATGCGAGAAGCCTAGGTAACAAAATGGAGGAATTGGAGCTCCTGGTCCGAGAATTGAAACCGGATATCGTAGGAATAACCGAAACGTGGTGGAACGGTAGTCACGACTGGAGTACAGGTATGGAAGGGTATGTGCTGTTTAGGAAAGACCGAAACAAAGGTAAAGGTGGGGGAGTAGCGTTGTATGTCAATAATGAGGTAAACTGTAACGAAATAACTAGTAATGGAATGGATAATACGGAGTCTGTCTGGGCAATGGTCACGTTGGGGAAGAAAACTACTAGAGCCTCCCCTGGGATAGTGATTGGGGTGTGCTATAGACCGCCGGGATCTAGCCTGGATATGGATAGAGAACTCTTTAATGTTTTTAAGGAGGTCAATACTAATAGGAACTGTATGATCATGGGAGACTTTAACTTCCCGGATATAGATTGGGGAACAAATGCTAGTAATAATCATAGGGCTCAGCTTTTCCTAGACGTGATAGCTGATGAATTCCTTCATCAAGTAGTTGCTGAACCGACGAGGGGGGATGCCATTTTAGATTTGGTTTTGGTGAGTAGTGAGGACCTCGTTGAGGAAATGGTTGTAGGGGACAACCTTGGCTCGAGTGATCATGAGCTAATTCGGTTCAAACTAAATGGAAGGATAAACAAAATTGCATCTGAGACTAAGGTTTATGATTTCAAGAGGGCTAACTTTACTAAATTAAGGCGGTTAGTTAGGGAAGTGGATTGGACTAACATATTTAGGGATCTAAAGGCGGAAGACGCCTGGGATTTTTTCAGGTTGAAGTTGCAGGAGCTGTCGGAGGCCTGTATCCCGAGAAAGGGAAAAAGGTTCGTAGGTAGCAGTTTTAGACCGAACTGGATGAGCAAGCGTCTCAGAGGGGTGATTAAGAAAAAACAGAAGGCGTACAAGGAGTGGAAGATGGGAGGGATCAGCAAAGAAACCTACCTTATTGAGGTCAGAGGGTGTAGGGATGCAGTGAGAAAGGCCAAAAGCCGGGTGGAGATGGATCTTGCGAAGGGAATTAAAAACAATAGTAAAAGGTTTTTTAGCCATATAAATAGGAAGAAATCCAAGAAAGAAGAAGTGGGACCGCTTAAGACTGTAGACGGAGTGGAGATTAAGGATAATCTGGGCATGGCACAATATCTAAACGAATATTTTGCCTCGGTCTTTAATGAGGCTAATGAAGGGCTTAGGAATAGTGGCGGCGTGACTGATGGGAACGAAGGTGGGGGGGTAGACATTACAGTATCCGAGGTAGAAGCCAAACTTGAACAGCTTAACGGTAGTAAATCGGGCGGCCCGGATAATCTTCATCCTAGAATATTAAAGGAATTGGCGAGTGAAATTGCAAGCCCGTTAGCGATAATTTTTAATGAATCTCTAAACTCGGGGGTTGTACCGTTTGACTGGAGATTAGCTAATGTAGTTCCTATATTCAAGAAGGGGAAAAAAAGTGACCCGGGTAACTACAGGCCTGTTAGTTTAACATCTGTAGTATGCAAAGTCATGGAAAAAATATTAAAGGAGAGAGTAGTTACGGACCTTGAGGTCAATGGCAATTGGGACAAATTACAACATGGTTTTACGAAAGGTAGATCGTGCCAAACCAACCTGATCTCCTTCTTTGAGAAAGTAACAGATTTTTTAGACAAGGGAAATGCGGTGGATCTGATATATCTTGATTTCAGTAAGGCGTTCGATACGGTACCGCATGAAGAATTACTGGTTAAATTGGAAAGGATGGGGATCGAAATGAAAATCCGGAGGTGGATAAAGAACTGGTTAAAGGGGAGACTGCAGCGGGTCGTACTGAAAGGTGATCTGTCGGGTTGGAGGGAGGTTACCAGTGGAGTTCCTCAAGGTTCGGTTTTGGGTCCGATTTTATTCAATCTATTTATCACTGACCTCGGAACCAAAAGTAGGAGTGGGCTGATAAAGTTTGCGGATGACACGAAGTTGGGAGGTATTGCCAATTCGGAGAAGGATCGGGATATCCTCCAGGGAGATTTGGATGACCTTGTAAACTGGAGTATTAGTAATAGGATGAAATTTAATAGTGAGAAGTGTAAAGTTATGCATCTAGGGATGACTAACAAGAATTTTAGTTATAAGCTGGGGACGCACCAGTTGGAAGTAACGGAAGAGGAGAAGGACCTCGGAGTCCTGGTTGATCGCAGGATGACTATGAGTCGGCAATGTGATGTGGCCGTTAAAAAGGCTAATGCGGTCTTGGGATGCATTAGGCGAGGTATTTCTAGTAGAGATAAGGAGGTGCTAGTCCCGTTATACAAGGCGTTGGTGAGACCTCATTTGGAGTACTGTGTGCAGTTCTGGTCTCCCATGTTTAAGAAGGATGAATTCAAACTGGAACGGGTACAGAGAAGGGCCACTAGGATGATCCGAGGAATGGAAAGCCTGTCGTATGAAAGGAGACTTGAGGAGCTCGGTTTGTTTTCCTTAACCAAAAGAAGGTTGAGGGGAGATATGATTGCTCTCTTTAAATATATCAGAGGGATAAATACCAGGGAGGGAGAGGAATTATTTCAGCTCAGTAGTAATGTGAACACAAGAACAAATGGATATAAATTGGCAGTCGGGAAGTTTAGGCTTGAAATTAGGCGAAGGTTTCTAACCATCAGAGGAGTGAAATTCTGGAACAGCCTACCGAGGGAAACAGTGGTGGGGGCGAAAGACCTCTCCGGCTTTAAGATTAAGCTTGATAAGTTTATGGAGGGAATGGTTTGATAGGATAACATGATTTACTCAATAGGTCAATAATGTGCCACCACTGGTAGTTAGTACCGATGGTCAATGTTGGGATATTGAAAGTCTTTGTCCTGGGTGTCTGGCTGGAGAGTCTTGCCCGCATGCTCGGGGTTCAGCTGATCGCCATATTTGGGGTCGGGAAGGAATTTTCCTCCAGGGTAGATTGGCAGAGGCCCTGGAGGTTTTTCTCCTTTCACTGCAGCATGGGGCAGGGGTCACTTGCTGGAGGATTATCTGCTACTTGAAGTCTTTAAATCAAGATTTGGGGACTTCAACAGCTGAATCAAGGGTGAGAATTATTTCAGGAGTGGGTGGGGCAGCTTTTGTGGCCTGCATCATGCGGGAGGTCAGACTAGATGATCATACTGGTCCCTTCTGATCTTAAGTTCTATGATTCTATGATTCCGTCTCAAAGCGCTCCTAATGGAGTCGGCTCTAACTCCGGCACCGGAGCAATCAAGGTCTGACTGTGCCCTGAGCACCGCAGCGTCCTGGTACAAGTGCTGGAGGAACTGGCTCTGTGGATATGGGGAAAGTGGTTGATGTGATATATCTTGACTTTAGCAAAGCTTTTGATATGGTCTCCCACAGTATTCTTGCCAGCAAGTTAAAGAAGTATGGGCTGGATGAATGGACTATAAGGTGGATAGAAAGCTGGCTAGATTGTCGGGCTCAACAGGTAGTGATCAACGTCTCAGTGTCTAGTTGGCAGCCAGTATCAAGCGGAGTGCCCCAGGGGTCGGTCCTTGGGCCAGTTTTGTTCAACATCTTTATTAATGATCTGGATGATGGGATTAATTGCACCCTCAGCAAGTTCTCAGATGACACTAAGCTGGAGTGTAGGGATCGGGTCCAGAGTGACCTAGACAAATTGGAGGATTGGGCCAAAAGAAATCTGCTGAGGCTCAACAAGGACAAGTGCAGAGTCCTGCACTGAGGACGGAAGAATCCCATGCACTGCTACAGGCTGGGGACCGACTGGCTAAGCAGCAGTTCTGCAGAAAAGGACCTGGGGATTACAGTGGACGAGAAGCTGGATATGAGTCAGCAGTGTGCCCTCGTTGCCAAGAGGGCCAATGGGATATTAGGCTGTATTAGTAGGAGCATTGCCAGCAGATCGAGGGAAGTGATTATTCCCCTCTATTCGACACTGGTGAGGCCACTCCTGGAGTATTGCGTCCAGTTTTGGTCCCCCCACTACAGAAGGGATGTGGACAAATTGGAGAGAGTCCAGCGGAGGGCAACAAAAATGATTAGGGGGCTGGGGCACATGAGTTACGAGGAGAGGCGGGGGGAACTAGAGTTATTTAGTCTGCAGAAGAGAAGAGTGAGGGGGAAGGTTTAGGTTGGATATTAGGGAAAAAAATTTCACTGGGAGGGTGGTGAAGCACTGGAATGGGTTACCTAGGGAGGTGGTGGAATCTCCTTATGTCATAGGTTTCACCCCCACTCTGAACTTTAGGGTACAAATGTGGGGACCTGCATGGGAACTCATAAGCTTAATTACCAGCTTAGATCAGTATGCTGCCACCACCCAAATATTGGAGTCATTTGGGAAACTCTGTCTTCTCCCCCAAAAACCTTTCCCTCCCAAGTACTATAACCCTACCCTGGGTAGTTTTGAGAGACTCCTCCAGCAATTCCCTGGTGAACACCGATCCAAAAATCCTTGGATCTTAAAACAAGGAAAAATCAATCAGGTCTCTAAAAAGAAGGCTTTTAATTAAAGAAAAGAAAGGTAAAAGAAAAACCTCTGGGAGATAGCATACAAGCTGATCTCACAGACAACAGATTTAAAACACAGAGGATGTTCCCTTGGGCAAAACTCTTAGTACATTAAGAAATAGCCAATTTGATTATTCCTAATACCCAAAACAAGTTACAAAAAACAAAATAAACATAAGCTAATTCCTTCACTAAATACTCACTACCCTGTTTGATTCCTGATTCCTTTTCCTCTCCGGCCAGAACTGAAACTGCTCCCAGACCAAGGGAACTTCCCTCCTTCCTTTTGAAACATCTTGTCCCCCCATTGGTTCCTTTGGTCAGGTGTCAGCTAGGCTAGGTGAACTTCTTAACTCTTTACAGGTAAAAGAGGCATTAACCCTTAACTATCTGTTTATGACACCTTCCTTAGAGGTTTTTAAGGTCAGGCTTCACAAAGCCCTGGCTGGGATAATTTAGTTGGTGTTGGTCCTGCTTTGAGCAGGGGATTGAACTAGATACCTCCTGAGGTCTCTTCCAACCCTGATATTCTATGATTGTATGATTCTTCTTTCGGGCTTGTCATTGGAGGCCCAGCAGTCTATACAGGAGCTCCCCTTCGACAGCCAGGTGCTGTTTGCTGTGCAGACAGACAATAAATTACACGGGTAATTTGTGTTGATGGGAGAGCTCTCTCCCATCGGCATAGCGCATCTGGTGGCTGATGTAGCGCTGTAGTGGAAACTTGCCCTAAGACTGATCCGAAGACCAATCCCTGAGGAACTGCACTAGTAACCTCCCTCCAGCCTGACAGTTCACCTGTCAGTCTGACCCGTTGGAGACGGCCCTGTAACCAGTTCCTTAGCCACCTGTCAATTCTCATATTAATCCCCATCTTCTCCAATTTAACTAATGTTTTCTAGGGCTGTCAAGCAATTAAAAAAATGAATCGAGTGTTTAAAAAAATTAATCATGCTCAATCACCCGATTGATCGCACTGTTAAACAACAATAGATTACCATTTATTTTAAATATTTTTGGATGTTTACTACATTTTCAAATATATTAATTTCAATTACAACACAGAATACAAAGTGCACAGTGCTCACTTTACATTTATTTTCGATTACAAATATTTGCACTGTAAAAAACAAAAAAAAATTATTTTTCAATTCACCTCATACAAGCACTGTCAGGCTGGAGGGAGGTTACTAGTGGAGTTCCTCAGGGATCGGTCTTGGGTCCAGTCTTATTCCACATTTTTATTACTGACCTTGGCACAAAAAGTGGCAGTGTGCTAATAAAATTTGCAGATGACATAAAGGTGGAAGGTATTGCCAATACGGAGGAGGACCGGAATTATCATACAAGGAGATCTGGATGACCTTGTGTGACGGTGCTGCCAATGGGAGCCAGCTGAGGTCACTCAATTAGGGTGAACTGCAAACAAAACGGGGCAGACAAACCCCAAACGCTGGTGGATCTTCCAATACTTAGATTTTCCAAACCAGCACAAAACAACGTCTATATTACCATACAGGTTACTCAGACGTCTAAACACCGCAGTTCCCTTAAAGTGCCCAGCCTCAGGCCTCCGTCCCGACACACCTGTCAGATATGATGATGATTACTGAGAATCTTATCTCATCATATAAAAGAAAAGGTTCTTCCAATCCCAAAGGATCAGCCACATACCCAGGTCCAATTATAACTTAGATCTTACCCAAAATACACGCTTATAGCCAATTCTTATTAACTAAGCTAAAATTTATTAACAAAGAAAAGAGGGAGAGTGTTGGTTCAAAGATCAATATACAGACAGACTTGAATTCAATTCTTGAGGTTCAGATGCATAGCAGAGGTGAGCTTGTAGTTGCCAAAAGTCCTTCTAGAAATAGTCCATAAGTTATAGTCCAATGTCCATGTTCAGGGTGACTCCAGTCAGTGACTGGGGATCTCAATCCTTATGGCTTAAGGTTTCCCCCTCTTGAAACCCAAAGCAGATCTGAGATGATGTAGGATCGTGTCCCAAGGTTCTTATACATTTCCAGCAGCCTTTTGGCCTGAGAAAACATTAGGCCTAACTCTCCTTCTCCCAAACATCCTGGCAATTAGCACAGGGTAATTTATCAGTTAAACAGTTCAGATACAGGTTACCACAACCTTCAAAGAGACATAGAGACAATAATACTATTTCACTCAAGTGTCTTCCTAAATACTAATACTCCTTTTTTGATCTTTGAATCAAAGCTATTGCAATAGACAAGACTTGTTTGCTTACATCACAAGACCTGAGCAAACAGCTCCCCTTCTACCTCTAACAATGCAGGCTGCATTTCAAAGCTCTATTCATTTACATATCTTTCTAACCAGTCTCTAAAGTTCGGCCATGGGTCAGGTCAGTCTGTGAGTTACTTAACTCTTTCTGGCCCTGTCACCTGTCAATGAGATATTATATTACACTCAGAACGTCACAGAGGTATTCTTCGATACAGTCTGATTCTTTGTATGCAGGGCATAGCTTGTCCCAGCTGGGTGTTCCTTGGAAAGAGAGAGTACCTGTGGGTTGTGGGATTTGTCCATGCTCATCCATCATGTCCAGGATATATAGTCTCTCTCTCTCTTCCTCCCCCCACCCCATCCCCCTTTTTTGGGCTTCTCTCTCTCTTAGTTCCATGGTTTGCCAGTGTGCTTAGTTTGGCTTCCCATTCTTGGTGTTCACACTCTGCTTTCGCAGCTTCCTATTCTTTGACTTTCTGATCAGCCTCCAATCTGGCCATTTCTAACTTGGCATTTGTTTTGCTGTTGCACATTTTAAAATTCCTTTTGTTCTATTTCCTCACCGGAAACAAACAGAAAATAATAAAACTGTGAATTTCCTTTGACTGTTGTCAGTCATCTCACTTGAAAATCACTTAATCTAGGCTTGGAGTGTGAACCTCAGCCATATAGCAAGCAGTGTGTAAATGCTATTTGACTTCGCCAATGTGATGTTTTGCTCAGGTCACCCAGAACTGTGAGCCATTGTGGGTATGTCTACACTGCAGGTAAAAACCCGCAGCTGACCTGTGCCAGCTGACGTGGGACAGGGGGCTCAGGCTAAGGGGCTGTTTAATTGTGGTACAGATGTTTTGGCTCGGGCTGGAGCTTGAGTTCTAGGACCCTGTGAGTTCTGACACGCCAGCTTCTCTTCCTTGGCAGCAAACTTCTCAGGACTGTGCCAGTCCAAACCTTGCTTTGCAGGTAACAATCAGTAAACCCCAAAGTGCCAGGTTGTCACCGCCGGGTGAAGCCTGGCCCATTGGAACCGCTGTGCCCCTAAACCATTCAGCTGGGTTTGCCTCTCCCCCAGCTCTGCTGGTGATACCAAGCCAGCCCCTCTGGGCCCTGTTATCACCCAACACAACAGCAGGTGGCGCCACACATCCAGCTGAGTCACCTGAGTGCTTTACCTAAGCCACTTATCGACCAACAACAGAGGCACCAGCCAATTTCGCAGCTCCCCAGCCTTGCCCCCCTACTGGAGTATAAACCCATAAGAACGGCCATACTGGGTCAGAGAAAAGGTCCATTTAGCCCAGTATCTTGTCTTCCAACAGTGGACAGTGCCAGGTGCCCCAGAGGGAATGAATAGAACAGGGCAATCATCAAGTGATCCTTTCCCTGTTGCTCATTCCCAGCTTCTGGCAAACAGAGGCTAGAGACACCATTCCTGGCTAATAGCCATTGATGGACGTATCCTCCATGAACTTATCTAGTTCTTTTTTGAACCCAGTTATAGTCTTGGCCTTCACCACATCCTCTGGCAAAGACTTCTACAGGTTGACTGTGCATTGTGTGAAGAAATACTTCTTTTTGTTTGTTTTAAACCTGCTGCCTATTATTTTCATTTGATGACCCCTAGTTCTTGTGTTATGAGAAGTAGTAAATAGCACTTCCTTGTTTACTTTCTCCACACCAGTCATTATTTTATAGACCTCTATCATATCCCCCCTTAGTGATCTCTTTTTCAAGCTAAAAAGTCCTGAACTTATTAATCTCTCCTCATACAGAAGCCATTCTATACCCCTAATCATTTTTGTTTTCCTTTTCTGCATCTTTTCCAATTTCAATATATCTTTTTTGAGATGAGGCGATCATATCTGCACGCAGTATTCAAGATGTGGGCTCACCACGGATTTATATAGAGGCAATACGATATTTTCTGTCTTATTATCTATCCCTTTCCTAACAATTCCCAACATTCTGTTAGCTTTTTGACTGCCACTGCACATTGAGTGAATGTTTTCAGAGAACTATCCACAATGACTCCAAGATCTCTTTCTTGAGTGGTAACAGCTAATTTAGACCCCATCATTTTCTATGTCTAGTTGGGATTATGTTTTCCAATGTGCATGACTTTGCATTTATCAACACTGAATATCATCTGCCATTTTGTTGCCCAATTTTGTGAGATCTCGTAATTCTTCACAGTCTGCTTTGGACAGTTCCTCAGATTTGTCATCTAAAAAGAATGGCTCAGGTTTGGGAATCTCCCTCACATCCTCAGCCTTGAAGACCGATGCAAAGAATTAATTTAGTTTCTCCGCAATGGCCTTATCAACCCAGAATTATACCGTCTTGCACTGCACAAGGATCTGTACGGTGCAAGCTCATACCACCCCCCACCCGCCAATGTGGGGAAGATCTGCACCAGCCCCTTTACCAGAGCAAAGATTTCCAAACACTTCACTCCAAACACACTGGTTAAGATCAAACATCAAAGAAGTTTATTAACTATAGAAGGAGAGATTTGAAGTGATTATAGGTGATAAACAGATCAAAGCAGGTGACCTAGGAAATTAAACAAAACCACAATCTAAGACTCATACAAACTAGCTAGAATCTGGATCAGCAATATCTCACCCTGACTGATGATACAAGCAGGCTTACAAATCCTTCAGGCACAAGCTGCACCTGCTTTTCAGCCCGGGTTCCCCTCCCCCGGTCCAAGTCCTTTGTCTCCCAGAGGTTCTTCCAGGTGTTGAGTTGTGGGGGAGGGAAGCCCAGTGATGATGTCACTCCCCATCTTTTATAGCTTCTCCAGCTTGCTGGAAAGTCTCTGCATGTGACGTGGGGGGTCATTCTCCATTGTCTACATGTTCCCTCGGAGGGGGCTCCTTATACAGAGTTCCTGTGTTAGTGGATTCTTCATTGATGACAGCAATTAACACTGTCTGGCTCCCTATTGTTGTACCTGAAAGCCTAGTTATGGGTATTTCCAGCTTCACATCATCTTTCAGTAACATATACAGAGCAAAACTTTATAACTTCACATGCAATGACAGCACGGACAGTTCAATGCGGTATTAATATTTAGCAGATCAAGACTTTTAGAATGATACCTCACAAGGCATACTTTGTACACAACTTACATATCATAATTATATGACAGTGGTGAATATGGTGCCAGGGTGTCACACCCAATTCCCGAGTTCTGCAGAGATAGAATCATAGAACTGGAAGGGACCTTGAGAGGTCATCTAGGCCAGTCCCCTGCACTCATGGCAGGACTAAGTATTATCTAGACCAGGGGTCTCAAACTCAAATGACCCCGAGGGCCACATGAGGACTAGTGCATTCGCCCGAGGGCCGCATCACTGACACGCCCCCTTGCTGCCCCTGGCCCCACCCCTGCTCCACCCCTTCCATGAGGCCCCGCCCCTGCCCTGTCTCTTCACCTCCTCCCCTAAGCACCTGGCTTCCCGCTCCTCCCCCCTCCCTCCTGGAAAGTGCAAAACACGCACTTAGTTAGATTTACTTCTGTTAAAGCCCCCTCCCCCCTGCTCTGCCTCTTCCAGGGGTGGCAGGTTTGTAGAACCTGCCCCCCCCCCTCCACCCCACCTGCCTAAGGCTCTGGGAGGGAGTTTGGGTGGGGGAGGGGGTCTGGAGTGCAGGCTCTGGGATGGAGTTTGGGTGCTCGGTGCAGGCACCAGGCTGGGGCAGGGGGTGGGGGTGCAGGCTTTGGGACGGAGTTTGGGGATAGGAGGGGGTGCAGGGGTGAGCGCTGTGGGGCTGGGGGTGAGGGGTTTGGGGCATTGGAGAGGCTCGGTGCATTGGAGAGGCTCAGGACTAGGGTAGAAGGGCAGGGGAAGGGCAGCCTGCCCTGGCCTTAGTGAAGGGGGGCACTAGGACCCTGCGGCAGCAGGTGATGCCGGAAGCCGGCAGAGCGGAGCAGAGTCAGCGTGAGCTGCAGGCTCCCGGGCGGTGAGGGGGCAGCAAGTGGGGGCCGGGAGACACTCGGGGGAGGCGCGTGGGGGCGGCAGGTGGGGCCGGGGGAGAGACCTGGCCCCAAACATTGGGGAGCAGCCTGCAGGGAGCTTAGCAGGCACAGAAAATAACTCGGTGAGGGGAGTTTGGCGGTGACAGGAAGTAACTGAGGGAGCTCTGCGGGCCGCAGGGAAGAGCTCTGCGGGCCGCAGGGAAGAGCTCTGCGGGCCGCAGGGAAGAGCTCTGCGGGCCGCATGCGGCCCGCGGGCCGCGTGTTTGAGACCCCTGATCTAGACCATCCCTGACAGGTGTTTGTCCAACCTGCTCTTAAAAATCCCCAATGATGGAGATTCCACAACCTCCCTATGCAATTAATTCCAGTGGTTAACCACCCTGACAGTTAGGAAGTTTTCCTAATGTCCAACCTAAACCGTCCTTGCTGCAATTTAAGCCAATTGCTTCTTTTCCTATCCTCAGAGGTTAAGAAAAACATTTTTTCTCCCTCCTCCTTGTAACAACCTTTTACGTACTTGAAAACTGTTATCATGTTCCCGCTCAGTCTTCTCTTTTCCAGACTAAACAAACCCAATTGTTTCAATCTTCCCTCATAGGTCATGTTTTCTAGACCGGGGTAGGCAACCTCTGACCAAAGGCGGCACGCGAGCTGATTTTCAGTGGCATTCACACTGCCCGGGTCCTGGCCACCGGTCCGGGGGGCTCTGCATTTTAATTTAATTTTAAATGAAGCTTCTTAAACATTTTAAAAACCTTATTTACTTTACACAGAACACTAGTTTAGTTATATATTATAGACTTATAGAAAGAGACCTTCTAAAAACGTTAAAATGTATTACTGGCACGCAAAACCTTAAATCAGAGTGAATAAATGAAGACTCAGCACACCACTTCTGAAAGGTTGCCCGACCCCTGTTCTAGACCTTTAATCATTTTTGTCACTCTTCTCTGGACTTTCCAATTTGTCCACATCTTTCCTGAAATGTGTTGCCCAGAACTGGACACAATACTCCAGTTGAGGCCTAATCAGCGCGGAGTTGAGCGGAAGAATTTCTTCTCGTGTCTTGCTTACAACACTCCTGCTAATACATCCCAGAATGATGTTTGCTTTTTTTGCAACAGCATTACACTGTTGACTCATATTTAGCTTGTGGTCCACTATGACCCCCAGATCCCTTTCCGCAGTCCTCCTTCCTAGGCTGTCATTTCCCATTTTGTAAGATGGTTGAACACACCGAGTTCTTTCTTGGTTGATATGGTAATACTACCGTTATTGGTAATATTGCTTGGGGTGCAGGAGGGGGTATGGGGGGCTGGCTCTGGGAGGGGGCTCAGGGATGGGGCAGGAGCTTGGGGGACTCCAGGCTGGGGCAATGTGTTCGGGTGCAGGAGGGGGTATGGGGTGTTGGCTCCAGGATGGGGTGCAGGCTCTGGGAGGGGGCTCAGGGCTGGGGCAGGGGCTTGGGGTGCAGGAGGGGATATGTGGGGCTGGCTCCAGGAGGCTGCAGGTTGGCTGATGGAACTGCTATTCAGAACTGTCCCCTTGGCAGTGCCCCTCCTAGGACTTCTCCTTTGATACATCGATACAAACACGTTACGTCTCACGCTCCAGACGTTGTTAGTTACCACCCGTCTCCTTGTACCCGCTAGTTCCAACACAACATCCTTATCCATGATCCTGTCATCCACTCCTTACCGTACAACGGGTCGGTGTGTTCCCGTGCCATCTCTTAGGAATGTGTTTATGTAGTTACTTGAGAGATCTGTGTGTCTTTGCACCATCCTCTCTGGTCAGGCATGTGCTTACTAACCAACACCTGGGGTGTTGTTATTCTGCCAAGTCTAGGCTGACTCTGGCTATGCTGCTTGTTCTGCCTAAGACTCCAGCATGGCCTACAGATGCAGCTACACCCCCAAAGTTGCGCTGAGTAGCACTACAGCAAAACCACCCCCGGCTTTGCTGGCTTGGTTGCAACTTGACTAGGGGCTTCTGCATCTGTACAGCTCTGCTAGTCAGAGATCACGCCTTTCTGCACCTCTGACCCACAGAGCTATGCCGGGAGAAGTCTGGAGTAGAGACATGTATTGTCTCACTTTGAGGTTCTGGGACTCAAGCCAGGCTGCAAGGGTCCCGGGGGGGCAGTCAGGAAGGAGAGACGGGGTTGGATGGCGTGGCGGGGGGCAGTTAGGGGCGGGGTGTCCGGGGGTGGTTGGATGGAGCAGGGGTTCCGGGGGGGCAGTCAGGAAGGAGAGGCGGGGTTGGATGGGGCGGGAGATCCGGGGGCGGTCAGGGGACAGAGAGCAGGGGGGGTAGATGGGGCCGAGGTCCCAGGGGGGGCGTCAGGAGGTGAGAAGCGGGGTGGGGGGGTCGGATAGGGGTCAGGGGCTGGGCCATACCTGGCTGTTTGGGGAGGCATGGCCTCCCCTAACCGGCCCTCCATACAATTTCAGAAACCCGATGCGGCCCTCAGGCCAAAAAGTTTGCCTGCCCTTGGTCTAGCTCAGGGGTCGGCAACCTCTGGCACGCGGCTCGCCAGGGTAAGCACCCTGGCGGGCCGGGCCAGTTTATTTACCTGCCGCGTCGGCAGGTTCGGCCGATCGCGGCTCCCACTGGCCGCGGTTCGCCGCTCCGGGCCAATGGGGGAGGCGGGAAGCGGCGCGGGCGAGGGATGTGCTGGCCGCGGCTTCCCGTCGCCCCCGTTGGCCCGGAGCGGCGAACCGCGGCCAGTGGGAGCCGCGATCGGCCGAACCTGCCGACGCGGCAGGTAAACAAACTGGCCCGGCCCGCCAGGGTGCTTACCCTGGCGAGCCGCGTGCCAGAGGTTGCCGACCCCTGGTCTAGCTAGTCCCAGCAGGGGAGCCTGGGAAGGGGAAAGGGAACTCAGGTACGTGTGCGCATGCATTTTTCCTTAGAACGCTTAAAGATGGTGCCCAGTCCATTGCCAAGCTGACAGGACCCTGTGACTCATGTGAGAGAAGGAGCAGAGTTGGCATTAAGCTAGGTTGGGTTAGGCCAGGGGTGGGCAACCTTTCAGAAGTGCTGTGCCGAGTCTTCATTTATTCACTCTAATTTAAGGTTTCACGTGCCAGTCATACATTTTAACGTTTTTAGAAGGTCTCTTTCTATAAGTCTATAATATATAACTAAACTATTGTTGTATGTAATGTAAATAAGGTTTTTAAAATGTTTAAGAAGCTTCATTTAAAATTAAATTAAAATGCAGAGCCCCCCGGACCGATGGCCAGGACCCGGGCAGTGTGAGTGCCACCGAAAATCAGCTCGCGTGCCGCCTTTGGCACGCGTGCCATCGGTTGCCTACCCCTGAGTTAGGCAGTGGGAGGGGGGCCATGTGCATAAGGATGTCCCTTTCATCCTCCTGAGAGATCTTGATGAAGCGTTCAGGTAGATACTCTGCAATCCTCTCCTAAAATCTTCTAGGGATGGCTGCCTTATTTCTTCCTTCACGCTAGGACACTTTCCCATGCCACTCTGCAACGAGTTCAGCTGGCACCATTGCAGTAAACCAGGCTAGTGGTATATAGACCAGGGCAGCTTGGGAAACCAGTAGCAGCTGTGCTTTTTGTGCCCCTCGGAGTGAGAGATCTGCTAAAACCATCATTGCCTGTGCCAGTATTCCATGCCATTGCCCTACATGGTCACAATGGTCCCTTCTGGCCTTGGAATCTGTGAATCTAGACTCACACCCATGGAATAGGGACCAAGATGTTATAGCTTCATGCAACAGAGCAGCCATCCTCCTCTCACTCCCGGTGGGCCTGTGGCTGGGACTGGAGAGCGGTGCTCTGCTGAGGGTCTCCAAAACCAATGTGTCAATAAGCATTTCTTATTAAAAATGTTTATGGGAATAAGGGAAAGGAGTTTTTATTAGCAACTTCTGGCATGGTGGCCTTGAGGGGTTCACCCTGTACACTCGCAGAACACCTGACCTAATAAGGAGGAAAAAGAAGAGGACTAGGGAGGATGTGTTCAGAGAGATAACATAAGAACGGCCATACTGGGTCAGACCAATGGTCCAGCTAGCTTAGTATCCTGTCTTCCGACAGTGGCTGGTGCCAGACCCTTCAGAGGGAATAAACAGAACAGGGCAATTTATCAAGTGATCCATCAAGAGAGCCTGCAAGCCAGTGCTCCACCGGACTGTGAATGAAGGGCCCAGAGGGCCAATATGACCGACAGCATGGTGTGACGAAGTGAGAATGTTTTGTTGTGTTATGTGAATACTGAGGGGGAAGATTGCCGGGGAGCTGAGCTGGGACTGTCTGCATGGGGGAAGGGAGATACCTGAGCATGTAACATGAGAACCCAGGAGGGGAGTTGGAGACCAGGTAACACCTTTGACAGGGAATTCGGACAAAGGAAAAGGCTGGGAGAGGAGCCGGGGGGAAGGGAGAAAGGAGACGCCTGGAAGAGGGTTTTGAGTTTTGGAAGCTGTCTAGGAATGAAGAGGGGACTTTGACGGGGCTGGGGCTTCCCAGCGGGGAGAGTGGCCTCCCTGGGCCCCCAGATGGACCTAACTAAAGGGGATCCTGTTGTCTGTACTGGCAAGACCTGTTTTGGACTGTGTTCCTGTCGTCTCAATAAACCTTCTGTTTTACTGGCTGGCTGAGAGTTATGGTGAATCGCAGGAAGCTGGGGGTGCAGGGCCCGGACTCCCCAACACTCCGTGACAACTGGTGGCAGCGGTGGGATCTACTGCACCCCGTGGACGGCACTTCCTGCAGTAAGTGACTGGGGAGCAGTAAAACGAAGGGGGATTGACGGGGACCAGGCAAAGAGTCAGCGAGGGACGGTTTCAGGAGTGATTAACCCCTGGGAGCGTGTGACCAGGGAGAAGGACTGTTGCAGTAACAGGGTCCCCCGGGGAATTGCAGCGAGCAGTCCCCGGGGCGGAGGAGTCTGCAGCTCGACCCTGGCAGAGAGGTGGTGACCTCGAGAAGGGCTGGCACACTAGGGGTCTCCCTGGAAACTGTGGGGAGCGGTGAGCACCCAGGCCTGTGAGTGGCCAGCAGGAAGATGTATGCCAAGCGGCTTAAGAGCGACCTGGTGGAGCGGTGCAAGCAGAGGGGGCTGCGCACTGGGAGGCTCACTAAAGAACAGCTCATTGCCCAGCTGGAGGAGGGAGATCGCTTGAATGATCTGATTCCTGTCTCTGAGGGAAGCAGCCTGGCAGATGCAGCGCAGGCACCAGTGTCTGTCCCAGCTGGGAGTGGTCAGCCAGCCGCTGAGGGCTTCCCGAGAACCCCCCTTCCTAGGCCTAGGGGAAGGGTGGGGAGGAGCCCCGTGAATACCGAGGGCACCGTGACCCCCCCGGCCAGCAGGGGATCCTCCCGGCGAAGCTCGCCGGCCAGCAGAGGATCCCCCCGGCGACGCTCAGCCTCCGAGGAAGGGGGGCGGCTGGATTGGGGGAGAGAGCTAAAACTGAGAGAGCTGGCGGATCGTGAAAAACAGAGACAGCATGAACGGGAGGAGCGAGAACAACAGAGACAGCATGAAGAGAGACAAAGGCAGCATGAACGGGAGGAGCGAGAACAACAGAGACAGCATGAACGGGAGGAGCGAGAGGAACGGGAAAAGCAGCATCAGCGTGAGCTGGAACTGGCCAGGCTGAGGAGCAGTGGGGCCCCGGCTGCGGTGAGTGAGGGGGGACCCAAGACTGCAAGGAGCTTTGACAAGCACATCCTGGCCCAGCGTAAGGAGGGGGACGACATGGATAGCTTCCTGACGGCCTTTGAGAATGCCTGCGAGATGCACAGGGTTGATCCTGCAGACAGGCTCCAGTTTCTCACCCCCTTACTCGACCCCCCAGCCGTGGCGGTGTACAGCCGACTGAAAGGGACGGAGACAGGGAACTATGAACTGTTCAAACAGGTCCTGCTCCGCGAGTTTGGGCTGACCCCTGAGATGTACCGGAAAAGGTTCCGGAGTCAGCGAAAAACCCCTGAGGGCACCTACCTACAAATGGCCAACCGGATGCGGGAGGACGCCCGCAAGTGGACAGCTGGGGCCCAAACTAAAGAGGACCTGCTCGACATATTCGTACTGGAGCACCTGTATGAGCAGTGCCACTCCGACCTGAGGCTGTGGTTGGTGGACAAAAAGCCAGAGAGTCCGCAGCATGCAGGGCAGCTGGCCGACGAGTTTGTGAACAGTCGGGCAGGGGATACCAGGGAGGGGTCCCACAGGAACAGGCCCGCCGCGATGCAGCGAGAGAGTCACCATGGGACCTCCCATAGGGAAAATAGGGAGAACCCCCACCAAAGGGGAACATCCGGCGTCAGGACCGACCGACCCGCTCGAGGGGACCAACGGGACATGAGCTGCTATTACTGTGGCCGGGGAGGCCACATACGGGCCCAGTGCCCCAAGCTCAGGGACAGGCTGAGCAGACCGAATCCGCCCAGGGTTGACTGGGTAGAGACCCAGCCAGACGAGGGGCAGACGGCCCAGGCAAGGAGAGCTGACAACCTCCCAACTGCTCAGGAGGGAGGAGGGCCCCAAGCCAGTTTCTCTGGGGGGATGGATGCTCCGAACACCAAGTTCTCCGTTTACAGGGTGGGCGCGGGGCTGTCCCTACGGAACGAGTACCGTGTTCCCCTGGAGGTGGATGGGAGGAATGTCTATGGATACTGGGACACGGGCGCTGAGGTAACACTGGCCCGGCACGAGGTGGTAGCTCCAGATCAGGTGATGCCCAACACCTGCCTGACCCTGACGGGGGTGGGCGGGACCCCATTCAAGGTGCCCGTGGCCCAGGAGGGCCCCAAGGACGTGGGGGTACACCACCATCTGCCCACTGAGGTGTTGATGGGGGGAGACCTGGAGGACTGGCCAAGCACCCCCCAGGGTGCCCTGGTCGGGACCCGTAGTCAGGGCCAGCGAGGGGCACTGCACCCTGACCCTGGGGAGGGTACCTTGCCCGAGGCGCAGGACCCTAACCCGGTGGGGAGGGAGCGCCCAGGGACACGACTCAGAGAGGCTGCGGCCTCAGACCCAGCCAGCAGGAGGGAGCAGGTCCCCATCCCTGGCCCAGCCGCTGAGTTCCAAGCCGAGTCGCAGAAAGATCCCTCCTTGCGGAAGATAAGGGACCTGGCCGACCTCAGTACGGTACAGACCATGGGGAGAGGATGCCGGAAAAGGTTCCTGTGGGAGAAGGGGTTCCTGTACCGAGAATGGGCTCCCCCCGGGGAAATGGAGTCAGGGGGAGTCAGGAGGCAGCTGGTGGTACCCCGGAAGTATCGCCGCCAGCTGCTGTACTGGGCCCACGACACCCCCCTCTCAGGGCACCAGGGAATCTGGCGTACCCAGCAGAGGCTGCTAGAGAACTTTTACTGGCCGGGGGTGTTTGTTACGGTCCGGCAGTATTGCCGATCCTGTGACCCCTGCCAGAGGGTGAGGAAGGCCCAGAACAAGGGGAAACCAGCTTTGGGACCCTTGCCCAGCCTAGGGGAGCCTTTCCAAGGGGTGGGCAAGGTCAGAAGGGGGACTCCTCACCAAGGGAGCTCGAATCACAGCCCGCCAGACTGGAACACTGGGAGAAGATCCCATCCCAGTCTGAACCCCAGGGGTATGGGGGTGGAAAAAGGGCACAGGCCGCATAAGCCTCCCCACAGGCGGGCTACCCGTGCCATCTAGCAGACCCGACTTAAAGGGGGACAGAAGACTGGAAGGGCCTGGTGTAATTCTCACCAAGGAATGGGAGAGATGATGGGGCATCCAGGGGAACGTTGCTAGGTTCGAACTTCCCCAGGTCACTGGCTGAAGTGACCCTGCTCAGTTCGGTCTCGAAGGGGGGAGAGATGTGACGAAGTGAGAATGTTTTGTTATGTTATGTGAATACTGAGGGGGAAGATTGCCGGGGAGCTGAGCTGGGACTGTCTGCATGGGGGAAGGGAGATACCTGAGCATGTAACATGAGAACCCAGGAGGGGAGTTGGAGACCAGGTAACACCTTTGACAGGGAATTCGGACAAAGGAAAAGGCTGGGGGAGGAGCCGGGGGGAAGGGAGAAAGGAGACGCCTGGAAGAGGGTTTTGAGTTTTGGAAGCTGTCTAGGAATGAAGAGGGGACTTTGACGGGGCTGGGGCTTCCCAGCGGGGAGAGTGGCCTCCCTGGGCCCCCAGATGGACCTAACTAAAGGGGATCCTGTTGTCTGTACTGGCAAGACCTGTTTTGGACTGTGTTCCTGTCGTCTCAATAAACCTTCTGTTTTACTGGCTGGCTGAGAGTTATGGTGAATCGCAGGAAGCTGGGGGTGCAGGGCCCTGACTCCCCAACACTCCGTGACACATGGAGAAAGAGAAAACGGAAAAAGGCCTCGGAGTCCCAGCAGGACAAGGAGAGGGAGATCCACTAGGACACAATGTGTCTTCTGAGGCAGCAAATCCAAATGCTGCAGACTTTGGTTGACTTACAGGTCCATAAATCCTGGATTCTCCAGCCTTTGCAGTCCTTAGAGAACTCCATGGTGACTGCTCCCTGCGCCCCGCAACATACCATGTGGCATCATGGGTCACATCCTTTCCCCTACCACTCCATACCAGGGGACAGCAAAAAAAACCACAGCTTCCCATACACTGACCTGTGAGAACCACGGTTGGTGTGTGTAGCCACAACGGATTACGTTTGTGCTCTCAACTAGATAGAAAAGCTTATTACCTTTCCAATGTTAAAGTTTCACTCTGTTAATTGATGTTAAACGTTTGTATTACGTTGCCTGTGTTTTTTTCACATCGTTTTTTTTGCCCTTTCCCCCTCACTTATTAAAGTTCTATTTTTGGAGAATCAAATCATCTTCATTAGTTCACAACAAATCTTGCGGAATGCACAGTGGTACTGAAAGCAATCAGTCCTAGCTGCACCACATAATGCATAGATTCAGCAACCACAACACACTGCTCAGCAGCACCCAGGGCTCCAGGCCCACTGCTGTGGCTGATTTGAAAGTGCTCTTTCAGCCAGACAGCTCCACGCTGGGCTTTTGTAACAGCCCTTGCGTCTGGTTGTTCAAATTCTGCCTACAGCTGCTCCACATCCATCCTGTCGGCAGCTTGTCCCCCTTTGCCTCTCAGATGTCTTGCAGGACACAGCAGGCAGCTATAACCATTGGGATAGTTTTCTCACTGAGATCCAGTCTAGTGAGTAAATCCCACCATCATCCCTCTAATGTACCAAAAGCACATTCAACTGTCATTCTGCTCCTCCTGAGCTGGTAGTGGAGTCTTTCCTTGGTGCTGGCCAGTGCATAGCTTCATGGCCAGGGGAGCAAGGGGTAGGCTGTGGTGATAAAATATGTCGTCTATTGCTTGAGCACACGGTATGAAATATATTCAAAAGACCAGACAACTAGTGTCAGTCAGGTTTTATTGCTAAACATCAATAACATAATAGTATAATACAGGAAGAAAGATTCAATACGATACCAGTGTCTGTGAAACAGTCTCATGCAGCATTGTTAAATTCACCTTATGCAGAAGGTTTGCTTCCAGAGTTACACTCCTGAAGCTACCCTCCCTGTACCCATCCTGTTTACAAGTAGAAAGGTCTTGTGTGCATCATGTGAAACTAGATTGAACCGATCAGCTTTCTACTTGTTTTTCTGGTACCATGGTGTGCCCCTTCTCTCTTTACAGGTCTGTCTCATCTTACGCTGGGGTTACGTTCCGCAGTCAGCGCCTAAAGCGAAAATCGCGTATAGTCAAAATTACATTGAGTGTAATGGTGGGCGGAATCGCCCGCACTACAAAAACAGTATTTAAATCGAATCAGAGGGGTAGCCGTGTTAGTCTGGATCTGTAAAAAGCAACAGAGAGTCCTGTGGCACCTTTAAGACTAACAGATGTATTGGAGCATAAGCGTTCGTGGGTGAATACCCGCTTCGTCAGACGCATGTATTTAAATAGTTATTTTTCTCTTTTTTTAAATTTTTTTTTGTTTTTGCCGACCGTGTAAAGCTGAAATCGTGCATGTTAAATGCGCCTAACATGCGACAGACCTGTACTCTGAACGCATGTATTCCAGGTACTACGGGGTGGAAAGGCACCTCCTTGGTTCGTACCAACGCAGAGCAATCGTATATCTTGTCTTTTTTCCTTTGGGACATTCCAGTACTGGCCACTGAGCAAATCCCTGCCTGCTGCTATGGTATGTCCTGATCGTGACAGTTTTCCTATCCACTAAGCTAACGCAAGGTGTTGTGGGATGCTTGCCATGGCTGAACAGAATTGTGGGGAGAGTAGAATGCATTCAGCTAACATAACTTTCCAGCCCTCAGGCATTAATACGAGGCCTGACCTATATGGATTGGCTAACAACTGGTGCCCTAGAATCACTGTTGGCATTTCAGTATTGCCAATGGTAACCTGCTGGCTGGGAAAGAATATCCCTGCTTGTGGAACGCCAACAGATCCCAGTCGTCAGCGGGCAGGATCGAACCTGGGTTCTCCGCAGCTAAATGCATGAGCCTCTACTGCATAAGCTAAAAGCCAACTGGCTGTTAGTTAAGGTTGTACAGCAGACTCATTTAACTCTCTCTCTCTAAGTGGTCTTGGTGCCACTAGATGGGACAGAACACCACACCCAGGAGGTGTGTGGGTTACACTTGCAGCTTTCTGAACAGTTCTATGTTCTTAAAGATGCGAGCTGTGACAAAGGGGGAGTATTTTGTAATATTTCTATGAGTCCTGGTTGTGCCTCAGTTTCCCCCGAATGCTGCATTGTTACCCAGTGAGTGGAAGAGAACTGTTTGCTCTCCAGCAGACTGAGACACGTAGGTCTGGGTGTCACCAGCTGCCTGGGCCATATTCTCCATATCAGTGGAACATCTGTAAGACAATGGCAAATCCAGTCACCAGGGCATTTACCTCTAGCAACCAACGCTCCAGAGGGAGATGGACTTCCCCACCTCTCCTTAAGGAAGCTGAACAACATTTCCCAGCTTGAGATCAGGGCTGGGAAGGTGTGAGGTGGAGGATAAGAGTGGGCAACTGGAAGGAGGCGGCTCTCACCTGGAGGCTGATGAAGGAGATCAGACGGAGCTTGAACCAAGGGGTTCCCAGCAGCGTGGCTGGGCTCTGGGCTAGCCAGAATGGACGATGCTTTAACCTTCAGTTCTCTAGACTCCCCTAAGGACTCCCTGTGCTGTGTGCCAGTTAACGAATAAATCCTACTGTTTTGACAACGCTGTGTGAGTGCCACTGCAAATGCTGAGTGAGGTACGCTAGTCCCTGAAGAATGTACAAGGCTCCCTCACGAGTCTGTCTCAGTTGGACTCACTGAACGGAGCTCAGGGTGTAAAGCGGGAGTGGTGAAGGCCGAGAAGTCTGGTCTAAGAAGGTGGTGAAGCTGTGTGGCTCACCCTGGAGGCCGAGTGAGACCCCTGGGGTCTGGGACACAGAAGGGGTCTTCCCGGATCCTGTGGATCCATGACATGAATGTCTTGCACCTTCCCTGACCAGCCCACATTGATGTCAGAGAAGCATCCCCAGTGATCCACCAAGCTCTGTTAATATTCTATGTGGGGAGGTGGGCTGGTGCCAAAACAGGGGTGTGCATGCCATCTAGCACCCCACCATGTTTGGAAACCCCACAGAGAGCAAGGAATGTGGCCTTTTGTAGCCAAAAGTTTTGCAGCCCTGCTCAACATCCCAAACCTGTGTTACGATGTAATTCCTTCAGTCAGTGCTCATGTCTCGGGCCCAGAAGCATCACACCACTGTCTGCAGTTATCCTGTGAAAGCAACGACCGTGAATTGTTTTTCACGCTCTCTCTTAGCCACTGTCCTTGAAGAAACCCTCAGGTCCCCCACTGTGATACTTCCCATGGGTCTGCAAATACAGGAGAATCATGCCTCCTGTATTGACAACAGCACAGTGCACAAATGCTGGGCTATGGATGGCATTATGGGATGGAGAAAATTGACTGCTAGCTCCCAGAGATCCCTGAGTGAGTCATTTCCATCCCACAACACATTGTGAACGTTTCCCGAAAGGCATCGTGCCGGACTGCAGCCCACGGCACACTGAGGTACCTACCCGTGGTGCACCACACTTTGCATTGCCACAAGCACTCCTGGTGAGTACACACAGTGCCAACACAAGCAACTAAGCACTTGCCCAAGCAATATACCGACTTCGGCAGCTGTACACCGACATGACTTTGTTGAGCAGTTTGTAGCGTAGATATGGCCTTAGTGTGCCCAGCCTAAAGTGTTGGGGAAATTCTTCCAGGGTCTCTCCATGCTGTGGCCTGTAGGGGGCAGAAGGAAGGCTGGGGCCTCCCTTTGCTGGGGGCTGGAGGGGGGCTGGGGATCAGCCACTCAGTGTCACAGTTCATCCTTGACACCGCTCAGCCTCTCTGAACAGAGCCCCTCCAGTTGTCAGTTCTGAGCCTTCCACTTTCCAGGCTGGAATCCTGCGATTCGTTCACTCCGCAGACCCCGTTCGCAGGGGCAGCCCCCTTTACCAACTGCGATTGCTCAGCAGGCCCCACTGGATTCTGCTGCCCTGCAAGTCTTCCTGTTGGGAGCCAAAACAGCCTTTCCAAAACACAGGGTCTTTTTAATCTTCATAGTAGAACTCAAAGCCTCGCCAGAGCACAGGGTAGTGTCTGCATGTGTCTGCTGTCCCCCTGATTGGGGTCTGCCTCTGTCCCCAGCTCCTGGACACCTGGGAGGCCTTCGTGTACCAGCAGCAGGAGGCCTCGGACTTCATTGTCTCACGGCGCCTCAGCATCATTGCTGAGCTCGTAGACTCGCTGCAGAGAGCCAGACAGGAGCTGCAGGAATTGCTGGCCACGGCCACCACAGGCCAGTTCCTGGACCCCTCCCAGAGCCCGCGTGCAATGGAGCAAGAGCTGCGAGAGCTGCACCGCCGCTTCCAGGCCGTGGCCATCCGGGTGGCGGAGCTGTGCCGCTCCCAGAGGATCCTCACAGGCATGAGAGCAACGGGGCCCCGGCCTGCATCTGCTGGGGAGACAGAACCCCAGGGCTCCCTGCTTGCCCCTGTCACTTCCCAGAGCAGCCCCAGGGAAATACCCCCATGACTCCCCTCACCTCCCTGTGTCCCAGGGGGCTCTGCACCCAGGTCTCCTCCAACCTAGGAGAGAGAGCCTGCAATGCGAGCAGCAGCGGGAGTGCTGGGTCACCCCTGTGCTGCTGCCTGGCTGGGCTGTGGGCGAGAGTCCTCCCGAGTGAACGTCATGTCCTTGCTCTTCCCAGGGGAGCGCACAGACGTCTCCTTCGTGGCCAGGAGCCGGGGGCTCATTGAAGCCCATGAGCACGTCTGGAGGCTGCTTCGCACCATCTCCGAGCAGATCACTGAATGGAGATGCCTCGCCTTCAGCAAGGTAATGACCGGCGCCTGCCCCACAGCTAGCCCAGCCCTGGGCTCCCCCCAGCTCTGTCGGTGCCCCTCACTCCCGACCCGCAGCCCCCTGCTAGCCCAGCCCTGNTAGCAAGGTAATGACCGGCGCCTGCCCCACAGCTAGCCCAGCCCTGGGCTCCCTCCCTCCCGACCCGCAGCCCCTGCTAGCCCAGCCCTGGGCTCCCTCCCTCCCGACCCGCAGCCCCTGCTAGCCCAGCCCTGCCCCCCCCAGCCCGGCCTGTGCCCCTCCCTCCCGACCTGCAGCCCCTGCTAGCCCAGCCCTGGGCTCCCTCCCTCCCGACCCGCAGCCCCTGCTAGCCCAGCTCTGCCCCCCGCAGCCCGGCCTGTGCAAAACACTAAGAAAATCCCCCACTTCATCACACCCCACCAATCCCGACCCGCAGTCCCAGCCCTGGGCTCCCCCCAGCTCTGTCAGTGCCCCTCACTCCCGACCCGCAGCCCCCTGCTACGCCAACACTGGGCTCCCCCCCAGCTCTGCCGGTGCCCCCCACTCCCGACCCCCAGCCCCCTGCTACCCCAACCCCGGCGGCCCCCCCCCCCCCGGCCGTGCCCCCCACCCCCCCCCCGCCCCCCCCCACCCCCCCCCCCCCCCCCCCCCCCCCACCCCCCCCCCACCCCCACCCCGGGGCCCCCCCCAGCTCTGTCTGTGCCCCTCACTCCCGACCCGCAGCCCCCCGCTACCCCAACCCTGGGCCCCCCCCCAGCTCTGTCGGTGCCCCTCACCCCCCACCCGCAGCCCCCCCCCACCCCAACCCCGGGCTCCCCCCCCCCCCCGCCCGCGCCCCCCCCCCCCCCCCCGCCCCCCCCCCCCCCCCCCCCCACCCCCCCCCCACCCCCACCCCGGGGCCCCCCCCAGCTCTGCCTGTGCCCCTCACTCCCAACCCGCAGCCCCCTGCTACCCTAACCCTGGGGTCCCCCCCAGCTCTGTCAGTGCCCCTCACTCCCAATCTACAGCCCCATGCTAGCCCAGCCCTGCCCTCCAGCTCTGTCAGTGCCCCTCACTCCCGACCCGCAGCCCCCTGCTACCCCAACACTGGGCTCCCCCCCAGCTCTGCCGGTGCCCCTCACTCCCGACCCGCAGCCCCCTGCTACCCCAACCCTGGGGT
>QXTE01000458.1:120648-130960 GCA_003942145.1 Platysternon megacephalum
TGTAGTTGCCAAAAGTCCTTTTAGAAATAGTCCATAGGTTATAGTCCAATGTCCATATTCAGGGTGGCTCCAGTCAAAGACTGGGGATCTCAATCCTTATGGCTTAAGGTTCCCCCCTCCTGAAACCAAAGCAGATCTGAGATGATGTATGATCATGTCCCAGGGTTCTTATACATTTTCAGCAGCCTTTTGGCCTGAGAAAACAACAGGCTTAATTCTCCTTCCTCTAAACATCATGGCAATTAGCACAGGGTAATTTATCCATTAAACAGTTCAGCTACAGGTTACTACAACCTTTAAAGAGACGTATAGACAAGACCTGTTTGCTGACACCACAAGACCTGAGCAAACATTTACCCTTGTGATCTCTAACAATGCAGACTTGCGTTTTAAAGCTTTATTTATTTACCTATCTTTCTAACCAGTTTTTTAAGGTTCATCCCTAGTTCAGGTTATTCGGTGAGTTAATTAACTCTTTCTGGCCCTGTCATGAGATATTATATTACACTCATAACGTCACACCCGCCTTGGCCTTCACGACCGAACTCGACGTCGTCCCAAGCGGGGAGTGGCTACCACGCCCAGGGCCAAGACGCGGATGGTGCTAGTCAGGGGCAAGGTGAAGGACAGGATCCTGACCAGGGGCCCCCACAATGGTCCTTCTGGACTCCTTGGGCATATCACCAAGCCCAAGGTGTCCCCTCAGGCGCTTCCCGCTCTGCGCATTCGGAGCCTCATGTGCCTGAGGCCACTGTGAGCCGCCCTCTCCCGGCAGCCCCAGAGGTGACTGCCCTGCCATCAGATCAGGCCAATGCCCCTAGCGTGGTGGACCTAGGGCAACCGGACCCTCCTCAACCAGACCTTCCTCAGGATCCGCTTGTCCCGGGGGTGTCCTCCTCATCCTCGCCTGACGAGGCCGTAGCGGGCTCGTCCTCCTCTGGCCCATCACCTATAGATCTTCGTGCACACCAGGAATTGTTACGTAGGGTGGCACTGAGCATGAACCTCCAGGTGGAGGAGGTGGTGGAAGTCGAGGACCCGGTGGTGGACATTTTATCGGCCGATGCCCCCACCCGTGTAGCCGTACCTTTCATTCGGACCATCCAGGCTAATGCCAATACGATCTGGCAGTCCCCTGCGTCTATTCCTCCCACGGCCAGAGGGGTGGAGAGGAAATACATGGTGCCCTCTAAGGACTATGAATATTTGTATGTTCACCCCCAACCCTGCTCCCTCGTTGTACAGTCTGTGAACGAGAGGGAACGACACGGCCAGCAAGCACCCGCCCCTAGGTCCAAGGATGCTAGGCCCCTGGATTTATTCAGGCGCAAGATTTATTCAACTGGTGGCCTACAGCTCAGGGTAGCTAACCAGCAGGCCCTCCTGAGCCGTTGTAATTATAACACCTGGAACTCGATGGGGAAGTTCAAGGAGCTGGTTCCCCAGGAGTCCAGGGAGGAGTTTGGAGCCTTGCTAGAAGAGGGCAAGAAAGTGGCGAGGACATCCCTGCAGGCATCTTTAGATGTGGTGGACTCGGCAGCTAGGACTCTAGCCTCGGGCGTGGCTATGCGCCGCATTTCATGGCTACAGGTGTCTGGTCTTCCACCAGAGCTGCAACAAACTATTCAAGACCTGCCCTTTGATGGCCAGGGGCTATTCTCAGACAAAACTGATCCCAGACTTCAGAGTCTGAAGGACAACCGGGCCATCATGCGCTCATTGGGCATGCATACCCCGGTGACGCAACGTAGGCCCTTCCGGCCCCAACCACAGCGCACCTACCCTAACCCTCAGCTGCGGCAAGACTTTGCTAGAAGGTGTGGCCGTGGTAATAGGAGGAGACAATCTGGTCCTCCATCAGGCCAGAATCAGGGCCCCCCAAGGCCATCAGCGCGGCCCAGACAAAACTTTTGACGGTGCACCCGAGGACGGAGCACCAGTCTCCTTGCAGGATCCTTTCCCTCCTTTCTTCAACCGCCTCTCCTATTTCCTCCCTGCGTGGTCCCGCATAACATCAGACCGCTGGGTCCTACGCACGGTGGAAACTGGATACCATCTTCAGTTTGTTTCGCCCCCCCCTTTCCCCCCCGTCCTCCTCGTCCCTCTTCAGGGACCCCTCTCCCGAGCAACTCCTCTTACAGGAGGTACAGGCGCTCCTGTCTATCGGAGCGGTGGAAGAGGTCCCAAAGGATTTGAGGGGCAGGGGTTTTTACTCCCGTTACTTCCTAATCCCCAAGGCAAAGGGGGGACTTCGGCCCATTCTGGACCTGCGCGGACTCAACAAATACATGGTAAAGTTGAAGGTTTCCCTGGGGACCATTATCCCTTCCCTGGATCATGGAGACTGGTACGCCGCCCTCAACATGAAGGACGCGTAATTCCACATAGCAATTTACCCGCCGCACAGGCGATTCCTTCGCTTTGTGGTCAACCAGCAGCATTTACAATTTACCGTTCTTCCCTTCGGCCTGTCCACAGCACCAAGGGTCTTCACAAAGTGTATGGCTGTCGTAGCGGCCTCCCTCCGCCGACATCGCATCCAAGTGTTCCCGTATCTCGACGACTGGTTCGTTCGGGGTCGCTCAGAGCTACAGGTGCGGTCTCATGTTCGGTTCGTCATGAGCTTGTTCAGGCAACTGGGCCTGCTGCTCAACACCGAAAAGTCCACTTTGGAGCCAACCCAAAGAATAGACTTCATTGGGGCGATCCTGGACTCAAATCTCGCCAGGGCGTGCCTACCGTAGGCCCGCTTCCAGTCCATGATGACCATTATTCACGGCCTAGAAAGCTTCCCGACCTCGACAGCACGCACGTGCCTCGGTCTTCTGGGCCACATGGCCTCGTGCACCTTCGTGACCAGACATGCCAGACTACGCCTCCGCCCGCTTCAGACCTGGCTCTCATCAGTGTACCGTCCAGGCCGAGACGGTTTGGACACAGTACTCACGGTGCCGACGGAGGTCTTACCCTCTCTGGGTTGGTGGCTAAACCCCAGCTTTGTTTGCGGGGGGATGCCATTCCATGCCCCACAGCCCTCTCTAGTCCTGACCCCGGACGCGTCATCTCTGGGCTGGGGCACTCACCTTGCAGACCTTCGCACACAAGGTCTTTGGTCCACACAAGAAATAACCCTGCACATCAACGTAAGGGAACTGAGAGCAGTACGCCTGGCGTATCAGGTATTCCGCGAACACCTTCAGGGCCGTTGTGTCACAATCTTCACAGACAACACAACGGCCATGTTTTACATCCAAAAGCAAGGCGGAGCGTGGTCGTCCCTCCTCTGTCAGGAAGCCATACACCTCTGGGAATTTTGCATAGCCCACTCAATTGACCTGGTGGTGTCGTTTCTCCCAGGAGTCCAGAACACCTTGGCAGATCGCCTCAGCAGGTCCTTCCTGGCTCACGAGTGGTCGATACGTCCGGACGTTATCCACTCTGTTTTCCGGAAGTAGGGATTTCCCCACATAGACCTTTTCGCCTCTCGCGAGAATCGGAAGTGTCAGGTGTTCTGCTCTCTCCAGGGATGCTCCCCGGGCTCCCTGTCGGACGCCTTCCTGATACCATGGAAAGACCACCTGCTCTATGCCTTTCCTCCGTTCCCATTGGTCCACAAGATCCTTCTCAAGTTACGCAGAGACAAGGCCCGCTTAATCTTGATCGCTTCAGCATGGCCCAGACAGCATTGGTACACCACTCTCCTCGACCTGTCAGTGTCCGAACCGATTCCTCTACCATTGTGGCCGGATCTGATCACTCAGGAGCACGGCAGGTTATGTCATCCGGACCTGTAGTCCCTCCATCTCACAGCATGGATGCTGCATGGCTAACTCAATCTGAGCTGTGTTGCTCCAGTTCAGTGCAGCAAGTACTCTTGGTTGACTCTAGCTCCCCTAGGGATGGGGCAGGTTCCCCATCGCTGGAATTTGGAGAGGCTCTTTCTAAAAGCCTGGCTCTGGCTTAGGTACCCGCTGGACACAAGAGTCACTCTCTGTACAGGAGCTAATGGTCCCTTCAGGCCTTGAAATCTAAGAAGATGTCTGGGGCCTGGGACCCCCAGCTTTGCCTGTGCCTGCTGGAGCCCAGGACTCCCTGCAGCCTCTGTGAGAGGATCTGGGCACTGGGGTGCTGACAGTAACCCCCTTGTGTTCTCTTGCAGCAATGGGAGTGAAGTGCCCTGTCAACCTGCAGTTCACGCTGGGCCAGCTGCTGTCCTACCCGTTACTGGAGCACAGCAACACCATCCTCAAGGTGAGCGAGGCCCATGCTGCCCTGGGGATGGACGGGGGCTCAGCGGGGGCCAAACGGCTATGGGGGGGGGATGCTGGCACCCATCACTGCGGGACTGGATCCATGGGCAGGCTCGGTGTGCAGTGTGACTCTCGGTGTTGGGAGGTCAGGATCAGAGACAGCCTGGGTTCGACATGGGCAGGTGGGGCTCCATATGGGGCGCCCCAGCCCAGAAGCTGAGTGGCTGGAAGCTTGGAGTTGAGGGGATGGGTCAGAGAACAAGTTTCCCCTGTATAGTCATAAGAACATAAGAACGGCCGTACCGGGTCAGACCAAAGGTCCATCCAGCCCAGTATCTGTCTACCGACAGTGGCCAATGCCAGGTGCCCCAGAGGGAGTGAACCTAACAGGTAATGATCAAGTGATCTCTCTCCTGTCACCCAGCTCCACCCTCTGACAAACAGGGACACCATTCCTGCTGTTCAGAGGACAAAGAAAGTCAGCCCATGAGATTGTGGGATACTTTTGGCAGACTCCCAGAGCCTGAGTCTAGTGGGGGTACGTCTACACTGCAAAGGAATAGGGTTTGAGCCCCGGGTCCCAGCTTGACTCAGGCTTGAACTCGCCACCCCATTGGGTCCTGGGATACCTCAGAAATCAAAAAAGCAAAGAATCCTGTGGCACCTTATAGACTAACAGAGGTTTTGCAGCATGAGCTTTCGTGGGTGAATACCCACTTCTTCGGATGCAAGTAGTGGAAATCTCCAGGGGCAGGTATATATATGCAAGCAAGAAGCAAGCTAGAGATAACGAGTTTAGTTCAATCAGGGAGGGTGAGGCCCTGTTCTAGCAGTAGAGGTGTGAAAACCAAGGGAGGAGAAACTGGTTCTGTAGTTNCTTCAACCTCCCTGGACACACAATAGCAGATGTTAGGGTCACCGTCCTGCAGCAAAAAAACTTCAGGACCAGACTCCAAAGAGAAACTGCTGAGCTTCAGTTCATCTGCAAATTTGACACCATCAGCTCAGGATTAAACAAAGACTATGAATGGCTTGCCAACTACAGAACCAGTTTCTCCTCCCTTGGTTTTCACACCTCTACTGCTAGAACAGGGCCTCACCCTCCCTGATTGAACTAAACTCGTTATCTCTAGCTTGCTTCTTGCTTGCATATATATACCTGCCCCTGGAGATTTCCACTACTTGCATCCGAAGAAGTGGGTATTCACCCACGAAAGCTCATGCTGCAAAACCTCTGTTAGTCTATAAGGTGCCACAGGATTCTTTGCTGCTTTTACAGATCCAGACTAACACGGCTACCCCTCTGATACTCAGAAATCAAAGTAAATTTGCAGTCTGAGTTCTATAAAGTAGACAGGATTTGAATCAAGCAGTGTCTCACCCTGAGGGGTGGTACAAAGAGGTCACAGATCTTCGATACACAGGCTGGGACTGCCTTCCTGCCCGGGACCACCCTCGCCGGTTCAGTCTTTGTCCTCCAGAGGTGTTGTCAGGTGTTGAGTTGGGGTGGGGGAGTGAGGCCAAGTCATGATGCCACTTCCCCTCTTTATAATTTCTTCCAGCTTGCTGGAAAGATCTTTTGCTCTGATGTGGGTCAAGCACTCCATTGTCTACGAGCTCTCTCTGAGCAATCTCCCTTGTCTACGAGCTCTCTCTGTGAGAGGTCTCCATTGTGACGGGTTCAGTTACAGAGACCCCCCTTGGGACTGTCACCTGATGTGCTGAAACTACCTCTGAGCCCGTTTTTCCTGTCAGCTTGGGACTCCAGAACCCTGTCTTGTTGAGCCAGACATGCTAGCCTCCTACTACACAGACCCAGGGTTTGAACCATGTCCCCAAAGCTGCAGGCTTTAACTGAAAACCACTCAGCAGGTACTCCTGTCTCCAGCACCCAGACACGCAGCTCCCAATGGGATCCAAACCCCAAATAAATCTGTTTTACTCTCTATAAAGTTTATACAGGGGAAACTCATAAATTGTCCGCCCTCTATAACACTGATAGAGAGATATGCACAGCTGTTTGCTCCCCCAGGTATCAATCACTTACTCTGGGTTCAGTAATAAACAAAAGTGATTTTATTAAGTATAAAAAGTAGGATTTAAGTGGTTCCAAGTAATAACAGACAGAACAAAGTAAGTCACCAAGTAAAATAAAGCAAAAACATGCAAATCTAAGCCTAATACATTAAGAAACTGAATACAGGTAAATCTCACCCTCAGAGATGTTCCAATAAGCTTCTTTCACAGATTAGGGTCCTTCTTAGTCTGGGCCCAATCCTTTCCCCTGGTACAGTTCTTGTTAGTTCCAGCTCAGGTGGTAACTAGGGGATTTCTCATGACTGCAGCCCCTTATGTTCTGTTCCACCCCCTTTTATATCTTTGTCACAAGGCGGGAATCCTTTGTCTCTCTCTGGGTTCCCACCCCTCCTTCTAAATGGAAAAGCACCAGGTTTAAGATGGATTCCAGTAGCAGTTGACATGGTCACATGTCTGTGAGACCACAAGCCTCCATTCTTTCCGGCCCGACTCACACGAACACAGAGAGGCTTAAAAGTAAACAGAGCCATTTTTCTAGCTTCAGATACAAGAATGATACATTCATACAAATAGGATTAACACACTCAGTAGATTATAAGCTTTGTAATGATACCTTACAAGAGACCTTTTGCATAAAGCATATTCCAGTTACATTATATTCACATTCCAAGCATATTTTCATAAAGCATATGGAGTGCAACGTCACGTCCATTGTCTACGAGCTCTCTCCGAGCGATCTCCCTTGTCTTCGAGCTCTCTCCAAGCGATCTCCCTTGTCTTCGAGCTCTCTCCGAGCGGTCTCCATTGTCTTCGAGCTCTCTCCGAGCGGTCTCCCTTGTCTTCGAGCTCTCTCCGAGCGATCTCCCTTGTCTTCGAGCTTTCTCCGAGCGATCTCCCTTGTCTTCGAGCTCTCTCCGAGCGATCTCCCTTGTCTTCGAGCTCTCTCCGAGCGATCTCCCTTGTCTTCGAGCTCTCTCCGAGCGGTCTCCCTTGTCTTCGAGCTCTCTCGGAGCGGTCTCCCTTGTCTTCGAGCTCTCTCCGAGCGGTCTCCCTTGTCTTCGAGCTCTCTCCGAGCGGTCTCCCTTGTCTTCGAGCTCTCTCCGAGCGGTCTCCCTTGTCTTCGAGCTCTCTCCGAGCGGTCTCCATTGTATACTGTTCCTGAGATAGTGGATTCTTTCCTTGATGGGCCATCAGCATGTTTGGCTCCTCCATTGTTGTACCTGAAAGGCTGGTTGCGGGTGTTCTCAACCTCACAACATATTTCAGTAATACACATATAGCAAAACTTCATAACTTTCCATACAGTGACAGCACACACAATCCGACAGGACATTAATATTCAACAGATCAAGACTTTTAAAATGATACCTCACAAGGCATCCTTTGTACCAAGCGTCCTTGAATTATATGGCGGGGGTGAGTATAGGGGGATTCCAGGGAGCTGCTTTGAGGTACAGAGTCCCACAGGGAGCATGGAGGAATGTTCGGGGGGTGGGGGGGCGAGCGGTGAGGGTCAGGGAGGAACACCACCTCCGCCCCCGACCCAGCGTGCGGGTCAGTGTCAACATCTGCTGCGGGCGCCAATTTCTGCTCCTGGCAGCCTCCCTGCGCAGCACTGGCTCTGCCCCCAGAGACTGCCGCACGTGCCTTCCTGCACCCTGAAAAGCTGAGGGGGAAGGGGCAGGTATTGTGTCTAGTTTTGTCTGGGGCATGGGGGCGCAACCAAAAAGGGTAAATCAGCTCACAAGCTTTGAAAATGGCTGGACTAGCTGGAAAGGCTCCAACCCCGTGGCGGCCTGGCTCTCACGGAGCTGCTGCCAGCCTGAACGCGCACATCCTGTTCCTGCTGCTCCCACTCAGCCTGTGTTTGGTGCCCCCAGATCTGGTCAAGTGAGCGAGGCCGTTGCCGCTCCCTGGACATCCTGCGCCGGCTGCAGAAGGCCTGGGCTGAGAGGCAGTTCCGCTTGGTCAACTTCATCCTGAGCGTGCCCTACCAGGCCCCACTGCCCGACCGTGCCCGCCGGCCGCCCAGCAGGCGCTACCGCCCACCCAAGCAGGAGTACGTCTCCAAGGACAGCGGCACCTTTGTGCTGGCTGGTGAGTGCTGCATGAGTGGGGGGCCCAGATTGGCCAGTGGGGTGTATCAGAGATTCACGGGTCTGGGCTATGCCCCAGCCTGTAACCCGTCCCTTGGGAGCGACCCCTTTAGTGTGCTGCAGCCTCCAAGACTCTGAGACTTGGCCTTTGGGCACCAGCAAACCTGCCTCTCCCCAGGGCTCCCTGCAGTGACTCCAGCCCAGCCAGGTGCCTGTGGGAGGCTGGTACAGGCCCCGTCAGGGCGCCAAGCTCTCAGGGAGCCTTAGCAAACAAGGTCACGTTTTATTAGTCACCTGGCTACAGAATCCAAAAGTCCTTGGCTAGCTCAGAGAGGCAAAGGTGAAGCCACATCCACCCTGGCCACGCCAGTGCAAAACACCAGCCAAGTGTCTGTCTGTGTCCTGACCCAGTCCCAGGGGAGAGCCGCCAGCTTCTTCAGAAACCCCTGCTGGCCATCTCCAGTCCTTTGTCTCCAGGCAGGGCGTGCGGAGTTCACAATCCCACCTGCCAGAGCTCCCCACTGCCGAGTGTCGGGCGTTCCGTTGTTGGGACTTCCTAATGGCTCTCTGGGCCTGTGTTAATCTGGGTCGGTTTCAACCAGCTCCTTAACTACCCTGTTTATTCCATCCAGGCAGCACGGTGGCCCCCAGGGGTAGCAATGCAAAGTACAGAGGAAACTGAAGCACGTGTAGGAGTAATGAAAATATTACCCCAAATTCCCACTTTGTCACAGGCTGCACGGGGGGGGGGGAAGGTGGGTCTGAGCAGAGCTGGGACCAGAGGCAGCACTCTCCCTCCCAGGGAGACATGAGGCGGCTGTTGTCCTCTGACTACCCGCTCCTTTCACCTCTGAGACTGGCCAGACCATGGCTCCGAGTCCCCTTGGGACATGGACTCCGCTCTGTCCAGTGCAGCCACCTGGAGTTCCCAGGAGTCTCTCCAGGGAGTGTAGGACTTGAGGTGCTGTGGCCCTGGCTGGTTCCCATCCTCACTGGAAGTTTCAGGCCCCAGGCTTGGGGGAAACTCACCTGTCCCACCCACTGTTCCAGAGTCCAGGGCTGGGGAGTGTCCAAAGCTCAGAGCGTCTCCATCACCAAGGTACAGGGCTTATGCTGGGCCAATGCCCCTGTGCATGCACCTGTGTGAGAGGCCTTAGCCCTGGCTCCAGCACCTCATTGGGCCCCTCGGGGTTGCCAGAGTCTTCACCTCTTCTCTCCCTGAATCCAGACACAGCAGAACTCAAGGCCCTGACGGAGAAAAGCCTCCTAACCTTGAAGAACATCATCCTCTCACCCCACACCATGGAGCTCCGGGACGAGGCAGAGAGCTGGACCAGTACCTTGCGTGGATTTGGTGCGGGCCTGGGGGTGTGAAGGGGAAATGCTTGGCTGGAAGCTGGGAGTGGGTGACAGGGGATGGGTCACTTGGTGATTCCCTGTTCTGTTCATTCCCTCTGGGGCACTTGGTACTGGTTGGGCAGGGTGGGTGACAGGTTGATTTCCACCCGGGTGTTCCCCTTTCTTACAGCTGTTTTGCCTGGTGGTGGCTTCTCCTTTCATGGTGTGCCTGCACTGCAATCTGAGCCCGGGCTGTGTGGGAACTGGTGTTTGTAGGCCTGGGATTGAGCGTCCACACTGAATCCTGACCCTAGGGTTAGAATTTCTGGACCTGGGACTCGTACCCATGCTCACATGTCCACACTGCACGACGCGGAGAGGAGTCCAACCAGCTTCTCCCAGGCTTCCTCGTGCCCTCCCCAGCTGTAGCCTCTATAGCCTTGTTTGAGGTGACTGTCCATCCCACGGCACTTGATAGGAAGTTCTTGCAGCCCACCAAGACATCCAGCCAAGCTGTCTTGTGGGTCTGCACTAGGAATGCTGGAACCTGTGTAGAAGCGTGGGGGGGGGGGGGGGGGGGGGGGGGGGGCG